>CM060691.1:164540578-165140578 GCA_030686995.1 Artemisia argyi
AAACAAATGTGTGTTTTACTAATGTCTAATGAGTAAATCACTATTGTTTCATTTTCTAAATAGATTATAGTTTATACATAGTTTTCTACTTTTTTGAATAGATTATAGTCTAAAAAGTGTTCAATAGTTTAATTTACTTTACTTTACTGTGATTAAACTAATCAAATGGTATGTTTTGTAATGCCACTTATGAAACGTTTGTTTTTCTTGAAATCATGTTGATAGCTCGTATGTTATGTAATATTATTGCACGAAATCGTTAATCTAACGATTGAAACTTGATTTTTTTGTATTTTACTATTAGTTTAGTGTTTGAAATTTAAACTCTGTCATTTTCAAGAGGATATTATATGAACTTATCTTTGACGTTGAGTAAAAATGTAAAACAGTTTGACTCGTATATCATTTGTTTACAAAATATGACAAATTGGTAGGATCGTAGGATCGCGATCCGATCTTACAATCTCGATCTTGCAAAGACAAAAACGATTCTGCGTGGGATCACGATCTTGACAGCCTTGCTTGGATTGGCTGAAGTTTTGATGGTGCGTGTGAGTGTGGTGATGAAACAGCAGTCACGCGCTTTTGTAATTATTTCAAGTAGTGAAAAAGCCACGCCCCATTCAAAGATATACTCCTTCATGTCCATTTTTCTTTTGTCTTCATCATAAAAGTGGAAATAGGATAGGTCACGTGGGTTGCTTAGCCTCAATGTTGAAATAGTCATTTGCCACAAACTTGTCCTTTCTTTCTTTATTTCCTTTTGCTTTTTTTTTTTTTTTTTTTTTTTTTTTTTTTTTTTTTTTTATTATTTCGAGAATGAAAGATAGGACCAGGACCACGAGGAGCTAGCTTCAATTCATTGCAATTCATCTTTTATTTAATTGGGAGGTCACGTGCTCCACTTTTCCATATAATTTCATCCTTCATGGGATGTGTTGACCGGACGGGGGTCTACCCCGTAGGTCTGCAAACCCCCTAGTGGTGGGGCCCACATGGTACAATTTTTTTTTATTTTTTATTTTATTTTATTTATTTTTTTTTTGTCTTGTCCACAAGTCCTTTTGTTCAATTCTTTTTTTTTTCCAAGTCCAAACTAACAAATTATCCCTTTTTGTCCAAGTCCAACTAACCAAATGCTGGAAACACAATTCCTTTTGACCAATTTACAAGTCCACACAAAACTGCAAACACAACCTAACCAAAACTGCAAACACAAACACAAACAAACTAACACAAACACAAACTAACACAAAATGCAGGCTCGGATAATGGTTCTCGTCATCGCCCAAGTCCTTTTTTTTGTCCAAAATGATTCAAGTCCAAACTAACACAAAACTGCAAACACAAACAAACAGCACACAAACACAAACTAACACAACTGCAGATTCGTCATCGCCTTATAGGCTCATATTTTAGAAGGCTCGGATGTGAAGGTTGCGAAAGTGATAAAAATATCACTCCGCCATACCATTCGGTTTTAAAAACCATTCGTCATCGCCTTTGGTTTTAAAAACCACAATACTACTAGAACAGGAATGTCACAAGCTCAACAGGAATGTCACAAGGTCTGCAGATTCCACAATAGTAAGGATTCCATCTGCAAAGCTCAACAGTTCAAAAGTAACACCAGAAACAGGCATGTCACAAGCATGCCCAAACAGTAAGGATTCCAACTGCAAAGATCAACAGTAAGATTCCACATATTGCAGCTTTGGTGGACTATAAACAAGGGAATCAACCAACCAGTATACCACATAACCATTACAGCAAACACAACCACCAAAGAAACTATACCACATAACCACAACCAGTTCTGAGACTATAAACAAGGGAATCAACCAACCAGTATACCACATAACCATTACAGCAAACACAACCACCAAAGAAACTATACCACATAACCACAACCAGTTCTGAGCTACACAACCATTACAGCAAACACAACCAGTATACCACATAACCACAACCATTACAGCAAACACAACCAGTATACCACATAACCAAAGAAAGTATACCACATAACAACCAACCACATAACCAATTCTGAGCTACACAAGTCTCACAAAAGAAGCAGAGTATCACAAGGTAACCATATTGGAGCAGAGTATCACAAAAATTGTACCTTGAAGGTACACCATCCCATATAGGGAGGGTTTGTTTAAAAAATAGGGGAGGGTCCGGTCAACATTGCCGAAATGTTTAGTTCACCATTCTACACACAAGAGGTACTAATAAGCTTTACGCCTTTTCAATATTACATAAAGATATCAATTGGCTCAGATTATAAGCAGTTTGACATAATAGATATGGCTGCAACTTCAAATGTTGCAAAGTTTTTATTGCCGTCCATTTGGAAATGCCACGCCAAAATCAATTTTTTTAAATCATCATTGCCGTATATCGGTTTTTTTATAAAAAAACCAAGTTTCAAATATCCTTTTAAAACAACAAACTGCTTATAAAGTTTCATCACAAACTGCTTAAGCAGTTTCATTATGCTTATAGCTAGAGCCTGTGGACTGGGGGTAGGCCAGAGCAGGTATTCATACCACTCAAAAGGTGGCAGATCAAGGTGTTAACCTACCCACAGCCACAGAATCACATAAGAACCAGCACCACAGAACCAGTACTATTATCACCACAGTTGTCTCACACACAAATCACATGATAAAGGCCAATGTTGACCGGACCCTCCCCTAAGGTGTTAACCTACACAAACCACATAAGAACAGACAATTAACCATCACAGAACCACCACCACAGAACCACCACCAAATCCCCCAATTAACCATCACAGAACCCAAGAACAACCACCACAGAAACCCCCCACCCACAGAAACCCCCCACATAAGAACAGACAATTAACCATCACAGAACCACCACCACAGAACCACCACCAAATCCCCCAATTAACCATCACAGAACCCAAGAACAACCACCACAGAAACCCCCCACATAAGAACAGACAATTAACCATCACAGAACCACCACCAAATCCCCCAATTAACCATCACAGAACCCAAGAACCCCCCACAACGAAACTAATTAATTTTAAAAAATTAGGGTTTTTTAAAAAAATTTGTAGATCTGATAAATTAACATCTAAATCAAAGAATTAACAAGTTCTTATTAACTAAATCAACACAAATTGAAAAAACCCCCAAAATTTTTGAAACCCTAATTTTTGTAATAATAATTAACAAGCATAAATTAACAATAAAATACCACATAACCATCAGAACCACCACCACAGAAACCCCCCACCCACAGAAACCCCCCACAACGAAACTAATTAATTTTAAAAAATTAGGGTTTTTTAATAAAAATTGTAGATCTGATAAATTAACATCTAAATCTTTCAATTAACAAGTTCTTATTAACTAAATCAACACAAATTGAAAAAACCCCCAAATTTTTTGAAACCCTAATTTTTGTAATAACAATTAACAAGCATAAATTAACAATAAAACACCACATAACCATCAGAACCACCACCACAGAAACCCCCCACCCACAGAAACCCCCCCACAACGAAACTAATTAATTTTAAAAAATTAGGGTTTTTTAATAAAAATTGTAGATCTGATAAATTAACATCGAAATCAAAGAATTAAGAGTTAGATTACCACAGATCACCCAACACAGATCACCAACAGGGAGAAACCCCCAACACAGATCACCAACAACATCACCACACACTCACCAACAACATCACCACACACTCACAAACTCTCTCACAAATCACAAACATAAGTGATTTAAGATCTAATAATGATTTTAGATCTAAAAACGTTTTTAGATCTAAAACTAGAGAGAGGAAAAGAGAGCGAAGAGAGAGAGAGAGAGAGACTTGTGAGTGTGTGGTGTGTGTGAGACTAGTAGCGGTCATAATAGTACGTGGGTGTGAGACAGCTGTCCCCCACCACACGCTTTTAATATATTTTTTTTTAATTTTTTTGTAAAATTTGTAAAAAAAAAAAAAGTTATTTGTTAAAATTTGTAAAATTTGTAAAAAAAAAAGTTATTTGTTATAAAAAAGTTATTGTAAAAAAAAGTTATTGTTTAAAAAAAAAGTTATTAGTTAAAATTTGTAAAAAAAAAAGTTATTTGTTATAAAAAAGTTATTGTAAAAAAAAGTTATTGTTTATAAAAAAAAGTATTGTTTATAAAAAAAAGTATTATAAAAATATATTTTGTTTATAAAAAAAATATGTTGTTTATAAAAAAAAGTATTGTTTATAAAAAAAGTATTGTTTATAAAAAAAGTTTTGTTTATAAAAAAAATATATTGTTTATAAAGTATTGTTTAAAAAAAATTTATTGTAAAAAAAATATATTGTTTATAAAAAAAAGTATTGTCAATTCGTAATGTTTTTTCAGGGGTTCGGTTCTCACGAGCAATTAACGGATTGGGTGCAAAACATAGCTCGGGGACTCGGTTTTGTGATTGTTAAAAGAAGAACTAAATCAGAATACGGTATTTTGAACGAAATCAATTATAGGTGTACAAAGGGTGGGATTTATTCACCCGAAGGAACTGGAAAACGGAATACAAGTACATCTAAAACCGAATGCCCATTCAAATTGGTGGCGAAATATCTTAAAAGAAGATCATGTTGGATTTTGAAAGTGAAGGATGATAGTCATAATCATCCTATGTTAGAGTCGCTGCATGGTGTGCCATATGCAATGCGCTTAAATGATGATGAGTTCGAGTTGGTTAAAGAATTGACAGAGTATACCGTACAACCACGTAAAATACTCTCGACAATACAGGGTCGTAATCCGGATAACGTATCTAGCGTTAGAACTATATATAACGCACAAGTTAAGATCCGGAAAGCCAAAATGGGTAATCTAACTCCAATTCAAGTCCTTTACTCACACTTGCAGCAATCATGGTACACATATTACGATAGGGTAAGTGCTAATAATGAGCTTGAGGAACTATTTTTTGTTCACCCTACGTCGTACGCTTTATGGTGTACGTTCCCTGAAATCATGCTAATAGACTCCACGTACAATACCACACTGTTTAAATTGCCATTTTTGGAAATTGTCGGAGTAACATCAACAAATAAAACATATTCGATGGCGTTTAGTTTTTTAAACAGTGAAAAAGGGCCTAATTTTAAATGGGTATTGCAACGTGTAAAGCTGGTGATAGAGGAAAGGTACTATCCACGTGAGTCGAGTGATGAGTACGAGTCCATCAAACGTACTATCCACGTGGGCCTAATTTTAAATGGGTATTGCAACGTGTAAAGCTTGGTGCATGCAGAGCAGAATTCCCTGGTGTTCACAAAGTACTATGTCGATGGCATATTTCCCAAAATATACTTCAGCATTGCAGAGGTAGATGTGAGTCGAGTGATGAGTACGAGTCCATCAAACGCACATGGGATTGGATGGTTAAAGCTCAATCACGCGCCTTATTCGAGCAACATTATCGACGACTACAACAAAAATTGGTCAACAAACCGGGTACTTAATTATTAATTTAGTGTTTTTTATTATTTAACAAATATGCACCCGATTGACCTTGTATTAATTCATCGTTTTTCAGAGATTGCCCAGTATCTGGATAACTGGCTCCGAGAGTACGGGCACATGTTTGTCTCGTGTGTTACCGATGAATATCAAAGCTACGGCCAGTCAACAACGTGTAGAGTTGAGGCTCAACATGCATTGTTGAAATTATATTTGGGCACATCACAATCCAACTTAAACACGTTGTTGATTTCGATTGATAAAATTCTTATTTCTCAAAAGAGCGCGATACAAGAGACTTTTAACAGGAGCAAAAATGAGAAAATGAATAAATGTGATATACCAATATTTTCAGAGTTGTGGTATAACATTTCCAAACATGCTTTTACACTCATGCACAAAGAACTCCTTCAAACGAATTTCGCCGCAGAAGATTGTAACCATCAGTTGCGATCAATTTATGGATTGCCGTGCTTTTGTCAAATGATGGGGTATCGAATTCATGGTAAGTATATTAAAGCCAATATTAATGAATGCTTTCACGGAATGCTTCCACGAAATGGTTTTACATAAGTCACTTTTGATAAATGCAGGTGTGCCAATTCAATTGGAAAGCATTGATATATTTTGGAGAACCCTGTCTGTACCGTGGCCCGTTGTCGGTAACCTTGTGCTTGATGATGATGATGATGACGATGATGATGATGATGATGATACAAGAGAGTTTGAAAATGACGTTCGACAATTCAAGAGTGCTTTTGGCAAAGCGACGTCGTTTGTCAAGAAGAATATGTTGAACAAGTTAAGAGGGATATACCAACCTGAATCTGTGGACACACGTCAACCTGTTGTTCAGGAAAATACCCGTGGACGTCCGAGCGAAAAGAACAAAAAGTCCAAGGCTACAAAAGTTCCGGACTTAAATGAAGTACCTATCGTAGATCACCGAAGAAGTACGAATACAAGATCTACGAAAGTCCCCAAAATGCCGAAAGAGCCTCCAAGACACAGTTCGTACACGGGTGCTAGTCCACGGCACAGATTATATGTTGGAGATACTGTGAGCAATGGTTTTATTAGGGAAATTCCACTGGTTTACCGTCCATACGTAATAAGTATACGTAATGTTGCGGGTGATGGGAGTTGCGGGTTTCGGTGCGTTGCTCACTTTATTTTTCAAAACGAACATAGGTGGGCCGAAGCCAGACATAGGTTGTTGCAAGAGTTAGATTACCATAGGAGTACTTACATAGATATGTGGGGGGAACAAGACTTTATCTTTCTTTGGAATACAATACACTGGTTCAACGGAGGTGCACATCAAGGTTACTGGATGGTGATGCCAATGACGGGTCTAGTTATCGCTTCAATGCTAAATCGACCGATTGTATTTCTATCCGTGCGTGGTTATAACACATGTTTTCCGCTTTTTTCCGGGCCAAACAACACACAAGGAATCGACCCCCTTGTGATTGCCCGTGTGGGGGAGGACTCATGTGCTCATTACATTATACCGACGCTAGACCCAACTTTTACACTTCCGCGTAACCACCCACAATGGAGGTTTTTCCGACAGCCAATTGCAGAACAATGGATAAGTTTATATCAACATCGACTATCGACGTAAATATTATACAGACAAAACATTGTAAATAATTATTGATTTATGTTGTAAATAATTATTGATTTATGTTGTGAATAATTTTACAGACAAAACATTGTAAATGATTATTGATTTATGTTGTAAATAACTGTTTGTATTATATAGTAATTGATTAAATATTTATTTATATTAGTAAATAACATTATTGATTGATTATGCAAATTCTTTGGTCAGATGAGCCAAAGAAATCCTTTCTGGTGCCGATGTAATAAAGGATTTATTGTAGAACGGACATCCTGGCAAAACAGTAGTCGTGAGCGACTGTTTTATGCATGTCCTCTTTCAGTGGTAAATAATCATACGTTTGCTTAGTTATGTAAATAATTTGTTTGTTAAAAATACATTTCTTATTATTTCCTGAACATGTAACAGCCAGGTACAAAAGACTATGGGTGTCGATACTTCGCGTGGAAAGATGTATTTGAAGCACAGCACTTTAGTCAAGCCTCTTCTTCAACGCATTGCTCAAACTGCGTTGCTACAAAAAATGAGATCAAGTTGTTGAAGCAAAGAATAAAGGCGCTGGAAATGGAGTTAGAAATGGCAAGGAATCCTGAGGATCACGCTTGTCAGTCAAGTGCCCGGCTCCATGATCTTTTAACCGAAATGAATAATCTTTATATGTCGTAGATATTGTTGTTTTTAAATAATATTGTAACGTTGACGTTTAATTTTATAATAATAGTTGTTGTTTTTAAATAATTTAAGTTTAAGTGTAAACACTGATCTTGTAGTTTTTAAATAATTTAAGTTTAAGTGTAAACACTGATCTTGTAGTAGTTTATAAATGCAAATGAGTCAACGTTACAATACATAAACATTACAAACTACAAAAAAAAAAAAAAAAAAAAAAAAAAAAACACACACAAAAAGTACAAAAATTGTACCTTTGAAGGTACACCCTCCCAAATAGGAAGGGTTAGTATAAAAAATAAGGAAGGGTCCGGTCAACAAGGGCCTCCTTCATTTGTTGTGACTTGTGAGCATAGACTCACGAAAACACTATGTCACAATTTTATTTCGTGTACGAAGAATACTTGGCTTCACGTGGCTATCTTTATACATTTCATTTAGCTCCTTTCTATACTTCTTTTTCTTGATTTGTCGTAGCTCGAAAACAAAAAGAGAGAGCAGCCACGTGCCATGTTAACCAAAGCTCATGAGCACCATTTTTATTCCAACTCACGTGCCATTTTTTTTTGTTGATATCTGCTTTATTCTTCAAACAATCAAGCGCTGGCCACGTGCCTGATTAACTGCTCACAATATTGCCCTTAAAAAAAAACTTTACGCTGGGCTTGAATTTCATTATTTTCATTGGGCCTTAAATCTTGTTGCTGCTCTTGGGCTTTGAATCCTTTGGACTTTTGTTTTATTTCTTCAAAATAAAATAACCAATAGACTCGTAATTTCACGCTCTTTCCATATCTCGTGCTCGTGTTTATCGTTATTGCATGATTTTTGTCCCTTTCTACAATATCCGTACCTGCACATGTAAAAACACAAAAACAACATATATTTGGCATATTTGGTTAGTTTTTGGTCTTTTGAGTCCGGTTTTGGTCGAATAAAAGGTGTGTGATTTAGCACTCACCAATATATATATATATATATATATATATATATATATATATATATATATATATATATATATATATATATATATATATGGAAAAGTGAATATGAGGTTGTGTCACATCTAAGATTACATGCGAAACCATTAAAAATCACTAAAAAATACGTCATTTTGTTTATTATTTTTCAAAGTTTGAGTAGTGGAACTAATATATGCATAGTGAAACACATTTTAATAGTGAATTAAATCAAACAATTGTGTATATATATATATATATATATATATATATATATATATATATATATATATATATATATATATATATATATATATATGGAAAAGTGAATATGAGGTTGTCTCACATCTAAGATTACATGCGAAACTATTAAAAATCACTAAAAAATACGTCATTTTGTTTATTATTTTTCAAAGTTTGAGTAGTGGAACTAATATATGCAAAGTGAAACACATTTTAATAGTGAATTAAATCAAACAATTGTTGAATTTATAGCTAATTTGTTACCTAATGAAATCACCTAAAAATATGATGTAGAAAATGCATGTATCAACGTGAACCCAACTTAAGTGATGTTGTGATGAAATCAAGAGAAAACACTAATATTGTGAATGACATGTTACAAATGAGGTAGATTTGATGTTTTTCTTGTTCAAACGATGTAATTTTTTATGGTTTCGCTTGTAAGCTTAGATGTAAGAAAACCCCATATTCACTATATATATATATATATATATATATATATATATATATATATATATATATATATATATATATATAGGGCGCGTTATATGCAGTACCATTCTTATATACAGTACTTTACAGTACCATTTAGACCAATAATAATTTAGTATCATTAAAGCTTTTTAATTAATTCAAAAGGGTAAAATAGTCAAACACATTTTCACTTTTTTTTTGAATATTTTTTTTAATAAAAAACGTTTTTTAATTCCCTCAAATTTCAGAATTTTTTTTTCTTTCTTTTTTTTTTTTTTTTTTTTTTTTTTATTAGTATACAAGTTTTTAGAAAAATGAGGTGCATATATGTTTCTTGGGTACATTTGTTTAGACATCAAATTTGTTTTTCTTAATATGGTAATTGCATATATGTTTCTAGTTTACATTATTTAATCTTCAAAGTTTATAACCAAAAACATATGGTAGCACGTATGTTTCTACTGTACATTCTTTGATTTTCGATATTTATGACCAAAACAAAAACATATACATGTAACCTCTAAAAATTAAATAACAAACCAAGAACATAAATAGTATACAAAAAATTCAATATCAAATAAAATATAATACATGTACAAGTATCTTGTTAAATATAAATGTGGACGCCATTTAAAAACATGTGTGCACTCTTCACTTTCTTATCAAATTCATTAGAACATATATGCACGCTTTCCAAGAATGTATGTGCACGCGGGGCTTTCTCATCAAATTTATTATAACATATGTGCACGCCTTCCAAAAACATGTATGTTCGTGGTGTCCACGTTGCGCTTTCTCGTCAAATTTATTAGAACATATGTGCACGCTTTCTAAAAATATATGTGCAGGCTGCACCTTTATTGTAGTACTTGATCTTGCTTTAACTGCATATTGAAAATGGAAAAATAAACATGTCATCACACACCAAAGCAAAATGAAAAAATAGACAAGCTAAAGGAGGTAAACAGTTTATTCAAAATCAGAACTAGTACATATATGCATCCTTAGCAATACAAAAAGCACATAAGCATATTATTCATATACGAAACTGTTGACATATGTGCACCAACAACTATAAACACCTAATATAACTTAAATTGCAAATCCATATAGGCATAATTGCAATCAAAACATTTTTTGCATGAACCAATATCAACTTTTCATCAACCGTTACATGTATGCACACGATTCAATAATAAAATAGACTTTATATAAGTACAACCAATATTGATTACATGTTAAAACCTTAAACCGATCAATTAATCAATACGGTTTAATGATATTCGAAATCAGTACCAAAATACCAAAGAAACCAGATTTAAAATCCCTAACCCGACTTAATAAATGAAAAACATTTTAGATCAGACAAAAAATAAAATCAAAATCGATTCAAAAATAAAACGGGGTAATAAACCAAAAAAATAGATAACTAAACGATTTCAAAGCAAAGAATCAAAGAACCAATAAAAAATCTTATCATATTGAGAATCGTATTTTATTAGATCCAAAATGGATTTTCGAAAGAAATAAATTTTGTTTTACACAATCATGGCCAAATACGAATTAAAAAAGAAAGACATACAAGATCGCTAAATCGCCAATCAAAATCATGAAGCCGAACCCAAAATCAGTAACAACACACAACAAGATGATATAAAAGGATGCTGGTAATTTTTGTTTCGTTTTTTATTATTATTTTTTTCTGGAACGCCATTCGAAGAGGTTTATGAGACAAAGTACGAATTGGATCATGATGTAAAAAAGATTGGTGATGTTTTGATCTTAGAGGGAGAGAGGCGGCTTTTGGGAGGCAGTTAAATGGTTTTGTGTGGATAAATGGTGGGTTGGTTAAACTGGTAGTATAGTAGGGTTAAATATGAAATACCATGATTACCCTTTTAAGCTTTTTAAATAATGGATTGATCTTTCAATTATTACATTAATGGCACAAGTGATCTCATCCATTGATTAATTAATCTAATGGTTTATATTAGACATGGATGGTACTGTAAAGTATTGTATCTAATATTGGTATTGTATAGAATACAACACTATATATATATATATATATATATATATATATATATATATATATGTGTGTGTGTGTGTGTGTGTGTGTGTGTGTGTATATATATATATATATATATATATATATATATATATATATATATATATATATATATATATATATATATATAAAATTAAGAAAACATAAATAAAACTTACATATCTTTTTTACTTTCACTATTAAGTGTAATCAAACATGAATCACAGTCAAGTAATCTAACACTGGATCGAAATAACACATTTGCATGTACACTTCATCTTCAAATCTGCAAATACACAAAATAACATTAAAGTACACATGTGTTATGTTATTATGATTATGAGAATATAAAAAATAAAACACAAATCTGCATATTAAAAAACACAATAGAAGATGCCTTAAAACCGTATTTCTCAAACACATTCTGTGAATGAGGGACGAATGTGAGATGGGATAATGTTTTAGGGTTTCCCAGCTTGTTTTCCGCAAGTTTGGTATTAGATAATATTGTGTTTTAAAAAGAGAATATAAAATTTTTAATGCCTTTAATAATTTTGCTAGATATCAATTTTAGTTTGTATTATGTATCACAACTAGGGGTGTTATATGGGTCGACCCGACCCGAACCCGATAAGGCCTTATAGGGTCGGGTTGATTCGGGTCCAATATACCTTATCGGGTTATCGGGTCAACCCGATAAACCCGATAGCCTTATAGGGTCGGGTTGCGGGTCTTAATTATTTCGTTATCGGGTTGACCCGATAACCCGATAAGCTATAATAACACATTAAAAGTTTTATAATTTTTGAACTAAACCCGATAACCCGATAACCCGAACCCGATAACCCGAACCCAATAAACCCGATAACCCGATAGACCCGAACCCGATAACCCGATTCTTTATCGGATCGGGTTGCGGGTTAATTTTTATTTTTTGAAAACCCGATAGACCCGACCCGATAGAGGCTTATCGGGTCGGGTTGACCCGAATGACACCCCTAATCACAACTGATAACTTTGTTCCATTAATTGAGGTGCTTGCGAATGGAGTAACTGACCCGGGTTCAAATCCATGCAAGTGTTTTTTGGAAAAAAAATTATTAGGTCGAGTTTAGTTAAAACAAAATAAACAAATGAAAAATTGCTTACATAGCCACAATGTGATGACATGACTGATAATAAATTACTGGGCAATGAGGTGGCATATTACTTGTACCGCCTCCTATTATATATAATATATATATATATATATATATATATATATATATATATATATATATATATATATATATATATATATATATATATATATATATATATATATATATATATATATATATATATATATATATATATATATATATATATAAAGGTAACAAAAAAAAATTAAAAAAATGATAATAAAAAAGAGACATTAAGAGGTGTTAAAACACCCCCTCCATATCTAGTTCAATAAGAGATTTTTGCTTCTTGCTCTCTCTTAATGGTCAGAAAAAAATTAAAAAAATAATAAAAAAAAAATACGCTCTTAACATATATTTCCTATTACCGCATCTGGATGACATGAAAAAATCAAACAGTTTTAATGATCCAAATATCTGACCACATCTGAATTAGTCAGGTTAAAATTTTGTTAAAAGGCAATTTTTAAAAAACAAACACTACCTTACTATATTTATAATATAACAATATTTTATCGCCGCCGCTTTGCACGGGTATCCGATTAGTCTTGAAAAAGAGATTGAAGGATAGCAAAGCTAATTGAGTTAAGTATTTGGTAAGAAGCTTGTATTTGGTTCCGAACTAGTTGGGCGTCGGTCCGCCGCGTTGCGGCTGAGCGTAAAAGTTGGCCGTTTTTTGTTATTCATCCTAAATATCTATTTGACCCACTTTTAAAACATTGGCATATAAGTATGCTACGTTCGTTTATTTTCACATTTGAGATGAAGTGATAAACATACCCCACTTCAGGTTTTAAAGACTCATACAACCCGACCCCATTAGTTGCATTCCAGTCATACCAAGTCCATAGTTGTCTGTTAAAGTTAAAAAGCTCATTAGGAAATGTAATGATATACTAAAATAACAGATTAACAGGATATACTCAGTTTCAGCAAGCAATTAGTTACATTTTCTGCAAATTCCTTCAAAACCTTCTCACGACATTCAATCTCATTAAAAAAAAAAAAAAAAAAAAAAAAAAAAAAAAAAAAAAAAAAAAAGTGACCTAATAAGCTTTTCCAAATTCGAATGAGCACTTAGGTTGGGAGAATAAGCTAATCCAAACACCCTGGCAAAACAACAAAACCTTAAGTAAACAAAAAAAAAAGAAATTTAATACACAATATGTTCCATAACCATTTCAAAGGGCGGTAGAACATCCATTCTGAAACTAACGCATACTCCCCTCTCGAACCACTTTCTTCGTCTATCTACTATATATTCCATATAATCATCAACTAAAATCAATTAACAAACAAACTAAACTAACATATAAATCAAATTGAAAGAAGGAAAAGAAGAACCAAAAAAAAAAAAAAAAAAAAAAAAAAAAAACCTAAAAATCAAACCTTATATGACATTCCAAGTTTTCTTTAGCAATCTTATTCTTCTCCAGCGAAATTGGATGTTCGCGTTTGATCTAAGTGTGTGGTTTTGATCGGTCATAAGGTTGGTGTTTCTGGTTTTTGACAGAGAAAAATCGGGGAGAAGAGGCGGTGGTATTTTTATTTTTTTGGACCGGACCTCCTCGGGAGCCCATGTGCTATTGATATTGAGCCACACTGTAGCTCACATCATACACGACGTCGTATTCAATGACAAATTATATATATAGAGTAATAATAAATGAGTCTAGCTTATGTATTTTGTTATGTAAGTTTATGCATTTGGTTTATAAAATGTGAAATTTATTGTAAAACTGGATTGGGCCAAGAAAATCCAAGTATTGGACCGTTCAGGCCTGCTCAAATTTATAATAAGTGATGAACAAGTTCTTTTTAGTACATTTAGATTTGAGGAATATTTGGTAGCATTAGCTTGTCAACAATAAGTGCAAAGATGTGGACTCTACTTTAAATCAAGGTGTGTTTTTTACCGATCATTCATCTTACATCATTTTGTTTCAGAAAAACACATGGTAGTTATTCTTGATAGATATACTCCGTGTGTACTAATGTAAACATAACATCTTTTCCTTTCAAGCTAAGCAATTGAGGGATATCGTTTTGTTTTTGCCTTTCGTTTAACCATCGACTAATCACGAGGTTGGAGTCCACCGTCGTAAAATCCCAACAAATAAAGCATCTCCTTTCAGAAAGGTAGCGTGACTATCTCATAATTGTTTGCACCAAACATTATTCAAATTTGAGATTTTCTACATTTTAACAATGATAGTCACAAAATTTTAGTACCTTGGCCACCCCTAAATGATTGATCAATGGTCATCCTTAGTAAATATGAACAAGGTTGCCAATCAATTAAGTTGTGTTCGAGCTTGATAGGTGAGCTCGGCTCGACCTACATAAACCAATTATTTTTCATCAATAGTTATCTATCTTATCTTATTTCAACCCAATCAAGGATTAACTAACATATTTCTACTTCAACCTGTAAACTTTTGAGAATGTGAAAGTGTGACCAGATTTGGTATCATATGTCGCATCTATCTAATCAATCTTCTTCCCATTAAGTGTAAGGAATTGTGGAAAGACTTAAGAGTTAAGATGCACTATTTTACTAGGTGTCATAGTTTTTGTAGGACACGTCTTCTATAGTTCTATTCATTAGGTGTGAAGTTCATGTTGTTTCAAAAGTCATTATTTGAGGTGTTGGTAATTTGCTTAAATCACAAGTTTGGTCGAGTGTTTCTTTCATCAAGCATTTAGGTATCCATGATCCCTTTTGTATCAATCATGTCTCTGAGATTTTAGTACCCAATCACCATAGTAAAGTCTCCTTGCTATCATTCTTTTCATCTATAAAATAAAGTAACAGCATGAACTTTAACGACCTAGAGTTTTGGGAGCACGACCGAAAGTTGAATTTCAAAAAAAAAAAAAAAAAAAAAAAAAAGTGTTTGTAGTTATAATCTTAAACTTTATCTGCATGTGTACGATGCAGCTTGGTTGTAACTAGCTAGGGTCCGTTCTCGTTTATGAATTCACATTGTTACAGTTTCATTCAGCTACACTTGAAATGAAACCAACATATACATTTCAGCTGCTCGCACAAGTAAATCAATCATGTTGATCAACTGAACCACATAATCGATCTTATTGTTTACGCGATTCTCTTAATTTCCTTTTTAGATTTTATTTCGTTTGCCTAAGACTTCTTCATTTAGTTTCTAGCTATTAATTTAAGGCTAATGGTCTAAAAAAATATCCAACTCGCCACTTTTACGTTTTGTAAGTACTCAACTTATAATTTTCCTATTAAATGATCATAAACTCTTTTAATCTTCTTATTACAAGAAACTAGCAGGATACCCGCGCGATGCGGCGACGAGTACCCTGTAACTATATTTTACGGCTAACAAATAGTGTTCGGTTACATTTTTTTCTGACAATAACGGGAAAAATAAATAATAATTTAAATTAAAATAACTTTAACCAATACAATGATTTATCATTTCTTAGCATTTTCAATGATAATATTTTGATCTAGTACAATAATCAGTTTGTTTGATCTAGCCCAATCTGAAGTAACTATATTTTACGACTAACAAATAGTGTCCGGTTACATTTTTTTTCTGACAATAACGGGAAAAATAAATAATAATTTAAATTAAAATAACTTTAACCAATTACAATGATTTATCATTTCTTAGCATTTTCAATGATAATATTTTGATCTAGTACAATAATCAGTTTGTTTGATCCAGTCCAATAAATTTTGTGTGATATATTGTTTGCCTCAAACTCTTGAATAAAAAGCTCAAAACCCAAGTCCATAAACTCTTTATAACACTTTTATCAATTATCATTACCAGAACCATAATCCTCATTTTCATCCGCCCCTTAACTCACCCATCTTATTCTCCTTTGTCACACCTTGTTTTACATATCACACAAACACAATCTCCACACACAATCCTTCAATAACCAAACATCAAACACATCATAAACCTTTTAATAAATTCGTTTTCTCTTTCATCAAGCGGAGCACAAACAACACCATATTTGTTCAGGATAATGCTTTAAGATATATAAAATGATCTCTGGTAGATTTATTTTATAAAGTTCTTGGTGGAATTTGATTTGTTATTTGAAGTGTGGGATAATGAGTCTGTTCATTTTATTTTTTTCATTTTCGGACCGATGATGATTAGAACTGTGGTCACGTTAAGTTTCAGTTTTTGATTTGTATTTGTGGTTTATCGACTTGGGATTTGGTTATGTGTTGAATCCGAATATGTGAGTTGTATATTGTGCCTAGTTAGTTGTATGTATTAGTTACGGGGTGTTTTAAATTATGTATTAATTGAATGTAAGAAATAGTATTTGCTCAAATCAATTGTGTTTTACACATTGTGCTTTACATTTTGTATTAATTGGTGATGATGTGTATTAATTAATACTACCTCTGTCCCAAAATATAAGTTCATTTTTTATTTTTCAAAGTCTATTCTTTTCAACTTTGACCTTAATTATTTTTTTTTCATGTTATATAATACTTGCTGAAAAGTATACCAATGCAAATGCATTTAAAACACAAGTTCATTTATATATTTTGCATCAAATATTATATAACACGACAAAAAATAATTAAGGTCAAAGTTGGAATAGAAAGACTTTGAAAATGTCAAAATGGACTTAGGCGGTTGGCAACACTTGTGGCATCATACCACTATCCCTCACTCCCAACCAATCCTCTTGTGCCACATCATTCACCCATTTTTCTCATCTCTCACCATTTTTTTTTGTTGGCATCACTTGTGGCACCACACCACCATCCCTCACTTAATTTTTTTTTTCATTTTTTTTAAATAAAACAAACTTTATTTTTTAAAAAATGTAAAAATTAAAAAAGAAGCAGCAATATTCACATAACAAATATTAACCGGTTTAAAAAATATAGCCCAAATGTTTTTAGTAGACCAAACAAAACCCAACCCAAACTTTGTCCGCCCAATTGAAAAGTGTAGCCCAAAACTCATCCATCCATCCCTCACAGTGTCTTCTTCCTCCACTCATCCATCCCTCACAGTCAAATACATAGCAACTGTCAAAAAAAATACATAGCAACGGTCAAAAAAAATAAAAATTTCTCCCCCAAACGGTCAAATCACAACAGTCAAATCACTCAAACGTTCGAATTTTTTCCTCCTTCCCGTGCGTGAAGACTCCCCGTGCCAGAAGCTTACCGTGCGGTACCGTGGGGATGGCGGCGGTGTTCCCGCACGGTACCACGGTACCGTTCTCCTCTTACCGTGACCGTTGCCAACCCCCTTATATTTTGGGACGGAGGGAGTAGCATTAATGTTGTTTGATAGAAATGCAGTCTAAAAATGACACCACGCTTATTTTTGTTGTACCATATGCTTGTTTTGTTGTAATTCTGAAAATTGTGTGCATTAAAGTATTGTAAAATGTAAACCATTCTTAATTTTTTGTAAGTCTCGAAATTTTAGAGAGTGTTTCCCTTTATTATATGTAGTATAGATGTATGACGTGGCAAGAGTTAATCAACCATGGTACGTTTAGTGTGAGTAATTTCGTAATTTTACCTTCTTCATCTTCTTTACCCTTTTCATTTCGCCATTGACTTTCAGAAAAAAAATCACTAAACACCACCTTTTTATATCACAACTACATGTCGTCTTTTGATTCTTTATAGATACCATGATGACAGCCCCAAACAAAGGAAGAGCAGCGGAATGGGGACACCAGTAAGTATCCACAAGATAAGATAATCAAGAAATGCTTGTTCGAGGTGAGGTACTCAAGTTCGATCCGTACCTCTCCTGCTATATCTTGGCATGATGAGTGTAAGTTCCATTGACATATACTATAGCTGGATTTTTATTACTTTTAGATCAATCCAAATTTACTGAGGAAAAAAAAAAAAAAAAAAAAAAAAACAATTGGATTTTGGAAAGGATTAAGACTCTGAAGAACAACATAATCCAATGTTCGTTAGAGTGAGGTACCTTTACTTATAAAGATTTTAATATTCATATTTCAATATTCATGGTTTGATTCAAGAAATGATAAAATGGGTTTTGAACTGAAAAAACTTAGAAGTGTTTGGATTTTAGATTTGTGTTTGGATATGGAATAGGATTTCATTGTTAAAACTGAAATGGGTTTTCATGATTCTAGATTTGTGTTTAGGCTATGTTTGGCATCTGTGAGCAGTAACAGTAAGCTGTGAGTAATATCTGTGAGCAGTAGCCAAAAAAGTTTACAGCTTCATAAAGAAGCATTGGGAAAATGAGCTTTTCTAGAAAATAGCAAAGCCAACAGCTATCGTGCCAAACGAACACTAAAAATCAAAAAGCTCATTGTTTACCGCTCATTGCAAAAAAAAACTCCAAAAAGCTTTGTGCCAAACATAGCGTTAGGTTTTGTTTTAAGAAGAAATTTGGTAAAGAAAATGAAGTGGGGTTAATTGACTAAATTGTCCGTACTTAATAGATCATTAAGAGCACAAGGTGCAGCAACAAGCATGTGTCTCCCCATTCGGGCCCCACCATGCCACATCACCAAAACACCTCAACTTCAACTAACCACAACAAACCCCCCTCACCAAACAACAAACCTCCACTTCCCCATTAGGGCCCCACCTCTTACACATTTATTTTTTTATTCATTTTATTAAATAAATTAAATTCATTTTAAAAATACTAAAAAAAAAAAAAAAAAAAAACATACTAATTTTACAAAATTAATTCTAAAAAAACACAACACATTAATTATTTTCACAAAATTTGTACCCCATTCCTTTTGTAAAAAAAAAAAAAAAAAAAAAAAACTGCTGCTGCTGCTGTCTTCTTCTCCACACACAAACACACACTAAATCTGGAAAACAAAACACACAAACACAACGCAAATAAAACCCATAACACACACAAACCTGCCACTTTGTCAGAGTTTTTGCTTCGCCGTGGCCACGACGAGTTAGCCAACGGCGAGGCCTCTCCGGTGTGGCGGCGAGCAACGGCTCGCCGTTGGATGTGACACATCGGACGGCGAACCTCCCTTCGTCGTTTGCACCTTGTGCTCTAAATGGTTAGCTTGTGTTACGTTAAAAAACTACCCATAATATGGTTACAATATGAAGATTAACAGAGTTTTAAAATTTAATTATCAAAATTAAAAGTTAAGTGTCTATGAAAAAAAATATGACAAATTAAATGCTTTTTCAAACCATTATCCCATTAATTTATGTCTTGTTTTCAACCTTTATTATCTCATTGTTCACGTCAGTTAACTTTGTTGTGACTTGGGGGTAGGTGAGATGAAGACTACTTCAATGCTCTCCAACCAAACATAATAAACTCATGAAACCTTTGTCATACGAATGAATACCTCCCACTATGTCAAAACAACTACTTTTGACCCCACATAAATCATTCTTCAAAACAAACCATTCATACACGACTTCTCACCAGCTTTTGGTACACCCTTGTAGTAGGTTCACCAACCCCATTCAACAACCAATCCAACTATCTCCCGTTATATATTCAGCCGCACATTTCAGATGCACCAATAACGTTAGTTCAAAAAAGAAAAAGCTCCTACAACCAAAGTGCTCATCCACTATGCCTCCACCACCTCTACCACCCGCGACAACGTACTTTTGGGGCGAAACACCCGAGGAAGAGTTCTACAAATCACAAGGTGTCAAAAACTCGAAACTCTACTACGAAACACCTAATGGAAAAATATTTACACAATCATGGACCCCGATAGACCAAAATGCACCTGTTAAAGGTGTTGTATTTATGACACATGGATACGGGTCCGATACAAGTTGGTGTTTTCAGAAAATATGTATAGAGTACGCGAAATGGGGTTACGCGGTTTTCGCAGCTGATTTATTAGGACATGGACGTTCAGATGGTCTGCATGGGTATCTAGGTGACATGGATAAAGTTGCTGCTACGTCATTGTCGTATTTTTTGAGTGTTCGAAAAAGTGAGACGTATTGTAAACTTCCTGCGTTTTTGTTTGGAGAGTCCATGGGTGGTTTGATCACTATGCTTATGTATTTTCAGTCTGAACCCGATACGTGGACTGGTTTGATCTTTTCGGCCCCGTTGTTTGTCATACCAGAAAATATGGTACCATCCAAGGTAATACTAATTTACTTGAATACATTTTATGTTCCTATATAAATATATATTGCATAATAGTATAAAAAACATTAAAATTAACCACATCAATGGTCAATTGGTCACTATGGTTTGCCGGTTTTTGCAAATTTAGTAATTGAACTTCTTTTTTACAGGGTATAGTCATTAAGGTTTCAAATGGTTACAAATCTAGTCCAATTTATGTAATGAATTTGGACTGGATCCGTAACCATTTGAAACCTCAGTAACTAGACCCGGTGAAAATAAATAAATAAATAAATAAATAAATAAAAAATAAAAGTCAAATGAATAAATATGCAAAAACTGGCAAATTATAGTGACCATTTATGTAGTTAATTAAAAATTTTATTAGTTATGTATATATAAGGTATATGTAGTTAGATCATTTAACTTCAATGTAAAAACACAAAAAATGGATGCGTAAAAGAACCTGCAGGTATTATCGCGACTGTTGTTGACCATTTTCATGGTATTTTTAAATGTGTGTTTAGCGAGGTTTGAACAATAGACCATTTGTGAGTAGGTTTGGTGACTTATGTGTTGATTAACTACTACTGTACTATAATGCAATGAATTATTGATATTGAAATTTTTAATGGAGGTAGTACGTGAGCACAACTTTTGTGATTAATTGATTATGTCTGCCACCCATTAAGGTTGACTATAATGCAATGAATTATTGATGTCGATTAAATGTAATGTGTTACTGGTAGTAGTCTTTTTAGCTTTATTTTCGGCTATTTACTAAGTTGTATTTGGTTATATATAGCATTGCTTTCACCTAGCGGTATCCAAGTGCAGTGTTTCCTGGTCTCTTGGTTGTGGATTTAAGTCCCGGCTGTGACAAAGGTGTAAAACAGGACATTAGTCATGTGTGTGTATCTGCGTTTTTGTTGTTAAGAATAGGTTTAAACAAACGAATTTGATCCCCCTATTTACTCCTAACCAAAGAATGTAGGTAAAACCAATAGGTAATGTTGGTTGTTTATGACAAATCGCTTTAAGTTCTACTATGTTGTTTACAAATTTCAGAAATGTAGGATACGATTCCATTAAGTCATTAAGAACCAATCATCCCTTTAATCATAAGTTAGAGTTTTAAGTCTCGTCAGAGACGGTGTTTGCGAACAGCTGCCATTAAAAAAGGTGGTTCTAGAAGTTTTGTTCAGACTTGAAAGGGTGTTTGGCTAGCCAGATTATGTTAGTGGCTTATTGTTCGACATTCTGTTGTTGTCTGATTAGGATTCCATGCTGTCATAAACATATACGCAAAGATGATGGTTAGACAGACTAGGTAACATTAACAAACCATAATGGGTCATTTTTATACGGGTCAAACTCACATTGGGTCATGATGAGTATGCTTTGATATATTTCTGTACATATATTTAATCAAGGAAAAGGAGTAAACGTTCATTAGTGCTCCTATAAGCATAATATTTATACAGCGTTTTTTTTTTTTTTTTTTTTCTAATCTAATACTGACCCAGATTTATTTTTGGTTCATTGCAGCTACATTTGACAATGTACGGGCTACTATTCGGGTTTGCAGACACATGGGCAGCAATGCCGGACAACAAAATGGTTGGTAAAGCGATTAGAGATCCAGAAAAATTAAAAGTAATAATCGTGAATCCCAAGCGATACGCCGGGAAACCAAGAGTAGGTACAATGAGAGAAGTGGTTAGGGTAACAAACTACATACAAACCAACTTCCACAAAGTTAAAGCCCCTTTCTTGACATTGCACGGAACATCAGATGGAGTCACTTGCCCTACAGGATCCCAGATGCTATACGAGAAGGCATCAAGTGAGGATAAGTCACTCAAGTTGTACGAGGGTATGTACCATTCGTTGATACAAGGAGAACCCGATGATGCTGCTAATCTTGTGTTGGCTGATATGAAAGCGTGGATTGATGAAAGGGTCGAGAAATATGGTCCTAAAACTAATGGTTTGGCTAATTGAAAGTGAAATATTTATTGACATGATATGTAACTACAATGAGGTTCGACACGCCAAGTGTCAGATAATCTAATTGCATTGTTTCGGATTATTACATGAACAATGTATTTGATATGAAAACACCTTATGTTGTCTGTTTAAATTTATATCATGTACGTTTTTCATGTGAATGACGTTTTCGTATTATCCCTAAGTCGATCCTTCGTGAGAATCATATGGTTTCCATTGTTTATTAGTCTTAAAAGTAGATGCATTTCTATTCTTGACAATCATCAACATTTATAGGTTAGTTGTGAGGATTTTATTTCTCAAAGCGATGCGGAAGGGTACACACGCGTGTTGTAAGATAACACGAATAAAAGTGGCATGACATTGAAATGGATTTTCTAACAAATCTAGCAAAAGGCTTAGAGGCTCGGTGACGATGGATGAAAAGGGTCGCCGCCACCCTATAACGCCAACTTAACAGCCAAAAGCCACACCCTTCTTCGTGCCGTCATGACCAGCCATGCCATACGTTTCTTTTGTGTGTGTGTTGTATTTGTATTTTATTGGGTTATGTGTGAGCTAGGGGGTGGTGTCTTATAACATCCACCTTTTGGAGGGAGGGTGTTTTTGGTTTAAGTTAAGGTTTCGAATTATAGGTAAAAAGTAGTGAGGTGGAAGCACTTTCTGCTATAAAGCGAAACGGATGGCTTGTGCACAGTAACCACACTCTCAGCCTTTGTGATTGTATCCAGCAATAGGGCTCAGCATCGGGCCGGATCCTAACCTGACCTGACCCGTCCCGACTAATACCGATCCCAAAAAGCACCAAAATCCTAAACCGAATACCGACCCGAAAGTAGTCGGTTTCGGTATAGTCGGTTTGGGGCTGATTTGCTTGTATTTTGTCGGTTTTTGGCCCGTCATGTTTCGACCTGAATCCCGAAAATGCTAAAAAAATCCAAACCGACTCCCGACCCGAGAAACTATTATTCGGTTTCAGGACTATCGGTTTATGTCGGGATCAGGTCGATTGTCAGGACTCGGGCGGTTTTGCTCGCCCCTATAAAGCAATGTGATGAAAACGAAATAAGGGTTGACCACAAGGTTTTAAGGGCCCTCCACTTTGGGCTCATATTCAAAAAGGTTTGGTTTGTTGGTGTCCACTTCATCTTCTATCACGATCATACATAAAGCCCATTTCGGAATTAAAAGTATGTGAAGTGGGAACAGTGAACTCATTTTACATTGAAAAATAAGTTTAAATTCAACTTCAAAAAACATACTACGTAATACTTAGAAAGTTGATGATAAGTGTATTGTGGACGTATGGTCCGGACTGGGCCAGGAATGGGTCAGGCCCGGGTAGCCAGCGGCCCACTTTACGCACTTTGTGGATGTATGGTCCGGACTGGCCAGGAATGGGCCAGGCCCGGGTAGCCAACAGCCCAATCTACGCGTTAACCCTAATCCATGTCCTATAAATATAGGGCTGGGGTTCCATTCACCACATCTCACAACAGGTTATCCTAAACCTAATTATTATATGCTCCGCGCATCATATACTAACTTGACCGTCGGAGGTGGATCCCGGGGCTACGGCCTCGGGTCCACTCCTAACGGGTTCTCTTTGTTGTACAGGTCTATTTAGGGCTTGAGAAGACGACTAACGGCCAAGGAGAGTCGTTGAATCAGTCCGCGCCAGATTATGCATCAACAAGTTGGCGCCATCCGTGGGACATGACTACGACAAGTTTCGTGTTCTCACATTACCGGAAAACAACCATTGAGTTCAAAAGCCGGTAACTTTATTTTTTATACGCAACACACAACTATATGACTGTGTTCCACGAATTATGTTTTCTTTTGGTCAAAAACATATGGCTGCTCAAAACAGACGGCTGCCCTTTTTCTCACAAGTCACGCACTTGTTTTTATCTTTTCTCTCTTTTATTATACATAATTGATTTATTGGACTACCAGTATGTATATCATTATTTACAACAAGTCACGCACTTGTTTTTATCTTTTATCTTTTTTATTTTTTTTTTGTACATCTTTTTAATTCGGTAAGATATATTACCTTTAAAAGATTCAAAAGATTTTACATAAATCTTTTTACCTTGATAAACACGATTTTATCTATCGCTACGAGCGCATTAAATCCGCACGATCGGACTTATTTTATCTTTTAGCCGCGAAACAGCGCAGTCACGATAAATCTACCCGCATCAGGCCATGCGTTCGGAAATCTTCGCAGATTGGCGCCATGAGCGCACTGTCACGTACAGGCACCACAATGCTAGTCAATCGCCATGAGCGCACTGTCACTGTCACGTACAGGCACTGGACGAAAGCCGTGGTCAACTGCGATCATCCACAAACGTTAGAATCTATGCGGTCACGATACATCCATCTGCGTCTGTGCGTGCGAAACTATTAGTCGCGGTCATGGTACATCCATCCGCGCCATTGTTTTTTATAAAAATAAAAAGATCTCCTTAATCGCCATGCGCGCACTGTTGTTAGCTACGTGCTACTTCTTTTATGTAGTTTGTAAAACCTCACGCTAGGTGTAATTCACACTACTACTTCTTTTATATATTATATATGCTATATGCTATACTTTTGCTACGCGCTAATCTTTTACTTCATTATATTTTATATGTCGCGATTCGCGGCATATACTTTTAATATTTGCATTAAGTGTTTTTCAGGATTTGAATATATAAGTTTAATGCTCCTACACGAGTAGCACCATCAAACTTGGGGGGCTACCAGGGTATATCCTACCACTGTTGGCGCACGCGTCACGCAGGTATATTTGGAAGCAGATCGTACGTAAGAGGTACTGCAGGCCCGGTACAAAGACGAATTTAAATATTCGCACCATCTTACCGCAAGGGAGACGTTTTCTGTCGGTTGTAAAGACGAATGTAATGTTCGCGCACAGCGCGCATAGCGCGCACCTTTGTCGCGAACAACGCGCATACTTGTCGCGCACAGCGCGCACCTCTGCCACAGGAGCACGTCTTCTGTCGTACTATATTGCATTGCTACTGGTACAAAAGGTACGCCCTTACCCAGGATACAGCATAGGAATCCACCTTCGCCACGGACACCTTCACCATTGTGAGACAATCACAATCGCAATCCCAGTGCGCACTTACGCATTTAGACTGCGCAGTATGATCCGTCCCTTACGTACACATGAACCCAGTGCGTACCATCGCATTTGGTTGATTGTGCCTACGCAGCCATGAATAGAACTTAAGTTTAGCATAACATAGCCATGCGCTATGTCATACTAAACTCGGGGGCTTGTGGACGTATGGTCCGGACTGGGCCAGGAATGGGTCAGGCCCGGGTAGCCAGCGGCCCACTTTACGCACTTTGTGGATGTATGGTCCGGACTGGCCAGGAATGGGCCAGGCCCGGGTAGCCAACAGCCCAATCTACGCGTTAACCCTAATCCATGTCCTATAAATATAGGGCTGGGGTTCCATTCACCACATCTCACAACAGGTTATCCTAAACCTAATTATTATATGCTCCGCGCATCATATACTAACTTGACCGTCGGAGGTGGATCCCGGGGCTACGGCCTCGGGTCCACTCCTAACGGGTTCTCTTTGTTGTACAGGTCTATTTAGGGCTTGAGAAGACGACTAACGGCCAAGGAGAGTCGTTGAATCAGTCCGCGCCAGATTATGCATCAACAAGTTGGCGCCATCCGTGGGACATGACTACGACAAGTTTCGTGTTCTCACATTACCGGAAAACAACCATTGAGTTCAAAAGCCGGTAACTTTATTTTTTATACGCAACACACAACTATATGACTGTGTTCCACGAATTATGTTTTCTTTTGGTCAAAAACATATGGCTGCTCAAAACAGACGGCTGCCCTTTTTCTCACAAGTCACGCACTTGTTTTTATCTTTTCTCTCTTTTATTATACATAATTGATTTATTGGACTACCAGTATGTATATCATTATTTACAACAAGTCACGCACTTGTTTTTATCTTTTATCTTTTTTATTATTTTTTTTGTACATCTTTTTAATTCGGTAAGATATATTACCTTTAAAAGATTCAAAAGATTTTACATAAATCTTTTTACCTTGATAAACACGATTTTATCTATCGCTACGAGCGCATTAAATCCGCACGATCGGACTTATTTTATCTTTTAGCCGCGAAACAGCGCAGTCACGATAAATCTACCCGCATCAGGCCATGCGTTCGGAAATCTTCGCAGATTGGCGCCATGAGCGCACTGTCACGTACAGGCACCACGATGCTAGTCAATCGCCATGAGCGCACTGTCACTGTCACGTACAGGCACTGGACGAAAGCCGTGGTCAACTGCGATCATCCACAAACGTTAGAATCTATGCGGTCACGATACATCCATCTGCGTCTGTGCGTGCGAAACTATTAGTCGCGGTCATGGTACATCCATCCGCGCCATTGTTTTTTATAAAAATAAAAAGATCTCCTTAATCGCCATGCGCGCACTGTTGTTAGCTACGTGCTACTTCTTTTATGTAGTTTGTAAAACCTCACGCTAGGTGTAATTCACACTACTACTTCTTTTATATATTATATATGCTATATGCTATACTTTTGCTACGCGCTAATCTTTTACTTCATTATATTTTATATGTCGCGATTCGCGGCATATACTTTTAATATTTGCATTAAGTGTTTTTCAGGATTTGAATATATAAGTTTAATGCTCCTACACGAGTAGCACCATCAAACTTGGGGGGCTACCAGGGTATATCCTACCACTGTTGGCGCACGCGTCACGCAGGTATATTTGGAAGCAGATCGTACGTAAGAGGTACTGCAGGCCCGGTACAAAGACGAATTTAAATATTCGCACCATCTTACCGCAAGGGAGACGTTTTCTGTCGGTTGTAAAGACGAATGTAATGTTCGCGCACAGCGCGCATAGCGCGCACCTTTGTCGCGAACAACGCGCATACTTGTCGCGCACAGCGCGCACCTCTGCCACAGGAGCACGTCTTCTGTCGTACTATATTGCATTGCTACTGGTACAAAAGGTACGCCCTTACCCAGGATACAGCATAGGAATCCACCTTCGCCACGGACACCTTCACCATTGTGAGACAATCACAATCGCAATCCCAGTGCGCACTTACGCATTTGGACTGCGCAGTATGATCCGTCCCTTACGTACACATGAACCCAGTGCGTACCATCGCATTTGGTTGATTGTGCCTACGCAGCCATGAATAGAACTTAAGTTTAGCATAACATAGCCATGCGCTATGTCATACTAAACTCGGGGGCTTGTGGACGTATGGTCCGGACTGGGCCAGGAATGGGTCAGGCCCGGGTAGCCAGCGGCCCACTTTACGCACTTTGTGGATGTATGGTCCGGACTGGCCAGGAATGGGCCAGGCCCGGGTAGCCAACAGCCCAATCTACGCGTTAACCCTAATCCATGTCCTATAAATATAGGGCTGGGGTTCCATTCACCACATCTCACAACAGGTTATCCTAAACCTAATTATTATATGCTCCGCGCATCATATACTAACTTGACCGTCGGAGGTGGATCCCGGGGCTACGGCCTCGGGTCCACTCCTAACGGGTTCTCTTTGTTGTACAGGTCTATTTAGGGCTTGAGAAGACGACTAACGGCCAAGGAGAGTCGTTGAATCAGTCCGCGCCAGATTATGCATCAACATGTATAATATTGCTAAGAGATAGATAAGACTAGTGGGGCATTGCTCACTCATATTACTCTCTTATTGTAAACGTTTAATTGACAGATAAGGGGAAGTCTTCACTAAAGGTTATTGAAACATGTACTTATTGTCAGAGGTTAAGTTATTTTGTAAAGGTTAATCGACACTTAAAAATTGCAGGGGATCAGGGTTTTCTCGCCGATCAAAATCTTTCGAGGGAGAAATACATTAGAAGTAGATATGTTTTGGTTTTGCAATTTATGTCATAAATTTTAAATGAACTAAGGTCCGATTATAATTATCTGATAAATGATGAATTGATTTATGGTCATATTTGGCGTGCAATTTTTGTGGCATTAATTTGTGCTTCAATGTCAAGTTAAACACTCTGAAACAACTACCCTCGTTAAATGAAAAATGTTTTTTCTTTAATCCCATAGCATTGCATTCTCAAGTCTTAACACTAGTTACTAGCTTCACAAGTAATGTTTTAATGTCAAATAATATAATTGGGGATTGATTTGCACATCAAATTTTTTGATAAAAACACAATTTTGTATAAGCTGTATAGCACACCGTACAACACTGTAATGCACAGAGTGCGATGAAAGAATAAAAATATGTGGTGTGCAAATCAAGTGGCTTATTAGTAAAACATTTGGTTTTTACAAAATGTCTTCGGACTTCACTAGATACATATTTAAAAACGGTCATAAAAATATCTTTGTTAACCTGCATACATCTAAATCAAAACTCAACCTTTAGGAATGAAAAACATTATTTTTTAAAGCTAATGAAATGAAAATATGTGGTAGTCACATGTGAGGAAATGCAAATTGGTAGGGGTTTTAGAATATCGAGGAGTATATTCATTTTTTGGGGATAGAAGTTGCACAATTTGTCGTGGATGAAACTCTACCATCCGACAATCTTACCATATCCTATGCCCATCATTCCATTCCATCTCTTTCTGTACCAAAATATCAATCAATTTACAAGGGTATGAGATTCGAATGATATGACCATAGCTCACCCATAATTTCAGGTTAGTCAATAGAATCGATTTACAATAATACCATAAATTAATCATTAATGGGGTTTTCTTAAAATTATTTCTATGTAAATAACAACATTAAACTTGGTAAATGAAAGAAATCAAGAAAGTAACAATCTCAACTAACATTCATATATTAGTTGCTTATATTGTACAGTACGTATTGAGTTTTGCCTTTCTAAAAAAATAATAAAAAAATTGTACACATTGAGTTTGGAAGTAACAAATTTTCATCTTTTCATCAAAAAAGTAAATAAAAAAAATAATATTTGTGTAACATTCATATATAACTTTCATATAACCCAAAACCTCAAAAAATACTCTCCTCGATATAACCCATGTTAAAGATAAATGTGAGTCTCAGTTATATTTTTTTCATTTCCTTTAAAACAAACACATTTTTTCTTAAATAAAAAATAAAATTACATAATATCAAAAATACCAAAATGTAACTTTCGAAATAAAATTACATAATATCAAAAATACCAAAATGTAACTTTCGAAATAAAATTACATAATATAAAAAGCTTAAACTAACAATTACTTCATAATATCTTTTTTTGGAATATAACAACTGGCCAGTCGATTTTTTTTTTTTTTTTTTTTTTTTTTTTTTTTTTTTTTTTTTTTGAATAAAAGATAAATAAATAAAAAATTGGCCAGTCGAGTTAGGAACGACTATGGCATTTTATGTTAAAAGCTTTACACTATCACTGGCCCAAGCATATATTGGTCCACGAATGTTTATGGGAATAAATAAATAAGCAACACAAGCTTTTATAAACATCTTATTGCATATTCGTCAATTAGCTTGTCCTTCTTTTGGGAAATACCAACCTCTCACATGAGTATCTTTGGTCCAAGATATATCACACTCAATTTATATTGCATTTATTCATCTAGATATCTCCATTTCTTGATCCTAAAAAATGAATAGTTTAAGTGGTTTAACAAATAAATATTTACTTAATTTTGTAATATTTGAAACTGTATATAGAAATACCATTTTTGGATGTAAATATGTTATGCAGGGCCATATTTGAGGGTGAGCGAAGTGAACGACTGCTCAGGACTTTCAAACTTTTTAAGGTCTTGGAAGTTGAATTCAATTCATAAAACCATAAAAACAAGAGAAAATTACCAAAATAGGCCAAAAACATTCGGGCATTTCATGATTTGACCCCATTTTCAATTTTGGTCACGCTCAACTGCTCGACTGCTCAACCGGCCTCTATGAGTGACACGTGTCCCACTTTCTATTTTTTTATTAATACTTTGTGGCAGACAAGATCTATGACAAGATCTTTGTTACTGTTGCTAGTGGGTGTACTATAATATTAAAAATTGCTCGACTCATTTGCTCGACTGACGGCGTACTTTTTGACTTTGGAAAAGAAAAAAAGTGTCAGAAAATCTTTTGCTTGGATTTTATTTGTACTTTCCAAAATCCCACTCAAATATTTTTTTGTACTTTATTCAATAAAATATTAACTTAACTTATTTTTCTAAACATAATTTCCAAAAAAAACACACACACATCACAGGTTACGGATTATCTAACAATGGTGCATGTTGAATGATTGATTGATACAGGTTTTTTCATCAAAAATGGTGAGTGTTTTGCATCAAGTCTTCCGTTTTTGATAAGTTCTTATTATTAGGGTTTTTGAAAGACCATTCGAATTGGGATGCTTGTTAGGGTTTTTATGTTTGTTAGTTTTCTTGGTTGATTAATTAAGTGATTGTGTCGATTGTGTCATTTGTTATTGTTTATTGGAAGATCCTAATTCCTTATCGTGATTAATTAATTAAGTGATTGTCTAAGCGCTTAATTCATTGTTGGAACAAATCTGTTTAGGGTTTTTAGTACTTAAGAAGATTAAGTGCTTAGACATTTGGCTAATCTTTTGTTTTACTCGTTATTTACAAGATCGTTATGGTTTTTATGGTCATTACGTTTGTTGATTGCTTAATTAAGTGCTTATGCCCTTCGTTAATTCTCACTTTAGAGGTTTAAATTTGCTATGCTTATCTAGGTGCTCAACATTTGAGCTAAAAAATCCAAGCATGTTTTTAATGGTCTTTGGAGTGATTACGAGTGTTGTTTAGCACTGAATGCCTATTTTGTACAATAGTTAGAAAGAAATATAACGTTAGTTGACTTTCCATCATTGTGTTAAAATGTACGTTTAGCACATTGCAAATTTTAAGTTTATTGGAAGATGTAGTCACTGCCTTACATTCAATGTTAACATAGTATGTTCTTATTTCCTTTATTTCTGCTTATGTTTAGTATACTTAAGCTCACTGGCTAGAGCATGAGCAAGTGACGAAAATAGTATTCGTTGTTTTAGTTTTATTAAAGCTTACTGGCTACATAAAGGCTTATGGGATTGTTAAGTAGCTTACTTAAGGGTTATCCTAGCTTGACAGTTAATTTTTAAGTAATTATTATAGTGCTTATGTTTCTTAGTATTGCTAATGTATTGGATGTTTTATTAACTGTAAGCCTTATGCTAACATTTTTAAGTATATTTCTTTTTTGTAGGACTATGATTCAACACTTATCGTTAGGAGTAAATTGCGTTACTTCTCACGTATGAAAAAGGAATTAGACCAGCCGCGACAGACATTGTTTAAGGCCACATGTTTTGGACCGTGGCTAGATCTTACTTATGTTGATAATGAAGAACGTCTGGTTCAGTATATGCTTCAGAAACAAGTCTGCCAATACGATGATAACTATGATCTTCCAATTGTATATTGTGTGAATGGACATAGTTTTGTTTTTGGTCGGCATGAATTCTGCTTGATTACTGGGTTTAAATTTGGTATTCTCAGCTTTCAAAAATGGAGAAGTGGGGATATCCCATTTCGTGATCGTGTTTTTCCGGATAAGGTTGGACAGTATGTGAAAAACATCGATCTTCTATATGTTATTGAAGATGAAGATGATTTTTTAAACCTTTCGGATGCAGATGCCGTAAGGGTGTGTTGTTGCTAACCTTAGAGGTTATATTCATGGGTAAGGACTTAGGGTCTGTCATTGATGATATGTTACTGAGGATGGTCGAAGATGTTGATGAGTGGAATGCATTCCCATGGGGCGAGTACATTTGGAGGCAGCTGTATGATTCAATCAGAAATGTTGCTTCAAAGAATCGAGTTGGATTGTATCCACCATTGGACAAAACAAAATCCAAGGATGTTCCGACCTATTGCTTGGCTGGATTTGTTTGTGCATTCAAGGTTATTAATTGCAATTCTTTGGTTACTGTTTAGAGTAATGCTTGATTATTATCTTTCTAGTCCTTGTAACTAATGGTTATGTTTTCATTTTTTGCAGATATGGATTATTGAGACTTCTGATAAAAGTCAGCTCTGGTGGAGGAAGGATGATGGGGTGATCCCAAGAGCGCTTTCATGGTCGAAGCATAGACCATTGAAAAAATCTGATAATTTTGAACTACTCTTTGCTAAGGTAAATATAATGTTTTTGGAACATCTTATAATGGTTCAAATAATTACTTTGTTTACCGTAGTTGTTTGCAAAGCACACGTTTACTACTACTCATAAAATAGGTTTTTTCGCCATGATACAACTAGTTTAGCACAGAAAACTAAGTTCTATGTTTTTCATAGGAATCCAAACCAAAATTTGGTCTCATCCCAAACAAATTTGAGGCTGAATCTCAATGGTATACAGAATCATTAGAATTTTTTAAGTGGTATACCCCGAGGGCGCCGCCTGTTCGAAAGGGTGGACTTTATGATCATTATTGAAAGAAAAAGGCGAGTGATATGCCGAATATAAGTCAAGTTGATTCCTCAGGTGAGGTAGTTAAACATGTGGATGTTGTTGCTCTTGAAGCTGTTGTCAAGGCTTTGGAAGCCCGAACATTGAAACTCGAGACTATAATTCAGGTTACTGTTTTACCTTTTCCAATTTGTTTCCAAGTTATTTTCTTTTGAGAAACTTGTCATGGTATACACTAATAGGCTAGTTTTGTTCCACAATACTTTCACTTACAGTTACTTCCTAGTAAAAGAAAGAATGTGGAGACAGATCCGAATGAAAAGGTAATTTTATGATGTTGTCTTAAAGAATACTTTCATTAATTTTAAGCATGTATTTTTTATTGAACTATAATGTTATACTAATTTTTGGTAAACAATTTGGAATGTAGGTTTACACTGCTCAAAGACAACGGGAGCCTTATGAAAAGGTGATTTATTTAGATGTGAAGAGTTTTATATTTTTAAATATGAGTTTCTAATAATATGTGGTAAACCTTTCGTACGCAGTTTCATACTAGCAAACCAGAAAAGCAAGACAATTATGTTAACATATCTGATGCAGAAAAGGTAATTTTATGGTGTCGTGTAGGTGACATTAATATTAATTTATTTTTTAAGTATAAAGAGGGTTTTTGAATAGAAACAGTTGAAGTTGTCTTTTGGGTGTAGCGGGTCCTTTGGCTAACTATTTTTATATCATTGGTAGGACAATGATCTTGCTGATGAGTATTGCAGTCAAGGCAATGATTTTCTTAACATGTTTGAGTCGCCATGCGTTGAAGATGGACCATACAACGGATCACATGGACGAAATGTTGTAAACGATGAAAAGCAAGAGGATATCTGTCCACCTAATGAACCAAACAGCAAAATTTTACCTCGGGTGAAACTTCCTCACGAGCTTTATGAAATGAAGAAGAGGAGGTTCGAAAATTTTATTAGGTCGCCGTTTATTGAAGTAAAACCTTCACCAGTTCCTAGCATAGATGAATTGAAAAATCGGAAGAACATTCTTGATCCGATTATGGTTCAAATGTTACGGCAAGTAAGACCTTGGGTAGAGGTATGATGTTTAAGATCCTTTGTATTAATATAAGCACGTGGTATTGTGATTGTTTTGATATTAAAAGTGATTTATTTTTTTTATTTCGTATTTCAGGTTCTTGAACGACCATATCACAATCTTGACAAAATTTATGTTAACTACGAAATTGATCGATTTCTCCTTATGGAAGGGTGGCGTAATTGTAAGTTTCCTTGGTCCGGTGATATAGTTGTGGGTCGTAATTTCTGGGATTCTCTAATCGGCCTTGATGATAAACGCAAAGGATGGCTGCTTGACGAGGTAAAGTAAATACATCTTTTATTTACTTTACTCAGTTTTATATAAAATTGTGCTTTTGATTGTATGTACTTGCCAACTGATTTCAAGTAACTTTTATTTGAGGTAAATTGCCAAACATTATAGTTGTGGATTCTATAAAATTGTTTCAAAGATAAGTTGATAATTTGAACTTCACATTGAAAATCTCAATTATAAGGGCACATCTATCTAACGATGTTGATGGGTTCCATTGCTTAGTTTGACTGAGTTCCCATAAAATCATTTGTGTGCTTGATATTGATCCTATTTTCTTGGTTCAATTACAGATAACAAAGAATATGATCAATATCAAGCACACCAATGGTTTTATGGGAACTCGGTCAAATTAAGGAATGGAACCCATATACATCGTTTGATAGATGGGCTCTTATAATTGAGGCGTGTTGTTTGTGATAATGATATAGTGTGTATTGTTTATGGCAATCAACACTCCTTCATTATCCCATTCAACACGAGTCCTATTACTCACATGCTTTTATATAATCCACAATATTTTCTTCGGCACACCTTGGTAATTTGTATCATATAAGAGTTGTTTGAAATCTGTCTCGAGGTATATAAAATCAAAATCGCATTTTTTATACAACCAACTGAATATTTTTTCTTTCTTCTTTTTCTTTTCACAGCACATTGATCTATGGATTGGCTACATGTGGCATACTAGACCAGACGATATGGATTGGTCGATGGTTAGCTGCTTTTTTCTAGCACTACTGATGAATGGATCGATGCCTTTGTTCTATGTAAACAAAGAAAAATACCCTCTTGGATGGGCTGATGTTGAACGGGTTTTTATCCCCATAAATGAACCTGAAACACATTGGTCTCTTGCTGTGTTTCATATCCGGACTGGTAAAGTTACATTCTATGATACTCAACCCTATCCTGAGATTGAAAGGCGTGATTTTTACCTGAGAATGAGGGATTGCCTAGAGAAAAGGCTTCCGGAAGTGCTGAAAGAAGCAGATTTGTTTGACCAGAAGGGAATCGATCATGTGTCCTATAAGATTACGTTTACGAATGGTGAGAATGTTCCAAGGCAGGGTGGGTTGTTTGACGACTGTGGGGTGTGGGTCTGCATGTTATTATTCAGGTATGTCGTTCTACATAGCATTTAAAATACGTTTTCCAAGAAACATTGATACTTGTACAAATACTTTTAGAATTATAATATGATACTTGTACAAATCTAATACTTGATACCTAGTAAGATAAACATTCATTAAGCAACATGTAAGATACATGCAGTAGGATAGGCAAAGCTACAAGCGCATTTATTTTTTCCCATCTTAGTTTGGTTCACCATTAATGGCCGACTTGCTGCTACTTGCCTCACCGTACACTTCTCGTCTGAGGCCTTCAAGAATTTTAGATGGCAATTGCATATTTGGTTCGGCATTTGGGCCATATCTTTCATAAATCTCCGGAAATATTACCTCTTTGAGAACCTTGTTTGACCATTGCCTATCTTCAGCGTTATATTTGAACGTAACTTTTTTAGGTTTTTTAGGCATATTTCCTAAGTAACTAAGTTTTATAGTAGGGTGAATATAAACCACCATGTGACAACAACCCCTTAAATAGCAAAATCCTCACCACATGGCAAGTCACATGTAAACAGTCCATATGTAGTCATCCTATAAATAGATAAATGTAGTCCACAAGTTAGTAAAAATTGGCAGCTAAGGCATATTCCTGACTGACGTTCGATATTTTCAATGTGAATGGTATAATTGAATTGAATAGTTGGATTACTTGATTAACAGTAGTGATGTATATATTTAATGGTTTTTACAGGTTGGGAAACGGCAAGCTTTTGGACTTTGACAACCCTATTCAAGCACCGTTGGCATATCGAGAGAGGTTGATCAAGTTTTATTACAAGCATAAAATACATGTTCCTTGAATGTTCCAAAAAACGGCAAGCTTTTGTGTAAACATTCGTATGGTCCTTTTGTAAACTATGTTGGAAACAATACATTATCTATGGTATCGCATGGGAACTAGCATGTAGTTGCGGGTTATGTAATCCTCCGGGATAACTTTGGGTTTATGCATACCCAACATTTTGTATTTACCACCGCTTTTATGGCTAGTGAATGGATATTAACTATGTCTACAACTGCAGCTTAAATCGATTGTTAAGTATTTTATGGTCGATTGCTCGACTGGTGGTTGGGGAGATGGATCATTTAATGTGATGGGAGTAGATTGATATTTATTACATACTTCATTTTATGTTGGCTTCTCTATCCCCTATTTAAAGGGTACATAGTTCATTTGTGTTTACTCAAAACAAATGGAAGGCCCTTCTATGTTAATCGAAGAACTTGCAAATGCCGCGGATTCTCATTTGATTAGCAAACAACTGTATGTGTTATTTCATAGAGAGACAATGGAGGCGGAGCAGGCTGTGGTTGATCTTGAGATGCGTTGTGCCCATGCGGCGGAAAAAATCCGTAAGAAGAAAGCTTATATTGTAGAATTCGAATCGGTAAATGGCATTGAAGCTGCAAATGCCGTTACTTATTTGAAGGAAATGGTTGGGGTAGAAGAGGAACAAGAGGCTCTTTTGAAGACAATGCTGGTGAATGCACAACGTGCTGCTCGTCAGAGGCGTCGCTATATGGCAAAGGTCTATAACCAAATAACGGGATGAAGTGGGAAGGGTTTGCTTTTCTATGTTGGTCTTTTGGTTTGCATAAGTCTTAACAATATCCTATCTAGTTTCTGGTTGGCATAAATCTCATGTATTTAGTTCTAATAGTATGTGTAATGCTTATGTGTGTTTGATTAATTATATGTCTAACATAAAACCGTATAAAATAGATGGCAAAACCTTGAACAATAATCAATAAAAACAAGCAAGAAGCAAGTACCATTAAGTTCTTATACTGCAAATAACCTCAATAGTAGCAAACGAGCATAACAAAAAATATAACATGACATTTAAACAAAATTATTTTCATCTACTACGGGTCACCCAAGTTAAACTGTTCGTAGTTCCAATCCATTTCATCATATTGATGCGAACTTGATGTTCCATATGTTGATGGTTGTATCGAACCTGAGGTTCCATACGTTGATGGTTGTCCCCAACCTGATGTTCCAGCCATTGATGGTTGTACCCAACCTGATGTTCCCTCCATTGATGGTTGTCCCCAACCTACTGCTCCCCCCATTGAGGGTTGGACCCAACCCGATGCTCCATCCATTGATGGTTGTACCCAACCCGAAGTTCCCGCCATTGATGGATGTACCCAACCTGGGGCTCCCTGATTAGATGTGCCCTCTGATGAGGCGAAAAATGATCCATTTTTAGGGGGTCATTTAAGCCCGAATCCGAATTTATTTGATCAAATATTGCCCTAAATCGTTCCTTTTGTGATTTTAGGTACTTTGGGAGTGAAATCTGGAAAAGGAAGCAATTCGGACGTTTTTGGAGCATAAAAATGAAGAAAACGCCAAAGTCTTAATTTTCCATGCTGGGAACAGTGCATGACGGCGTCAAGAGCAAATCCTTGACGGCGTCAAGAGCAAATTTCATAAATTTCCATGACGACCCAGAAGAGTTTTGACGGCGTCACGTAGGAAGGGCGTCAAGAGTAAAAGAGTCATGACGACCTGGAAGTATATAAGTCTTGACGGCGTCAAATGTGGATCTAGGCAGTCCGAGGAGTGTTTTGGCGGCGAGGTGACGGCGTCACAAGTTTATTCTTGACGCCGTCAAACCTATTTTTCTATATATAGTTTTCTAATTTTTCACATTTAAGGAGAGAAGTTTTGGGAGAAACCCTAAGTACGATTTTGGTGTAACTTTACAGGTTTTTCAAGGGTTCCAACCCCTTGATACCTTGCATGATTAATCAAGATAAGTGTTCTTCTAATTCAATCAATATGTCTATGTGTTGGTTGTCTATATCATGTTCTTGTCTTAATTCTATCATGCTAGGCTAGATCTCTTTTGTGTTTGCTTAGATCTAATGAAACCTAGATATTGATTATGTGTTGATTACTTGTTTATTCTTGTCTTGGATGAATGATTTATATGTTAGGCTTAAGAAAACTGGCAGATCTCCAATTGGTAACATGCTTGAACGTCTTAAGAAACATGAACCAACGCGCACTAGGTCTTTATTGGTTGTATTTAATGCATGAGCCACTGTTTACAATCCCTATAGTTGTGTTGGGCATGGTGTAGGAGGAGATAAGAGCTCATAGAATTGGGGAGTTATGTGTGCCACCCCATGAATGGTATTAAGGAATACGATCCGTCATCCATGCAATTATAACAAGTAATTAACGTGTAAAAGATATCTAGGGAGTAGTGAAATCTAAGTAAACACATTTTCTCCAATTACTGCTCACAACCTTAGTATAAATTAGTTTACTTTCATTTTTAGTATTTTATTTTGATTGCATCTTAGTATTGGGTTAGTTGAATAGCAACTAATTCCGCCCACTCTTCCAAAACCTGAGATTTTATTTTGCTTTCTAAAAAATATAAAAACACAAAAATAATCATCCCTCACCTTTAGAACTAGTATTTAGGCTTTCTAATCCTAGCGACACTATTCCTAAGCTGAACGATCAATCCCCCGGTACTTGTCACTATACTATACTACAACGATCAGGTACACTGCCTGGTGGGGGTTGTAAGCTTCTCGAGATCCCTCGAGAGGTAAAGCCTGTTGCGATTCCCGCGCATCAAGTTTTTGGCGCCGTAGCCTGGGGAATAGTTATTGTCTAATTTAGAATTTCTTTTTATTAGGTCTACTTGCTAGATTCCTTTCTAGTAAGATTTTATTTTTATTTTTAGGTTTTCTTTAGTCTATCTTTTTCTTTGTGTGTTTGTTCGTAACTTTCATTGACTATTCCGTTCACCATTATGGAGAATGTGAATCCACCAAGTCCAACACTAGAGTTTTACCAGAAAAAATATAATTACACTAGTTTGGATATACCAAGATGGACGAATGAAATGAGGAGGACAGGATCTTATATTGATTTTATTGAGTACCTTGAGAAAAGAGGCCAAGGGCATAAGACTTTTAAAGAATTCACCTTAGGAGCTCCATCAACCCCTCAAAATGCCTCACTTAGTGAAACCTATGCACCATATGAGCCTTCACCTAGGATAGTTTCGTATGAGCCACCTAGCTGCGTGTCATGGTTAGGCCCTACCATAATACAGGATGAACACATAGGTGACTTTGATGTGATGGAGGATGTAGCCAAACATGATCACATTGATCAAAAAGACCTAGGTTTTATGATCGATGATGAATCTCAAGAAACACATGATGAATCTTTTGGGCAATTCGTATATAGTAGTCAGAATATTGAGGATGATCCTTATGATTCGGATATAGAAGTTGAGATGCCTAGAGAAGTACGTGAGATACTTGGAAAAATGTTAGGGTTAGATTATAATAAAACACATGTTGAGGATATAGGTGATCTTGACACAAGGAATGATGAAGTAGAAAATCTAAGCCCACCAAGTACCCCACAAGTCCTACCATCATTTGAGGCACACACACCGCCCGTGACTTACCCGGAAGAAGTAGAAGAAACTTTAGGAATTTCGATGGAGGTAGAGCCCTTGTACCAAAAACCACTAGAGGATATAGGTTTGAATACTTCTAGTGATAACCTTACTCTTAGTTATAGGGAATTACCTAGTGTTGATGAACCGGAACCTCAATCTTCACACAACTTTCCATCCTTAGATATACATCTAGGAGACAAAAGAGGAGCCGACCCACCCATCAACCCATGTAGTCCGGGTAGTATTAGGATAAAGGTGGTAGACTTTAAGCCATGTAGAGAGGAAGCCAATATAGGAGTGGAACATGACCTTACATGCTTACATCACCCATTTATGATTGATCGCAAGAAACATTATGGGTTTAAACCGGGTTTATTAGGTCAAGATGGATTCCCAACTAAAAGTCTCTTGAAGTTGATTGAAAATGATCCCTTTCTAGGAGAAAATCTTAATCCACTCATTAACCCGATTGTATTAGGTAAGGTTATGATGATAGGAGCACACCCCTTTGAGCATATAATTCATCCAACACTCTTTTCTCACGTGGCATACTTCCACCCTAAGGGTGTGTATCGCTACTTTCACCCACACTTAATCCTAAGTGTAGGAAAAATCTCCCCTATTTCTGTTAAATAAGGGTAGAGTCAAGCTCGTGACTCGAACAAAAACAAGCGCTTCTTGGGAGGCAACCCATGTTTTGTGTGATTTTATTTGTTCGTTTGTTATTTGCTTCCGTATGCATGCTTAGTTTTTATTGTTGGTTGATCATGTTTCTAAACTAAATAGTGGAAATACTTTACTCTGTTGTTTTGGCCTAGTCTTAACTCCACCTAGAAGTATTTTTGCAAAAGATAAGTGTAAGGGGAAACCCCAAATATGTTTTTAAGAAACAAACCGATCATGATTCTCCACAATAATAAATGAACATGTATATTCGTATTTGTTAGAGTCAAATGCTTGTATTGAGTCATAATGAAGTTTTGCAGGATTTTCCAGGAAGTAGGACCAAGTTTTTCCGGAAATTTTCCGGAAACTTAACATAAGAATTTTTGCAGGTCACTTCTGACGGCGTCACGAGTTTACTCTTGACGGCGTCATGTGTAAAATTCTGGAAATTTTACCGGTTTTGTTTTTCTAACGGAGTCTTATGGTTTGTGTGAATTATTAAGTTTTATAATCTCCAGGAGATCTGCAAACCACAAGCATTATATCTTATTTTCTTTTCTAGGATTTAGTAACTTATATAGGATGCCGCCGATTTTACGCGAGGTTGTCTTGTCTATTTTGTCAGGTTTTACAGGTTATGTATGACAAGAAGATGATTTATATTCTGGAAGGGTAGCTTTGATTGTTCATTTTCTTGGAGGAAGATTTAACCTGGCCATCCTATTATCCATACCGAGCGAATCAGGAGAGTATTTGATTTCATTCTCTTTACTTTTTCACTTTTACATTCTTTACTTGAACATTGGAGACAATGTTCATCTTAAGTGTAAGGGGAGGGTAAAAAGATGATACCTTACATATGCACTTTCGCTTGAGTTTGTTTTGTTTAAAGGTAGATGTGTAATAAAACTATGAGAAATACTTGTTAGTGCAATTTTAGCGCCAAATTTAAAATTTTTACAACATTTAGGAGTGAAACTTTAGCCATAGCAAGCGTCTCATGGATAGGAGATTGTATGACTAGCACATAACCGTATATTCAGAAAAATTTTCCACCCAAATATGTGAGGTTCGCCTTTAGATTTGATAGGAAAAGCATTCATTATTAGTGCTTATGAGTGTACCGGTAGCATTTAGATTCTAGAACTTGCGTTAGTGATGCATTCCGAGACCGCTAGTGAGACTACATTCGTGTAGTAGGATTTACTACATGATAAGAGGCATTAGGATCACCCTTGTGTTAAACCCGTATTATAATTACTTGACCATTTATGTCATATTATTTGGCTATTTAAGTCAACTAATTTTTCCCACACCCTTAGCGTTGTACTCATTTTTAGTACACGATACCCCTAGTACACCCCTCCGAGCCTATCTTTTCGTTTCTAACTTTAAGCATTTTACTTAAAGGAAGAATTTGTTACACCCCACTTAAATGTACAACCAAATCGCCTTAGCCTTCCATGTATGCGCTCATTTTTAGTGCATTATTGTTATTTGTTAAACCCTAAGTTAACTATCTAATTGATTACATGGTTGCTAAGTCGAGTCATATCCTTGTACATATTGTTTTGGGACGATTGGGACTCATGGGTAAGTAGTTATGGAGTAATGGGGAAGAACATCATATTATTACCCCCATATGTACGTTAATCTTAAAAGTGCTCCAAGTGTTTTGATTTTCTTAATTCGAGTCATTAGATTAGTTTAATGTAAAGTATGTAAAGATTCAAGTGTAAGGGGAATTCTCATCCCCTATGATGTATTATTTTGGATGGTAGGGTAAGAGTGTATGCAAAAAAAAAAAAAAAAAAAAAAAAAAATCGAAAAAAAATCGAAAAAAAATCAAGAAAAAGAAAAAAAAATAGAAAAAGGAAAAAGAGAAAAAACATACGGACTACCATCCCTTTTTATTCTATGTTCATTTTATGTTTTTGTTATTTTTCATTTATTAGCTTAAGTCGAGTCTAGTCTTGGCTTAGCAACGCCATATTGTACATGTAATTAACTTAGATTGTTAACTCGCCACCAGTAAAACTTCCTTTATCCAACAAAACCGTGTATTTCATATCCCTACACCTAACGTTACAACCCTTTAAAAGACCTCTTTGATAGTTTATCCTAGGTGCTTACGCCATGTGGTGGAGGTTTGATCCTTTCCCAAGCCTATGGTAATCTATTTTGCTATGACAGGTAGTGAGAGATATCTTCCGTTTCCATATTGTAATTTACACTTTATTACACCCGAGAGATGTGAGTATCTAAACACTATTTGTGAGGTGCTTGTGTATGACCTCCGTGCTTGTCTATTGGTCTTTAGTGGAACGATTATTTGTTGTAATTACTTTTATATTAGTATTAAATAACCCCTAACTTGTATTTTGAGTAGAATAAAAGCGCATTTGCTTGAGGACAAGCAAATCTCAAGTGTAAGGGTATATGATGAGGCGAAAAATGATCCGTTTTTAGGGGGTCATTTAAGCCCGAATCCGAATTTATTTGATCAAATATTGCCCTAAATCGTTCCTTTTGTGATTTTAGGTACTTTGGGAGTGAAATCTGAAAAAGGAAGCAATTCGGACGTTTTTGGAGCATAAAAGTGAAGAAAACGCCAAAGTCTTAATTTTCCATGCTGGGAACAGTGCATGACGGCGTCAAGAGCAAATCCTTGACGGCGTCAAGAGCAAATTTCATAAATTTCCATGACGACCCAGAAGAGTTTTGACGGCGTCACATAGGAAGGGCGTCAAGAGTAAAAGAGTCATGACGACCTGGAAGTATATAAGTCTTGACGGCGTCAAATGTGGATCTAGGCAGTCCGAGGAGTGTTTTGGCGGCGAGGTGACGGCGTCACAAGTTTATTCTTGATGCCGTCAAACCTATTTTTCTATATATAGTTTTCTAATTTTTCACATTTAAGGAGAGAAGTTTTGGGAGAAACCCTAAGTACGATTTTGGTGTAACTTTACAGGTTTTTCAAGGGTTCCAACCCCTTGATACCTTGCATGATTAATCAAGATAAGTGTTCTTCTAATTCAATCAATATGTCTATGTGTTGGTTGTCTATATCATGTTCTTGTCTTAATTCTATCATGCTAGGCTAGATCTCTTTTGTGTTTGCTTAGATCTAATGAAACCTAGATATTGATTATGTGTTGATTACTTGTTTATTCTTGTCTTGGATGAATGATTTATATGTTAGGCTTAAGAAAACTGGCAGATCTCCAATTGGTAACATGCTTGAACGTCTTAAGAAACATAAACCAACGCGCACTAGGTCTTTATTGGTTGTGTTTAATGCATGAGCCACTGTTTACAATCCCTATAGTTGTGCTGGGCATGGTGTAGGAGGAGATAAGAGCTCATAGAATTGGGGAGTTATGTGTGCCACCCCATGAATGGTATTAAGGAATACGATCCGTCATCCATGCAATTATAACAAGTAATTAACGTGTAAAAGATATCTAGGGAGTAGTGAAATCTAAGTAAACACATTTTCTCCAATTACTGCTCACAACCTTAGTATAAATTAGTTTACTTTCATTTTTAGTATTTTATTTTGATTGCATCTTTGTATTGGGTTAGTTGAATAGCAACTAATTCCGCCCACTCTTCCAAAACCCGAGATTTTATTTTGCTTTCTAAAAAATATAAAAACACAAAAATAATCATCCCTCACCTTTAGAACTAGTATTTAGGCTTTCTAATCCTAGCGACACTATTCCTAAGCTGAACGATCAATCCCCCGGTACTTGTCACTATACTATACTACAACGATCAGGTACACTGCCTGGTGGGGGTTGTAAGCTTCTCGAGATCCCTCGAGAGGTAAAGCCTGTTGCGATTCCCACGCATCACCCTCCATCGATGGGTGTTGCCAAAATGAATTTCCCAACATCGATGGTTGTTGCCTAACTGCGTTTCCCACATTTTCCTGGAAATAGTACATTATTTAAACAATGGTACTCTAATGTATAAAAAATATTATTTTGAATAAGAGAATACAATTCAATTACATTTCTTTTTGGCAATGGTTCCATGCATGATTGACGCATGTGTCCAACATTCCAGCACCTTGTACACGTTACAGGAGTTGGTACTTCTCCTTGAGATGCAATACGGTTTTTGTTTTTTGGTCTCCCTGATTGTTTTCGAATCACACCTGGTGGCTTCACAATTTGCAAGCCATCCGGTTTCTCCCATTCGGATGATTCTCCTACAGGGTAAACCAATCCTTGGTATGTCCCTTTTAGTGTTGTTGTTTTAAACCAATACCAGACCAAATGATTACAGTCTCTTTGTTTAAGAAATCTACTAACCGCTATCGCATGACCGCATGGTATACCGGAAAATTGCCATTGACAACAAGTACATGTCCAATTATCTAGATTCACAGTATGTTGCTTTCGAAAATCAACCACCTGATAAAGTATGTTAGCTTGAATACCTGTGACAATCCAATTAGCGCTTTTCATCATCCTGTCCTTTAGTTTTGCAGCAGCCCAGTCGCTAAGTTCCCCCTCTACCGCATCTAAAATATTTTTCACATAATAAATTATTTATTAAATTGTATAAAATTCAAATTACATTATAAAAAATGAAGGTTACCTTCATATTTGTCTCGACGTTCACAAAACCACCTTTGCACCAGCCCTCTATACCACTCCATTAGCCTTGTTATTGGTTCTTTTCTCACATCCCTTGTTAATGCATTTACCGACTCTGCGCTGTTGGATGTCATATAGTTGTACCGCTTAGCCGGACAATATGCCCTAGACCATCTCTCTACGCCAGCTTCAATAAGTTTATTGTAAGCTTCTGGTTTATATGCTTGAATAGCAGAAAGCGAGCGGTGAAAATCATCCTTAGCGTAATTTTTGCATGCCTTCCAATACAAAGCCCTCGATTTTTTACTCATTCCCAAAGCACAATTCATCATTAGATGTCTACAACAGAACCCATGAAATGAATTTGGGAAGACTGTTTTACAAGCTAGTCCAATGGCATAATGTCTATCAGAAATGATGGCCAAATCCTCAACTTCCCCGATGCAATCTTTCAAGCATGACAAAAACCATGTCCACGATTCCCCAGTCTCACCTTGTGAAACACCAGTAGCAATCGGTACAATCTGGTTGTTACCGTCCATTCCAACGGCAAGCAGATTTGTTCCAAGATACTTCCCTTTAAGATGCGCCCCATCAATTATGATAAGTGGTCGCAAATGTTGTGAGAAAGCTTGAATCTGTCGGACCCAAGAAATTATCAATTAGTAGTTGTTTGTATAGAAAAATACATATTCATATACAATGAACCATATCTACAAAGACTAATAGCAAAGATCAGTAACAAAACACAAAAAACAGATGAATCTACAATGAACATTGTGTTTATACATGCTTACCGCAACACCAAAGCCGACAAAACACATCTTAAAGTGTCCTTCATCATCCGTATCAATATGAGTTACCGTACCATCATTTGCCATCTCCAAGTTATAAAAATAGTACTGTAATCGATCAAACGATTCCGTAGGACAACCTGTGAGAAGCTCCAATGCTCGATTTTTCCCAGCCCATGCTTTTTTATAAGAAATGTTGATATTGAATTGTTCAGCCAAATCATCTTTTATATCTCGTGGCCTGTAGATTCGACTGCTGTCTTTCAGTTTCGGTGCGATCAAACGTGCCAACAGTTTTATGGTAACATTACGGTGGTTAGGAAGAAGTTGTGTTTTGGGACAAGTGTGAACATCGTTGACTGTTCCTATCCTCCATTTAACACTATTTTTTATCCTTGACGTAACTATTTTCCAATCGCACCCCTGATAAAAACAAACTACATCGTACCTAAATTTATCAGACTTTCTAGTCCTAAATTGTCTTCCATCTATTAGAGCTTTCTTACCAATTTCAAACATGCACCAGTCTTTATCATCAAATTCATCACCTGATTTAAGGATACGAGAGCTATTGCTGTTGAAATCCATGATATCCAGCTCCTTAATGATATGTAATGGTTGATCGGGAATAGGAGGCATATTTTCAAAAGTATTTGTTTGTTCCCATTTATGCACAAATTGTTCATTTGAAGATGAAGTAGGCCCAGGATTTTTAAATTGTTCATTTGAAGATGAAGTAGGCACATAATTTTTGCCAAATTCCTGATTAAATTCGTTGTAGTTTTCAAAAGGTTCATCTTTTGGCATTTGAAAATCATTGTTAAAATCTGTTGGTTCAAAATCATTAGTAAATAATGAATCATTAAGGTCAAAATCCAATGTATTGGAAGAAGATGGTTTTACTTTTGCCTTTACCTTTTTGACAACCTTTTTAATAAAAAGTTTAGGCAATGCAGCCTTTGGCCTACAAATTTCGGTAGCGAAAAATTGAACATCCTCATCATCAACAATGTTGACTTGACCATGTGCCATTTTGTAATAAAAACTTAAAGCAAATTCGTTGTTAAGTTTGAACTTTTTATTAACATAGGTAACTATCCCATCGTATGTAACAGTCTTCATTAGTGAAACACCTTAACTGGAGCCATCTTCGAACACCAAATATACACGAAATTTATTATCTAAAGCACTCATATTTTTTGTTGGTACCTTTCAATAGGTTATTACATACATGCATATTTATGTAATAATGTATTTATATATAGTTTTCTGGTGGTCGAGCAGTCGAGCAAATACATGATCCAGTCGAGCAAAAAAATTGGCGGGAAATCTTGGCGCCATTTATTTTGGCGGGAAATTATGGCGCCATTTTCTTGGTGTACCATCACATTACATCACATCACATTTATTAAAAGTACATATCATTTATTAAAAATACCTACCACTTATTAATTTGCCATAAATGTTTCCAACTACCTAAAGACATTGTAGTAAATGTTTCATCTACCATATATTAAATTGTAATAAAGGTTTCATCTACCCTATATTCTTTGAAAAAGTCAACGCTCGACTAGCAAATGCTCGACCGGCGATGTACTTTATAATTTGCTGGTCGAGCACAAAAAAATGGCGCCAAAAATTCCCGCCAAAAACTCCTATAAAAGCATACACAACTACTTGTCTGTATGAGGGGAAAAAAACACATACAATTTGTAATCATGAAGATGGCAAAATATGAAGCTTTTGCGTGTCCATGTGGAAACGGAGATATCGTTTTGCGACAATCACAACGACCTCATACATATGGTCAATTGTACTACGCATGTCCTCTATCAAAGGTTAATAATCAAATGTTTTGTTAAAAATAAATAATAATATGTTATTTGTTGAAATTAATTTTCTTTATGCTTTAACAGCCTGGTACTGACGATCACGGATGTAAGTTTTTCATATGGAAAGAGGAACGAATCCGTCTAATGACTGGAGGACCGCCAACACCAAACTCTGCAAGCCCGTCAACACCTACAAGGTATCCTGCAGGTCCGTCAACACCTACAAGGTATTCTGCAGGTCCGTCAACACCAAGTGGGGAATGCTCAAACTGCAAGTTGTTGTCTAACGAGTTAATGGTACTGAAGACAACACTAGAGATGTACAGGCATCCAGAAAGACACACAGATGCATCAGCTGTACTACTTGAACAGCTCTATGATAACTTGGGAAAATTACGTATGTAATAATTAGTATTTTTATTTGGTTTATTAGTACGTAATAATTAGTACGTAATAATTAGTATGTTTAATATTAGTATGTTTAATAATTAGTATGTTTAATATTAGTATGTTTGTAATTTTTAACTATCATGTTTAATAATTACTAGAGTATGTTTAATATTAGTTTAATATTTGTTGTTTTATTTGCCTTCTTAACTGGTCGAGCAGTTACTAGTCGAGCTCGACATACGGCGCTCGACTTGTAACTGCTCGACATACGGCGCTCGACTTGTAACTGCTCAACCGGCTGTATCACATTTATTAGGAATGACATATGTACTACATAAGTTAAAACAAGTGCATTAAAAACAAGATCAACTTACATAAGTTAAACTTAAAAATAAAATAAAAATAACCTAAAAGAAGGATTACATAAGTTAAACTTAAAAAAATTAACATCAGCTGAAACACAAATTACACAACCTCAGAAATTTGTAACACTTGATCTTTGTAGTAAACCCTCACCAAATTTCTTATCGTAATGTTAAGGTAATTGCGGTCAGATTGTTTTGGTGAAAACACAGAAACATTTTTTAGCACCAACACAGATCCAACGGTAAGCACCTTTGCAAATAACTCATCCTCAAGGACTTTGTGATGAATTGTGCCTGAGAGTAAACCTGAAACATCTTTTAGTGTTACAGTGAGATCACCCAAAACATTCAAAGTACAAGACTTGATCATCGCAACAACTTTCTCAACTTTCCCTCTGTTGAGAAATTTTTTGATATCGGCAAAAACACCAATCATCATCCCGTCCCTATCATTAATAAAATCAGCTGCGTTAACCCATGGCGTACTCTTAAAATCAGAATCATCGACATCATGAACCACCTTCCTTATATATTCTTGTGTCATCATCACAGGATCAACACCTTCTTGAATATCAGAAAGTTTGCGTCTCTTCGCAACTTGAACAATACCTGCAGGACCAGGTATTTTCATAACATTTTGAACTGGAGGAACTACGTTCTGGCTGGTGGCGGAAAGTCGAAGATCAGAGTCGTCTATGTCAAGCAATAGTTCCCATTCATCATTTGATGGTGAATTCATTTTCTATTTTTTTTCAACTAATAGTAGGAACTACATATGATATGAGGGCATATGTTATGAGGACATATTTATATTGATCATCTACCTAATAACATTAAATGCACCATCTCCCCAACCACTGGTCGATGGGTCGAGCAATATATGGGTTGAGTTGAGCAATACAAAATGTTAAAAACTATCAACTTATTGGTGTTTTTTGTATATCTTAAACATTTTCACTTGTAATCAAAGTAGAACATCACAACATCAACATTATAACACATACAAAATACATAATACAAATGTTAAAATACGATACTACATAGAACATTATGAGTAAATCGAGTCATAGTTTGTGTTTCAACAGTACACGAGACAAAAGAGTAAATCGAGTCATAGTTTGTGTTTCACCAGTACACGAGACAAAAGAGTAAATGTTTGGATTTTTCACCAACACACAGCCATTACACATCCAGAAATAACAAATGTTTACTGGGTAAACCCTTTAGGAATTGGAATCTTGTATTTCCAGAAAAAAGCTGTCAAATGCTCATGGTATGCTAAAGCGGCTTGATCCGGTTTCCTGAAATTAAATGGCCTGTTTTGGGACAACCTGTATAATAGTATAATGACCCAAATGCCACAATCCCCATACATGCCACCTTGTTTAGGAACGTTTGTTGCATACCGAAAGGATACATGATAGGAATCGGGATCCATTCTCCTCTTCACCATCACCTCACTCTTGATAAGATAAATGGGCAGTTGAGTTTGAAAGGTTCGCCTCAATTTTCTGTCCCAAGGTGAGAGGTATTTATCTTTCTGACATCCAAGGCTATCATACAATGTTATAACACCAGTGGAAATTGTTAATTCACCCAAAGTCCAGTGCACGTCAGGTTGATTAATTGGAAAGAAGACCTACAATATTTGCATTAACGTAATTTAAATGTTGAATGTGTAGATAGTGAAGAGACAAAGTCATAATATAGTATCTGAAATTAAAAAATTATGAACCGTAATATAGGATAACCTATATTACTTGAAGTTTTAAAATACACACCTTTTCAATGCCTTGACGAAACCATGGGATACCATTCGTTACGCCATCAACATAGCATAGCGGTAGCTCATGGCCGAGGATCATGGTGCAAAAAAATGGACCAACCATGACCCAGTCAGCATCGTCGGGTCGAAAATGCATCATTAAATCAACAAATAATCCAATATGCTGTCATATAAAAAGAGAAAAAAAAATTTACATTGACTATATGACTAGGACTGGAGTTAATTTATAAGATTTTATACTTGTAAGAACTACATACCGAATCACGTAGCCATCCTCTACCCTTGACTTCCCTGCCCAACAATCTCAGCCAAAACTCAGGATTAGCAGCCGTACCGCCGCTTCCCCATGGAAAACGAAATAACTGTTGGTCAGCCAATTTCCTAATATTCTTTTGTTCATCCAAAAAACACAATATTTCTGGGTGGACAAACGCTTTATACATTGTGCCCATAACATTGCGTTTAAGGTTCTGAAATGTCGCATTAAAATAAATTGTATGGTTAGAAACACATAAAAAGGTAAATCTATCTAATTAACATTAACAAATAAATCAACAAAACCACTAAATACCTCTTTCCATGGCTTGAGAGGAATCTCTTTCCCATCAGGTCCTATGACCTTAGGAGTAACGTGTGGAACATACCTCTTTTGACGCTTTCTTAAAACTCTTGGAGTAGTCGCTGGTTGCTGTGTGTATGGGGATTGAAGGACTTTGCTCACCTTCTTTTCACGTTCAAAGGGAACACGTAAAATTTTAACGGAATCTGTCTCACAGTCTAACATCTCAACATCCACCATATGACTAGGACTGCCGACTACCTGACTAAAGGTATGCTCTAAATTTTGTGGTGTACACACCATGTCGGTCACTGGCACAGCTTGGTCATCGTCAAAAAGAAGAATGTCCTGAAAAACAATTAACTTAGCATGAATTTGCGTATTGGTTAGTATTTGATTTGATTAGCATGTTAAAAGTGTAAGTGCCGAGTTAAAAGGGGAGTCTGAGATGTGTGGATCATTCACCACCTCATCCTCTGCCACGTATTGGTTATCGTTCTTAATCAGCACATCCTGAAAAATAGATGACATTGTGTGACTGTTTTGTTTTTTGATTATGGTTTGATAATATAAACATGTTAAACTTTTCTTTACCGGTATAAGAGGGGCATTTGATTTTTGTGGCTCATTCATAAATGTTTCATCCACTGGAACATGTTGGTCATCCTCGTTCAACACAGGAACATGTTGTTCATCATTCGCCACTTCATCAACAGACATTTCTTCATAAGGTTCAACAAGGCTCTCATCCTGAAATAATGGATGCGTAAACAGGCCAAATGTTTGGTGTAGAAAAGGTAATTAAAAATAAATACACAAAAAGACGTCTATATATTACCTCACAACCTGACGGACATTCAGGTGAGCCTGTAAGGTTATCCACTACTTCTTGCACCTCTTGTGTAGATAGATCGTTAGCCGAGGAGAAAACATCTTCATGCACATCCATATTATCTTCATTTTCAGTTGATTTCTGAAATATATATATATATATATATATATATATATATATATATATATATATATATATATATATATATATATATAAATAGTTAGAAAAACAAATTAACTCAAATTCTATCGTAAAAAACATATAAATATATGATAGCAACACTATCGTAAACAACAAACCTTTGAATCGTGATCTGCATCCATATTATCATCATTTGTAGTTGATTTCTGAAAAAAAAGATAAAATAAAAAAATAATTAGAAACAGTTATGTAACTCGCTAACTTATTGCGGTGGCCGAGGATTTCAAAAATTACAAAACGGATACATACTTGGTTCTATTACACTAAACTGATACATATGTATGTATGTATATGTATATATATATATATATATATATATATATATATATATATATATATATATATATATATATATATATATATATATATATATATTAACTACTTATAATGTATTTTTGGTCAAAGTGAAAAAGTGAAATTGTGAAAAACTTAAGTTTTAGTCAATCCCGATTTTACCCTTGTGAAAAAGTGGAATTGTGATTGCCTATTCTACCCTTGAAACCTTGAAGTGGAGAACATCAATGAGGGCTGGAAACGATTTAAATTAAATTGTTGAAATTGTCAAAAGTTAAAGAAAAGTTGAATTTTGACTTTGTCATGCATGGAAATCAATACCATATATATAAACATAAAAATTCATGTCAAATGCTATATATAGAATAATAGAAGGAAACGATTTGTGGCAAGTTTAAGAAGGAAACGATGTTTGAAAAAAGTAATTAAATTTTGAAACCTTGGAAACATTTAAATGCAAAACAGAAAGCTTTTATCACAATGTAACAATGACCCTGATTTTCGGCAAATCATTTTGAATGCACAAATCATTTCCTTTGTTATCCTCCCATACATTTAGATTTTGAATTAACCTTTTAACCTAATCATCACACTATAAATTGGACTATCATCTAAAAGATCATCACTCATCTTATTCCTTAATCTTCTGTTTCTTTAATGTATACACAAAAGGTAGATGATAGCTATGAGCAATGTTATAATATAGATCTTTAATGTATTTGTGCATTCATAGTGTTTGTATTCATTTGATTTTTTATCCCTGAAACTTTATTATTTTTCATGTTTGTAGCTTTAAAAATGGAACTGAATTTTACCTAGTTGTGTGACATCGACCCTATGCTTGATGTTCTTAAGGTTTTGGCATTTTAAATCTAAGACTGTTATATACACGTTTATACGTACCAAGAGATAGATGAGTATGATACACCATATCTCTATTCTCTCATGTGAAAAAGGAATTGACCACTGAAGAGTTTTTTCAAGGTGTCATCAAAAAGATGGTTGGCATGATACGTGAAATTGATAATGTAAGTTTATACTTTTAATCTTTTTGCATTCCTTATTTTAAAGCTACCAATCACATACTATAATTCATTCTTCCATTTTGTAGCCATTTTGGATGGGCTTACTTTTCATGTAAGAAGAGGCCACAACTATGGATTTGCAAGGTGCACAAAGACGTCACTGCTATTGGAATCAGGTATGTGTAAATTCAATCCATTTAAATTCTATTTTATTACATTTTTACGTAATAAAACGATAATGTTTGCCTCCATTTCCAGTAATACTTTACCAACATTGATATTGCAGGTATAAAGTAATCGCCCGTTTCATTGATGACACTGGATTGATGATCTGGTCTTCATACTCTCTGGAGTTCATTGTTATAGTTTGATAAAGCAATATGGAGCAGACTATGATGACTATTTCCCAACAGAGCTTAATGTGATTGTGGGCAAAAAGTTATTGTTTGCTTCAATATTTCAATATTGAAGTTAGCTTTACAAAGAAGTCTTGATTTAATATTTCAATATTTCCCTTTTTTATCACTTCAGTATTTCACTATTAGAGATAGAGATATGGTGATCTTTCATTTTTTTTTTTTTGAAGTGCTAAAGATATGGTGATCTTTCATTTTTGTTGAAGTATGACTAGCACTGTATTAAAACAAGGAGATAGGGATATGGTGATCTTTCATTTTTTGGAAGTATGACCAGCACTGTATTAAAACAAGAATTCAAACTAGAATTTGGAGTTTAGTTACAGAATATACAAAATAGAGTCTGATAGCACCATATTAAAACAGGCATTTAGAAATTGAATTGTAATTCTGAATTGTTACAGAATATACGAAATTCTCTAATCTAAAGTATAGAAATTTGTTTTGAGTTTATTTGGGCCGGTCTGGTAGCCCCTGGGGGTTGTTGACTTACTATATAAGGAAATATGTAAGGAAATATAGTGAAATATTGTAATTGTTATGTGTTTGGAATTAGACAATACATTTGGAAAGTATTAAAATTAAATCAACACCCTTATTTCAGGAACAACACGCTGGAGTTAGAATGCTCTTGCCAAGAATTCCTCTTGCTTCATCTGAAGAAGACATGTTCCTTTACAAAGAGAACCCAATTCCCTTTCAAATGTGGGTGTCTATTTGTCCGACTCTTTTTTCTCGCATGGCCTGCTTTATGTTTCTTTGTTTAGAGGGATATTACGTAGAATTACAAATGTATTAGTGAAGCCGGTCAAAGAGTTCGGTCAATGAGGAGTCTACACCTCAAATGTCGTTTACCAAGAAGTTTTACGCAACGAGTAACATGCATTGTTACAACCGTTTGTAATTACATTTTGATATTTTCACGTTATATTTTGAGCGTTATACAAAACACTTACCACAATATCGCATATCGTTAATTGTCTACCGCTAGGAACCGTTGCCGCTAGGCGCGGGTACTCGTCTATTTTTTGAAATAGAAGCATGGCCTCATCTATCTTTAAATTCTTCCAATACCCATTTAACAAACTGTTATAAGTAACAACATCAGGACCAATGTTTCTAAACGCCATTGAATCAAAAATTGCCTTTGCTTTGGCCATTTCACCACGCAAACAATAACCATCTATAAGTGAATTGTATGTGAATATGTCAGGAACAATACCTTTTTCAAGCATCATGTTCACAACATCCTCAGCTGTTTCAGTCTTACATTCTTTGCAATATGCATCAATTAATATGTTATAAGTAACAACATCAGGACCAATGTTTCTAAACGCCATTGAATCAAAAATTGCCTTTGCTTTGGCCATTTCACCACGCAAACAATAACCATCTAAAAGTGAATTGTATGTCACTATGTCAGGAACAATACCTCTTTCAAGCATCATGTTCATAACATCCTCAGCTATTTCAATCATTCCTTCTTTGCAAAATGCATCAACTAATATATTAAAAGTTTGCACATCTGGAGAGATCCAAACATCCAACATTTCTTTTAGCATCTTAGAGGCTTCGTCCCAACGACCTAAGTTACAAAGGCCGTCAATCAAACAATTGTAAGTGATGACATTTGGTGAGATGCCTTGTTGGAAAACCATTTCTTTGAAAAGCTTGAAAGCATCATCAATCATTTGGTCCTTGCAAAGACTATCAATAATGGTGCTATATGTAACAACATCAGGTTTACAACCCCTTTCAACCATTAGCCTAAGCAATTGAATAGCAATAACATTATTCCCAACCTTGCAAAACCCTTTGATCATTGTGTTATACATAACCACTTCAGGTTCACAAAGTTCATCTTTGATCAATTTCTTGAAGAAAATCTCAGCCTCAAAAATCCGTTCTTCACCGACAAGTCCATTTAAGAGTGTATTAAAAGTGAAGACATCGGGTGTAATACCCCGCCTAAAACAAAAGCCTAGGGCCGCAAAACCGTCATTAGTGCGATGCATCTAACACAAACACTTAATGACAATGTTCATAGTGTAGTCATTAACAGGAACACGAAGAGCACACATTTGTTTGAACATGTCAAGTGAATGAGAATAATGTTTCATTTTAGTAACAGAATGCAACAACTGGGTAAAGTAAATAATAGAAGGAAAAGGTCGTGTTTGAGACATTTGATCGAACAGGTTGAGAGCATCATCCAAGTTGGAAACTTTTTGATAAATGGATTTAGAATGTTGTTCATAATCAGCAGAATGATTTGAAGAAAAGGAAGAATTGGAGTGAGCAGAATATGGAAAAGGGGGTTTAAGGAGAGAGTTGGTGGTTAATTGTTTACCTTTACAACTGAATTTGGAGAAAGCAGAATTTGAGCGAATCATCATCATCTTGGTAGCCATCTTCCACAGAGTGATGCTTTACTGTTTCAAAAGGTGTGTTTGGTTTGGTATAAACATGCTAAAAGCATGTTTCATCTGCAATTTATTTATTTATATCTATACTACATATAATGTAAAAACAGTCAAACTTGAAAAGTGAAATTCTTGAAATTGGTCAATCTTGAAAAAATGATCAATTTTCAAAAGTGAAAATCTTGAAAAATCTTATTAAAGGAAATTATGAAATATAATTAATACTCTTATTAAAACATCCCATTACTTAAAAGTACAATGATTTATTCACATTGTACAACCAATTAATACAAATCACAAACCGGGTTGACCCGGGACGCTTCAAACCAGACGGGTTGAACCGGTTTAATTTGACCCGTTTTTAACCCAACCTAGCAAGTTGACCCGGTTTAAATCGACCAATTTTTCGACCGGAATGGTTCACCCGGTTGAACCAGCCGGGTCGAACCGGGTTTCAAGACATTATGTTTAATTCCTAAATATTCAAACTTTTATTATTTTTCATTTATAACCTATAAACTTTTTTTGATGAATAAACTATTTGTCGAATAAACTATTTGTCGCTATAAAGAATGTATGGTCAAATTTTGAAAAGTGAAATCTTAAAAGTCAAAGGTAAGAGAAAAGCATAGTATAATTAATACTTTTATTAAAACACCCCATAAATTTAAACTACAATAATTTATTCACATTTTACAACCAATTAAAAGCATATATATCAAATTAAAAACAACCAATTAAAACACCCCTTACTAAAAAGTACAATAAAATTTTCAAAATGTACAATTTAAACAAGCTACAACATAATCTAAATATAAAATAATTACACACTAGCTAATGTTATTTTACACATTATAAAAATTAATAAAACACACAAAGCTTCATACAAGCTAACAAGTTGACGGTACATATAGTTTTGAAAACTGGACCGGACCAACAGGTTCAACCGGGAACCGGTGTCGCCACCTGTTCGTCTAACTAATAAAAGTCATAAGAAAGTATTTCAAAATGAAACTATTAATACACATCGAAAACCGGGTTGACCTGGGATGCTTCAAACCCGGCGGGTTGACCCGGTTTAATTTGACCCGTTTTCGACCCAACCCGTCGGGTTCACTCGATTTAAATCGACCCATTTTTCATCCCGAACGGGTCGAACCGGGTTTCAAAACATTATGTTTAATCTCTAAATCTTCAAACTTTTATTATTTTTCGTTTATAACCCATAAACTTTTTTTATCACTAAACGATCTGCCGCTATAAAATCCCGTTGCTATGCACGGGTACTCGTCTAGTATATATATATATATATATATATATATATATATATATATATATATATATATATATATATATATATATATATATATATATATATATATATATATATGTTTCAAATTGTAAGTAAGTAATATAACCTTTTCAACAAAAACTCTTGTAGTGTCGCACGGACCACCATTCATCTGATTAACACCATCAGCCTAGAAGCAAAATACATTCATGAAAAAAAGTGAAAGCAAAATATATATATGTATGTTTGAAAGTGTAAGTAAGTAAGTAAGTAATATAACCTTCTCAGCAATGATACGATGGACAAAATTCTGAAGTCCGGTAATCTGCCGTTGCATTTGGGTCATCTGAACTACAAGTGATGCGTTAGGAGGTATGTCCGCATCCATATCCGTCATGTGCGTAAACCCATCGGGCTTCAAATTTTCAATAAGTTCACGAAGATGATTAATCTGCTGTTGCATACCATCCATTTGCGTTGCAACTGCTGCGCTAGATGGCATCTGTTCATACACTTGCGGCATGGTTTTCTCCACATACCTACGAACCTCTGTACGGATATGTGTCGACTGATGAATCTCGGTACGAACGACAGAACAACTTTTACGTGGTGTAATCTTGGCCTGTGATCCTGACGCCACTTTTGGTGTGTCCATGATTGGACTAGGTGGTACATCATTCAAAGAGCCTGATGGCATAAACTTCCCGAAATAGTCTAGACTCGAACTCCACCATAGTTGATTTCTCTCAACATCTGTGTATTAAATAAGTATTACTTTATTAAATAATAACAGCTATCTCAACTAAAGAAATTCAATGAAACATCATACTAATCATTCAAACCCAGAATATTACTTTATTAACCTCATAAATGACAATGAAGTACAAATTAATAGCAAAGACAGTTACTAAAATGAAACTAATGAACACAGATTTAACCAAATAGTTATACTACAAATCAAATAAGCTCAACTACAAATTAATAACAGCTATCTCAACTAAAGATGTTTAGTAAAGAAAATAGTCTAAGAAACATCACTCATCTTGTCACACCCCCAAAATCGGGTCCAGCGGAAGCATACGTGTAGCTGGGGTGTAACTCAATTGGTATTAAAACACACGTACAAAAATGGTTTTCACTTTAATCATTTAGAATAAAATCATTTAATCAAAAATGTTGAATTTACATCGTTAAAAGTAGTGCGGAAGTAGGCCCTTAAAAGTAGTTTAAAAACGGTCCCCATATAAATAATCAGAGTCTTCTATGACTATGCCATACCCTGCCAAAGCCTCCTGTAGCGTGCCATAGGTTAAAACCTGAAAATACATGCTAAAGTGTCAACACGAGGTTGGTGAGTTCATAGAGTTTGTTTAACAAATAAAGTTTATGGAAAAAAAAATTATCACACAGCAAAGGCATCGTAAATCCACTCGGTTACAAGTCCCGCCATAAGAGACTTGTAACCTGTGTGTTCACAACCCACTGCCAAAAGTTATATGTCTGGTAGTCAAGCACATGTGGTCAATATAGTTCACGAATAAGGGCACATAGTACAACATAAGTCAAGGCCGCTCCGAACAAGGGAGACTTGAAGTCACTCCGCCACCTAGGCAAAGAATTATTAGTCACTCCGCCGACTTGGCGAAGAATTATTAGTCACTCCACCATGGCGAGAATTATTAAGGATGCTCTGAACAGGAGAGACTTTATAGTGTTGCTCCGAACAAAGGAGACTTAGCACGCTCCACCAATAAGGTGAGACTTTAGGGTTAAGAACGCTCCACCAATAAGGTGAGACTTTAGGTCATAGTACATACGGTACATTAAGTTCAAAAGTTCAAGTCGAGTTCAAGAGTTCAAAACAAGTTATAAGGTCAAATGAGTTCAAAGAGTCAAGTAGTAATTTATGTAAAAACGAGCATGTATTCTCCCCCAAAACGTTAACAAAACAATTTAAAAGAATAGGGGCTATGACTCACCTGGTGCGATAGCTACGATGATAAAGTGGATACACAGAAATGAGGTTCGATCTCAAACCGCAACATAGAAAGATTATAGAGCTTGGATGAGTAAAACCAAAGAAACCTTGAGTTTTTATTACAAAACTCAAACAAAGATCACTAAAGGAACTAGATTAACACTTGATCTTGGAAAAATGATGGATCTTGCTTGTTCTTTGATCTATGGCCGAGCACACAAGAGGAGGAAGAAGAAAAGAGAAAAGTTTACTTCTACTAGTTTAGTTTTATGTGAAAAATGAGATGAAACATGTTTGAAAATAATATCTAGGAGACAAATTTAGTTGGTGCAATAAATGATGAAGAAAATTTGGGAAACTTGGTGACTAAGGGGTGGCAAGATCCATAAAAGAAGGAAGACAATTGCAAGATTTTGTAAGACTTTTGAATAAAACATGTGGTATATTGTATTAGTTTAATAGATTTAGTGAATACCGGGTACCGAGTTAGCTAAAAATAAATGTTAACGAGGTGAAATAAAATACGACGAAGTTGTAAAAGTTGTAAAATATTATTCCTGGTGAGAATCGAGTGTTAGAATAATTATCGGGTTGAAATATCGCAAACCGACGGAGTTATAAGCTTCGACCGGAAAACGTAACAGTTGATTTGAAAACACCGGGCAATTTAATAATAAATTTTTTATATTATTATTATGAGTATAAAAATGTGTTAGGACTATAGTTGGGATTGTCGGATCAATTATTCAAAATAATAGCTCATAAGATAACGTTTATTAGGTAGATAACCGTACGTGTACAGAAATGACGCAACTCACGTATAAATGACAAATTTTCTCCGGAGGTGAATAGTGTTTTATGAATAGTAAAATTTTTGAACGCTTCTCAGAATCACAAACTGACTCTGAAAAAGATGAATAGTAAAATGATGAATAGTGATCGATGAATAGTAACCGATGAATAGTAAATGTTGAAAGTTCGGGAAAAGACCAGATTTTACGAGTTGTGACACATCTTGAATGCGATAATGAAGGAGTGTGACATGTCATGAACAGTCCACACTATATCATTCTCGCATTGAAGACGTCTCAATTATAACGGCATATCTATCTAACGATTTTTGGTTTTCAGCTTTAGTGCTTTATTTTCAGGATACCGGTTTATACAGGTTGGTGTTTGATCAAACACCAACCTGTATAAAACGGTATCCTGAAAATAAAGCATTAAAGCTAAAAACCAAAAACCGTTAGATAGATCTTCCGCTATAATTGAGCTTTAAGTCCTTAGAAAACATGTTCTTACTATCATTTTTATCGCTCACATTAAATGTCATGAACATACTTATTAATTAAGTAGATTCGACGACATTAGAGAGCTAATTAAATATACACTAAGGAAAATATTAGTTTTAACAAGAATGTCATAATGCCCAACTTGACGACACCAAATAAGCATTTCTAAAATAACACTAAGTATTGTCAAATAGGCAAACAAAAAGAACATAAAACCACAGGAAAACACCAAGTATAAGCAATTATAAGATAAGAAGCAGTTTGTGAACTAAAACCTAATAAAAAAGAATTAAGATTGTGAAGTAAACCATAGTAAAGCTTACTACATTAAACATAGACTGCTTAGATCAACAGAACATCAGTAAACCATAGTAAAGCTTAATACATTAAACGTTACAGATGTTTAGTAAAGAAAATAGTCTAAGAAACATCACTCATCTTGAATGCGATAATGAAGGAGTGTGACATGTCATGAACAGTCCACACTATATCATTCTCGCATTGAAGACGTCTCAATTATAACGACATATCTATCTAACGATTTTTGGTTTTCAGCTTTAGTGCTTTTTTTTCAGGATACCGTTTTATACAGGTTGGTGTTTGTATAAAACAGTATCCTGAAAATAAAGCATTAAAGCTCAAAACCAAAAATCGTTAGATAGATCTTCCGCTATAATTGAGTTTTAAGTCCTTAGAAAACATGTTCTTACTATAATTTTTATCGCTCAAATTAAATGTCATGAACATACTTATTAATTAAGTAGATTCGACGACATTAGAGAGCTAATTAAATATACACTAAGGAAAATATTAGTTTTGTTAAAATGTCATAATGCCCAACTTTGACGACACCAAATAAACATTTCTAAAATAACACTAACTATTGTCAACAAACCCTAATCAATAAACTGCTTATGGACTTAGGCAAACAAAAAGAACATAAAACCACAGGAAAACACCAAGTATAAGCAATGATAAGATAAGAAGCAGTTTGGAAAGAAAATTAACTAATTGGCATAGAATGAGATTAAACAAGTAAAACTTAAGTTTTTATTGAAATAACTTCAAGATACACTAAATAAACTGCTTATGTGCTTATTAAATAAGTATTACTTTATTAACCTCATGCTTTAAAACACAAATAAAAAATCATATACAACTAATGTAAAATTCTCACCTGTCGGCAAGAGGCGAACACGGTAGTTAGTGCCAAAAAGAAGATCATAATCGTTAATTTCAAACTTCTGTCCATCCTCCCATGCAAGTGCTCTAGGTATCACACTGTCATCTTTAACCCACCAATTGGTAGCAGCATTGGGGTAGGTTTCCAAAATCCAAATCTATGAAAAAAAATAATAAATATAATAAACAAACAAATGAAAAAAAAAAACACAATAATTAATGAATTACACTAACACTAACCTTCAAAGCAAACGCAAATCCACACAGAGTGTATGTTGCGTTGTAACTAGGACCTTTCTCGGCAATTTCTGTCAAGTGTCGTTCCCTAACCTTTAAAACAGAATTGTATATCCTGTTGTGAAACTCCACCCATATATACTCGCCCCATGGAAACGCATTCCATGCATATAAATCGTCTACTAATACTAGGATTTCATCAGAGATTACACATCTTTCCTGTTTGCCCATAAAAACGTTCTCTAAAATTAACAACAAGCAAAGGCGTACAACATCATCATTTGTTAACGAACCAAACTCAAATGGATCATTAAGTATCTTTAAAAGATGCGAGGCCTTTATAGTACTTGTTCTCTCACGTAGACTTTCTCTAAGAATCTTTAAAATACGCGCTTTAAAACCAGATTGACGCTTGTGACAAGGAGCAAACGAAACATCACCAAATCGAAACCCTAATATCAAACACATTTCCTGCCGACCAAATTCTAAACTGTGCTGCCCGATATCAAAATAAAATGGAGTATTGATATCATGGTTCTCAACTTCACGTTGATGTTGAAGTAAATAATGCAGCAAGTGGTTATCATGAAAATATGTTTTTATCTTTAGCCAATCACCAAAAACTGTGCTTTTAAACAAGGAATGACGTTCCTTATTTGTGCTCAACTTTTGCCTTATGGTCTTTAGATAGTGCAACTTCGATCTCGTACTAACCTTGGCATGATACAACTGTAAACACAAAGCAACAAAACATATAATGATTATGACTTATCTAACTAGGTTAAGTAAATGCGTAAATAAAATTATGCCTCGTTATTTATATTAATCTTTACATCAGACATCACAAGAACAAAAACTGTGCTATGCATCACTATGAGAAAGTGCGAGCAGGTTATATCACAAATAATAAGAAATTAACAAAGTTTAAGGATTTAAAAGTTAAGTGAATAAATGAGTCTCAAATTGCAATCAGGTAAGCTACTTGTTGCAAGCTACTTGTTGTTCTCAACTGACAAGCACCTAAACTTTGATCAGGTAACCTACTTGGTGCAGGACAGTCAAATGTTCAATCAGGTAACTTTGATCTAAAAATTAAGTGAATAAATTAGTCTCAAATTGCAAGCTACTTGTTGTTCTCAACTGACAAGCTACTAAACTTTACAAATCAACACGAAAAATCTATTTCCAATCATAGCAAAATGTGAGGTTCATCAAACAATATTGGACCAGGAGGTTTGGTGTGAGGTTGATCAAACAATATTGTTGGCCAAGGCATTAGGAGCAGAAAACATTGAAAACTTTATGCAGTAAGTAACTAAGGTCGTGAATGAAGAAGGTTTTCAAACGGTGGAAGAATGAATTTGATGTAAGTCAATATTAGAGGGCTGGGTAATCATAGCAAAAGTGATTTGACTCGGAAAATTCGTAGGTTTAATGATATTGGGTTCATGATGTTACAAGAAACTCAATTTGTGTCTTTAGATGGGATGGACCTGCATAGGTTTTGGGGTGATGGGGATTTTATGTATGAACAAGTCGATGCTACCGGTCGTTCAGGTGGTATTTTATCGTTCCTAGATATGCAACTAACTAATGAATAAGCTACACTAAATCACAAGCAGTTAACTGTATTTGAAATTTAAAGAGCAACTTTGACTATTTTATGAAATAACCTACTATTATAATTCTATTTTAGATTATTACTATCCTGTTATAAGCTAAATGTTCAGAGAAAACAATGAAACCACAATAACTCATCACAGAAACTAACAAATCCAAACACTCCCTTATCTATCAGTTCCACACAATCTCACAGATGTAAACTTCTATACTCCTTAACAATGATCAAATCCAGTTACTATATCCTTATATAAGCCAGAAATACAACAAACAACAACAATTAGCAATTCCTTATATAACCTCAGAAATGACAAAATAAGCACTAAGATGCAAAATAATGGGGGCAAAAGCTCAACTACCCTACTGAGATACTAAAAACTCCAACCACTAAATCAGAACTTATCACTTACTAACCTAGAAAATCATAACAACACAATAACAAAAATAACAATAACAAATAAAATAGAAATCATATTTCCCACCAGAAAATGAAAACCCTAACAAGGCTTAAAAAATAATAAACGTGATAAAAATTAAACATAAATCAAATGAATAACATCTCTTAAATCTGATGGTGCAAGGACAGTCAAATGTTCAATAATAAGCACAACTAATACAACAACAACATGAAATCCACAATCAAACATAAAATAAAGCAAGACCTAAACGGTAATAAGCATTCGAAAACACTCATAAGCACTTCTAAAGTTTAAATGCTTCGTCATTACCAAAACCACATAAAATACGCAACCCATCAGTAAACCACAAAGGATGGAAAACGAAAAGGATGGATTCACTCACTTGTGTTTCATCCATCAGTGAAAGGATGGAAAACGAAATATCTTTTCCTGATCGGATCTGTGTGACTGAACGTTTGGGAGTGATCGATCTCTCACTTTCTCGCCACCGTTTGGATTCTAAACCATGCACATTTCCCAATACATATCGGTGTACTGTGTGTGTGTGTTTTTTTATTTTTTAAAATTTTGAGTTAATGAAAATAGGGCTTTTGATTATAATTAAAATAATAATAAAAAGTACAATAAGTGGGATTTTGGAAAGTACAAATAAAATCCAAGCAAAAGATTTTCTGACACCTTTTTTCTTTTCCAAAGTCAAAAAGTACGCCGTCAGTCGAGCAGCCGTCAGTCGAGCAAATGAGTCGAGCAATTTTTAATATTATAGTACACCCACTAGCAACAGTAACAAAGATCTTGTCATAGATCTTGTCTGCCACAAAGTATTAATAAAAAAATAGAAAGTGGGACACGTGTCGCTCATAGAGGCCGGTTGAGCAGTCGAGCAGTTGAGCGTGACAAAAATTGGAAATGAGGTCAAATCATGACCAAACCATGAAATGCTCGAATGTTTTTGGCCTATTTTGATAATTTTCTCAAGATATTATAGGACATTAATTTAAAAGTTTATGGCAATATAAAAGTAAAATGAATAACTTTTGTATATATTTATGATAGACAGCATTTCTAATATGACTTTGACAGTTATATATATTTTTTCCACTAAACTTCCTTATCTCAACCAATTGCAAAGATGAATGCATGATTATCTTTTTATAGCTGGCTTTCTTTATACATAAACAGGTTAATGTTGATACTCCTTTTATACAACTAAACTACTAAAGACAATATTATAATTTTGACTCATTATGTTCATGGAAGAGTTTTGAACGTATAACAAGTGTTCTTTTAATTGTTAAAAATGTTACAAGTTAGATAAATGTATTTATTGTCATAAAAAAGTGACAAGTTAGATAAATATATTTATTGTCATAATTGGCTACTCAGTTTCTTTTAAACATATGTTCAAAAAAAAAAAAAAAAAAAAGAAGTTTCTTTTAAACATAAAGAAATGATACTTTCATTTATGGTCTGTGTGTTAGACTAGTTGTAATAAGGTGAAATAGTCGGTCGGTCGCCTGTTATACTTGGTCGGTCACGTGTCGGTCGGTGGGCTATGAAATGGATGAAACGGTTGTTTGAGCGACCTATTCAAATTCACAAAAAGATCAAGCCCAACCGTTGGTTGGGTATATATCATAATAAAATAAAAAAAAAAAAGAAAAAAAAAAGAAAAAAAAAACTTTTTAGGTTTAAGAAACAACCTTTTAAATGAGATGTAGGTCGTCTTAGTAGGTCGTTGAAATAATTTGAGAGAGAGAGAAAGAAAAAAAATGTGTAGTGGAGATGTAAGTCAATCGGGTTCTTTATTACAACTAATCTTATAGAAAGTGAACCAAATGACTAGTAACTAAACTTTATATGGTGGTGAAAACACTTAAAACAAGACTAGTAGGGTACCCGCGCGTTGCAGCGGCGGGTACCCTGAAATAAAAATTTTCGATAAATAATGTATTTTAGTTTATTATGTTCTTTTTGACAATAAATTTATGGATATCAAGAATTTCATATAGCCCGTGCCCGTTCGGGCTCGAACCTGTTGGCCTGTGCCTGTTCGGGCTCGAGACCGTTTGGTCCGCACCCGTTCGGGCTCAAGCCCATTTGGCCCGTTCGGGCTTGAATATTTGTGTAACGTGCTTTATTATTTGTAGCAGTGAAATTTAATGCAGGAATTGTGTTTAATTTGGTTGTAAAATATGCTTAATAATTTGTATTTGTTACGTAAGAGGTGTTTTAATAACTGTATTAATATATTTATTAACCAGTTAAATAATTGACTACATTAAATAGTATTAACGTGGTGTTTTGTTGTATACTATGCTTCTTGTCTTGTACATCTGAAAATTATGTGCATTAAAGTGTTGTACACTATGTTTCTTTTCTTGTAAGTAGTAGTCATTATAGTCATTTGACCACTTTAATAGCATTAATGTTGTAAGCCTGAAAATAAGTCTGAAAATTACATCATGCTTATTTTGTTGTATACTATACTTATTTTGTTGTAAATCTGAAAATTGGTTGCACCTCTTATACATTGTTCTTAAATGGTTGTAATTTTTGGTGAAGAGATGTTTTTAATAGCATTAATATTGTTTGATAGAATTTTGGTCTTAAAATGATAGCACGTTTTATTTTGTTGTACAATATGTTTGCTTTGTTGTAATTCTGAAAATTAGGTGCATTAAAATGTTGTAAATCATACTTAATTTCTTGTAAGTCTTAAAATTTTAGAAAGAAAGTTATTCATATTTTATATATAGTCTAGATACGTTAGTTGAAACATAAAATGAATATTTCACTTGGTCAAAAGACAAGCTTTTATCAATTTGCTTTCAAGAATACATTCGTCAACACCATCACCAGGAAGGAATGATGAAGAAGGTTGTTAAGAAATGTCAGAGGGACCATTGTCAAGGGGGGTTAGAGACTTAGAGTTGGAACTTGTGAATCAATCAAGAGTTCCATTTTGACTAATTTTGCACACGTTTGTGGCATGTTAGTTTCAACTAAATTGTACATTTATTCATTTGACTAGATTTGTCAAAACTAGGGTGTAACCAACAAAAATATACTAACAAAATATACTAACGGAATATGTTAGCTACAATTGCATTGTAGCCTATTCCTTACAATTTGTGTTTATTTTGTGGGTTTATGAATCTTTTTATAGGTCTCCAAGTTTTTTTAATGGGTTCCTAAATCCTTTTTTATGTAATTTATGTGAAGATTGTAGCTAATTGGCTTAGCTACAAAAATTGTTGTTAAGCTATCCCCGTATACTAAAAAATCAACACACATATATTTTCCAAAAGTTGTAGCTATTGCATGTAATCATTTTTCTTTGTTTTGCTACTCCATATAGACTTTTTGTTTCCTACCTGTGTTGTTTTTAGCAATAATACTTCTTTTAGATTAAAATAATTCGATTTTAGTGTCACATGATTAATTTTAGTAGTTATAGTTTTGAAGTTTATCGCCTGACTAATTTTAGTGTTTTAAATAAGAAAAAATGAGTCTGTTATTTTATGTAAAAAATAGATCATCTTGTTAGATCTACTATTTTTTAATGGGAACAAGTGTGTAATTCCAATACTAAAACTAAAAATGACGAGGTGCATTATTTTTTTAGCGGTAACTAATAAACAAGTCTAGAAACATAATATTGTTTGGACCAAATGTATTCTGAGCAAAACAAAAATTTTAAATGTATGAGTGCTTTGAGATTCAGGGGGTGTTTTTTTTCTTCCTTGGCTAAGGGTCTTTGTGAGTCCTATTTCTATATAAGTCTTTTAATTAGAAGGACATGATAATTTACACCTTGTGAATATAGACTAAATAAAGGATTTTTATAAGTCTAATTTAAAAAATAATAATATTAAATGATATCCTTAGCTTAGGAAAAAAAAAAAATGCCCCTTACCTAGTTCCATGCATGAACCAAGCTTAATGCTTCCAAGTAGGGGTGATCATCGGTCGGAAACCGGACCGGACCGGCCAAGACCGGACCGGACCGAAGACCGAGAACCGGAAAACCATAGACCGAGACCGGACCGAATATGGTCGGTCCGGTCTCGGTCCGGTCTCGGTCCGGTCGGTCTTCGGTCGGTCCGGTCCAATTAGGCAAGTTTTTTCGGGTTTTTGGTCGGTCCGGACCGGACCGGACCGGACCGACAGGACCGAGACCGAATTTGGCAAAAAGCTTAGACCGAGGACCGGACCGAATGTGGTCGGTCCGGTCCGGTCGGTCTCGGTCCGGTCGGTTTTGTCGGTCGGTCCGGTCCGGCCGGTCCGTTTGCTCAGCCCTACTTCCAAGACTTCGAATTCACATTTTCCCCATTAATTAAAATGTAAATTCCAAGACAACTTCATGAGAAAAAAAGTGCACAAACCCTTTTCTATTTTCATGAACAAAATGATACATGCATCATATTTTAGACATACATTATTTTATACAAATTATAATAACCATATAAAAGTACATTGCACAAATTATAGTACTTGTTAAAAAAAAAAAAAAAAAAAAAAAAGAAAAAAAGAGGCTCATGTATATATGATCTAAAAAAGTTCATTACCCCAGCAAAATTCATGCCAGAAAAATAAATTATAAAAAAAATAAAAAAGTAAATTGCAAAAATCATCTTTATCTCTATGATTTGATTAAATTACAAGTTTAGTATTTGTTTTTTCAAAAATGCACTTGTCATTTGTACGAGAAATTTACAAATGCACATTTAATGTCCTTATGAGGGTAATTTAATGGCCAGAGATAAAAAATGCACTTGTATGTTTTTTATAAAAACAACAAGTACACTTATAAAAGGTTAAAAACTAAACCTGTAATTTGAAAATTTTAAGACGTAAACGTAAAAATTCTGTCAGGTCTATCATGACGGCGTCTATCCTTCTTCTAATTCCATATTTTACAAAATTAAACAACAACAAATATCCTTCTTCTAATTCCAAATTACAAAACTAATCCCATATTTTATTACAACAACAACAAAACAAATTCTGATATCTAAAAAAATATCCCACATTTGTCACTATCCTCACCCCATAAACCTTTTTTAGGTCTTATTTTTTTATTACATAAACCTTTTTTTCTTTTCATTTCGCCATTTGCAGCAGACCCTCATTCACATTATCTTTTTTCTTATCTTTTCAGTTTCTTGAATTTTCTTCAAGAGCTGAAAAGGATTTCTAAATATGGAAACTGGCTTATTATCCCTCCCTTCAAACCCTCAATCCAGAGCTTATTTCACAAATCCTCATAACCACAATTCTTTGAAAAAAAGAACCCACTTTCTTAATGGGTTTTCTCCAAAATTTAATGGGTCAAGAAGCTTTTTCAAAAATAGTGCCGAAAAGCCCTTTAAAAGCCATGTTTTAAGCTCTTTTTCCCCCGCCGGAACGTTTTCCGGTCACCGGAAAAATGGGTTTTCTTTATATGGTGTTGGGGATGTTTCTGGTGGCGGCGCCGCCTTTTTTGACCCATTAAAATCTAGAAATGGGTCAAAAAAAGTTGCTGTTTGTAAAGTTTCCGGTGGCGGCGCCGCCGGAGAGGGTGAGGGTGAAAGGGGTTATCTTTTTGACCCATTGAAATATGGGTCAAAAAAATTTGGAGGTTTTAGTAGGAATTTTAATGTGTGTAAAGTTTCCGGTGGCGGCGCCGCCGTGGCTGGTGGTGGCGGCGCCGGAGAGTTGGAAGGAGGACCTAAGTTTATGGGTGTTGAAGTGGTGACTTTGAAAAAGATTGTGCCTTTAGGTTTAATGTTTTTTTGTATTTTATTTAATTATACTATTTTACGAGATACGAAAGACGTGTTAGTTGTGACAGCTAAAGGTTCAAGTGCCGAAATTATACCTTTTTTGAAAACATGGGTTAATTTGCCAATGGCTATCGGGTTTATGGTTTTGTATACAAAGTTGGCAAATGTGTTGTCAAAGAAGGCGCTTTTTTATACCGTGATTCTTCCGTTTATCGCATTTTTCGGGGCTTTTGGGTTTGTGTTGTATCCACTTAGTGGGTACTTTCACCCAACTGCACTTGCGGATAGACTGCTTGAGTTCTTGGGGCCTCGGTTTCTTGGACCGCTTGCGATTATGAGGATTTGGAGTTTTTGTTTGTTTTATGTTATGGCTGAGCTTTGGGGTAGTGTGGTTGTTTCGGTTTTGTTTTGGGGATTCGCCAATCAGGTATAAGTTTATGCTGATTAAGTTTTTATTGACTGATATTGAATTGTGTGTTTGTGATGATAAGCTTGTACATAAAGTATGTTTGAATTGTACATCTGATAAAATTTAGTGCTTTTAGAATTTAGACCATAAGCCTGCTATTTTTGAATTAAAATTTTGAGACAGGAAGTTGTTAGACTTTTGACCAAGTGTGTTTGAATTGAATAATTGGATAGCAAGAATTGGTGTCTTTTGTTTGCTTTTAACAATTCGGTTTCATATAGCATGTGTAATTTCACTAATTTGTACACACAACATCAATACATATGTATATGTATATTTATAGGGGAGCTTAAATAAGCTACAAATCTGATTATTGCAATTGATGTTCTGGTTTGTAGTGTTTGGTAAATTCAATTATATTTCTAATTTTATGGACATAAAGGCCGATTTTTTAGAATTCTACAAGACTATAACACATCTGAATATACATGTTTTGTGTGCACGTGTCTATGTATATGCTCAAATGAATCTATATGAGTATGCATGTATACGTAAATAGATATGTATTTTTTGCGATTTCTATACATATGAGAAAATGTATCTACATGTATGTATATGAGCGTTTGCATGTTGGTAGTTTATCTGTCTGTAAATGTCTGAGAATGCTGACGTATATGTATATGTGAATGTTGAGATATACATATATGTATAATGTATTAGTCTGCGTGTGTGTATTATGCACACACAAACAAATGTATTATTTATAAGCTTGACTTATATAATTGTTTTCTCTTTTTATAGATTACAACCGTGGAAGAAGCCAAGAAGTTCTATCCTCTCTTTGGTCTCGGAGCAAATGTTGCCTTGATTTTCTCGGGACGTACAGTGAAGTACTTCTCAAATATGCGGAAGCATTTAGGTCCGGGAGTCGATGGATGGGCCATTTCATTGAAATACATGATGAGTATCGTCGTGTTGATGGGGTTAGCCATTTGTGGTCTTTATTGGTGGGTCAATACCTACGTTCCTCTTCCTACCCGTAGCAAGAAGAAGAAGGTAACATCTTGGATGTTTGTTTCGTTTTCTTGTGTTTGATTTTGTTTTGCTTTGTGGTGTATAAAAGTAAATGTTGGATGTTTGTATTGCAGGAGAAGCCTAACATGACTACCATGGAGAGTTTGAAGTTTTTGGCATCATCACCATACATTAGGGACTTAGCAACGTTAGTTGTGGCGTATGGAATTAGTATTAATCTTGTTGAGGTTACATGGAAATCCAAGCTCAAGGCGCAGGTAAAACATTGAGTCTTTAGTCATTAAAACTGAATAATTCTGTGGGTTGACAAAAATTTTACACAAATAATGGTCGCATTCATAGAAAAGAGATTATCTAAAAGTCAAAATTACACACACGCACACATACTTTTCTCTCTTTTTCGGATTTCATAAATACACTTTGGGTGTCTTTCTAAGCCATTTGACCTGTTTTCTTTTTCCCTATAGTATTTTGCACAAAATCTTTTGATCATGAGAGAGAAACAACATATAACCCACATTTATGGTTTTACATATACGTAAATGTAGTGGTTGCCACCCATTTACCAATATAATGGGTCGACTTGGTTTTGTTTTTCTTAAATCTCAAACGGGTCAAATAAAAAAAATTCTTGGTCAAAAGGGTTGAATGGCTCAAAAGTTGTCTAAATATGTTTTTATTGCAAACACCTCCCAAAATATCACTAATAATACTAATATAGTTTCTGTAATCACATTTACCACATTATAGTTATTTCTAAAATCAGGACCCGAAGTTTGTGGGTCAACCTAATGCATGACCCAACCCATTATCCAACCCGCCACTTCTATTAATAAGCTTACACAAGTTATATTTCTCTTATAACTGAGTTTTTCTTCTTTTACTTTGCAGTTTCCTAGCCCGAATGAGTACTCTGCCTTCATGGGTGACTTCTCAACCGCAACCGGAATAGCAACGTTCACAATGATGTTGCTAAGTCAATGGATATTTAACAAGTACGGGTGGGGTGTGGCTGCCAAAATCACACCAACTGTCCTGCTTCTAACCGGTGTTGGGTTCTTCTCGTTGATCTTGTTCGGTGATCCTCTTGGACCAGGTCTAATGAAGTTCGGAATCACTCCACTCTTAGCAGCAGTGTATGTTGGTGCAATGCAAAATATATTCAGTAAAAGTGCGAAATATAGTTTGTTCGATCCTTGTAAGGAAATGGCCTATATTCCGTTGGATGAAGATACCAAGGTATGACACTATAAACTCATCCAATACTATTAATAATTGGGTTTTTGTTTTATTGTCTTTTTATTCAGTGGGTCACATTTATATACGCTTTCTGAAAATGGTTATCGGCCATATTGGCAGTATATGAGTGTTTGGGTAACAACCTTTGCTTAAAGTTATCAAAAGGATATTACTTTTATACCCTTATGTTTTTACCTATATTAACTTGCCAAACACCAAGGTTACCAAAAGTACTTTAAAAAAAAAAGAAAAGAGTACGAGCATATCTATCTTCTACAGCGTTTATTTTATATAATTGCTCATTATCTGATGATAGTTAAGTATCGACTATTTCATATTCAATCACCCTTTTTTCTAATCTAACGGTGTATTATCTTTTCAGGTTAAAGGTAAGGCGGCCATTGATGTCGTGTGCAACCCACTAGGAAAATCGGGTGGTGCTCTAATTCAACAATTCATGATCTTAACATTCGGTTCACTTGCAAATTCGACACCATACCTTGGTGGAATACTTCTAGTGATCGTGGTGGCATGGTTAGGTGCCGCTAAGTCATTGGACAAACAATTCACGGCTTTAAGACAAGAAGAAGAGCTCGAGAAGGAAATGGAAAGAGCCGCAGTCAAAATCCCAATTGTTTCTTCAGATGACTCAAACGGATCTTTAGGAAGTGATTCCAACAGCAACAGTTCAACAGAATCATCATTCCCTCGTAACGCTTGAAATCAAAGAATGATGATTTTATAGGATTTTAGGGTATGATACAAGGTAAAGATTGAAACTTTGAGATGTTTTTTCTCAAGGTTTTGTGTTATTGTTCTGAGTAGAATAATAAGAGTAAACGCAGTGAATGCATGCTGCTGACTTCTAAAGTATTTGAAGTTTATGGAAATGAGGATTTTTTGTTTGTTATAGTTTTTGTTTATTTAATAATCTTTGTAGAAACTGCATTTGAATGTTGTTAATCTGATAAATTTATTTGTATTCTTTCTTTTTCATTTCTTTTTCGACTAATCAAGTAATATTTGTTGCTGCTTTGCTGATGGACAAAATGTTTTGTTGGTTCCTAAAGAAGGGAAAAAATATTCTTGTAATCAGTTCTTACCATGAACGGTTAGTAGTGTGTGTGTGCGCGCTCTAATATAAAAGACTGCAACTCGACAAGTGTGGATTCATGTCATCTGCAACTCGACAAGTGTGGATTCAGTACATATGCTAATTTCATCGTCTTTTATCTGGTCAAGTCGAGATTTGTAAGAGAAATAACAGAATGATTTCCACGTTTCTTTGATGCTAGTTTTAAAAATTGTTGAGCAATTTAACATTCACACCAGTATACTTGATACATTGCATTCTGTGTTTTATCTGGTCAAGTCGAGATTTGTCAGAGAAATATGTATCGGTCCTACAGAATGATTTCCACATTTCATTGATGCGTAGTGTTAAAAATTGTGGATGAGCAATTTAACATTCTGTGTTTTAAACCAATAGACAGAACATTTTACTATCATACAACACATTTTTAAACTGTAAAAAACATGAAGTAGAAAAAAAAAACAACTGTGCTGTAAGTACTCAATCCTGTATATTTTTCCAATTATATGCACACAAAGGAAACAGAACAACAATCTGTTATTACATACTTGTTTCACAAACCAATCAAACAAATACAAATACACACACTAGTTTCACACATTTTTATTAAACCTAGCTAAAAGAATCCAATACACACTTTACTGCAACTAATAGTTGCAAAAACTATATCTTTAATGAAGACTTGATTACCTTGTAGGACGACTTGATGAAACCGTTATTCGGTGCAGTGTTTTCATCGTCATCATCACTTACAACTTTTGGCTTTCTCCGTATGCAATCCACTCCCTTTTTCATGCCTAGAATAATGGATGGTGAAGACGGTATACGCCTCAAAACACGAGCACTCTCACTCCTAGCGATTTCCTTGAATTTTCCAAACTTTTCACTTCTTTCCTTTACGTCGAAACTCATCCTCCTGCTACTGCCACTACCACTTTTGATCGATTTATCACAAGCTGCTTCACTAACACTGCTTCTTCTTGAAGTTGTTATCTTGTAAGGAGGGTTCTTCAGGATTGATTCCTTGGGTGACTTTATTTCAACGATTTCCGGTTCCTTATTTTTCAAAATTCCTTTCTGGGGATAGTTTAAACTCATCCTCCTACTTTTAACCGATTTATCACATTCCGCTTCACTAACACTGCTTCTTCTAGAAGTCGTTATCTTGTAAGGAGGGTTTTTCACGACTGTTTGTTCAGGGGATTTAATTTCAACGATTTCTGGTTCCTCGTTATTCAAGACTTCTTTCTGGGGATACTTTAAATTCATCTTTCTTATGATTTCATCGGTCTTGTTACCATTTGCATCATAAAGTTGAGTGCTTTGATCCATACCCTCTTCGCCCCCTAGCATTTTAAGCCATTTCTCAATGTTTCCTTTTCCACGTTGCTGTCTGCTCTCTTCATCCTCCTCTTCTACTAAATCATCATCAACTGGAAACCGGATGTCGTATGTGACCCCATTTTCTTCTATTTGCATGTGTTGAAACTTGTTTCCATTTTCAATGGCATTTGCGGTCTCATCTTCCTCTTCTATCTCAGCTTCAGACGCCTTATGTTCTTCTTCCAAAAATACCCTTAACTGCTTGTGTTCAGAGTTGACACCTGGTGGCAAGCATAAAACGGTTTTCTCATCTTTTTCTTCCTCAAAGGTTGGTTCTTTCACCTCATTATCTGGATTGGTTTCGGGTTGTTGATACAAGACAATCTTATCATCGTTTTCATTGCATAAGATGCCATCCATTCTTGATCTTTTTCTTACTTGTTGTTCCCATTCGGGTCTTGCTTGTTTCTCGAGTTCATCTCTATGCTGAAATTTCTTGTGAAGCTCTCTTTCTGATGAATCACACATTGCTTTCTGAGCTTCAAGCCTAGCCATGAGTGAATTACTTGCTGCTTGATTCAACCGAGCCTGTTCTTTGTAAATGACACTCCTGCAATATACAATTCTTTAGTGTTTATCTTTGGTTGAACTAGTGCAAGACAGAGTTGCCAAATTTGACCAATTCACCAATAATGGGTCGATCTGGGTTATGTTTTATCAACGGGTCAAATGGGTATACTAGAATTAATTGACCCGTTATCTGACCCGACCCTTAGAAGTCCCATATATATTGAAAAAATTGTATTTTTATTACAATAATGTATATAATTATTGTAATCAATTTTGGCATACAAATATTTTTAACTTAATGACCCGCTAACTGACCAACCCAACCAGTAAATAAATACCCTTTTTGACCAGTAATCTGACCAGCCTGACCCACCCATTTCTTATGTTATAAAGATTCTTACTGGTGCATAGCGTCTCTTATCATTTTCTCTAGCATTCCCTTATACGACGATTGTGCTTCTGCTAAACGCCTGCACTTTTCTGCACGCCTTCGTTTTTTAATCAACACCAACTCCAAATCTTGGATTGAATTTCTCTCTTCTTCATTCGTTTGTTTCAGTTCTGTCACTTCTTCATCAAGTTTCTGGATCTCTGCCTGTTTCTTTGCAGTTTCTTCTCTCTGCCTCAGTGAGTCACGAGCAATGACAATGGCTTGATACGGGTTCATAGCCATATCTGGTTTTTCATTTTCTTTCAACATACTTGGTCTTAGTTTGTTTGCAGCTGTCACAACATAAAAAAAGAGTTCAATATTGTGCTTTAAAATAGTATACTAGAGGTGACAATTCAACCCATATACTTCAAAATGGGCCAATTCGGGTTGTGAGTATCTCTAACCGGAAATTTTAATGCATAAAACTTCAATTTTAATTAATTTAGATAATTAGATTGGTACTGAAATGATATGATTTTTCAGGTCATATTTGACACTAATTATCCATAAAGTAATTAAGATTTCGGACTAAAAGTGTTCCATGTCAACCAGACCCGTACAAAAGAACTACCCATTTTGACCTGTTACCAACCCGCCCATTTTGCATTTGAATATATTACTACTAAAGATGAGGCCGCCTGGTCATTTTAAACTTATTTACCAGGGGAACTTATTGTGTGTCTTCTGTTGATATCAACGGACTGCAAAGCAAACAACGTGTCGTTAGATTCCTTTCTAGACACAACAATGGCAGCTGGAGCAAGTCCTGATTTCTTCTTCGAATCGTTAAATGGTTGTGGAAAACAGTGTGAATCAACTGTTTGTGAACCATTAAGTTCTTCATTCTCACCGTTGCTAAACAACAGATAAAATCCCCTATGCCTGCCAAATTGACGGAATTATTAGAACGTAATCTCTATGCATAACTAAATGATACAAGAAGAGGGCAACAAGTAACAGGTCTAAATGGGAATATTTTAGTCCGGGTCGTAAATTGCCAACCGATCCATTAATAACTCTAAATGGGTAAATTGCCAACCGATCCATTAATAACTCTAAATGGGTCGAAATTGCCAACACTAATAACAAGGTTATTCATAATGCTATACCTGAAATCCGAGTTTGAAGAAGCAAAGATTGACAAGAACTGGTTAACCGATATACCAACTTGAAGATCCCACCATGGAACCAAAAACTCGAGTTTGTTATACTTCTTCTTGCATACTTGCCATTGTAACAACCTTAGATTGCTGGAAACCGTCAATCCTCCCCCTACAAACACCAAAAAAAATCAGAAAACAATACACTAATTCGTTCAATGTACATATACTCATCAATTATGGAGATATTTACTTGAGCAAGGGAACCAATGATCAATATCCCAATAAAGAGGAGAAGCAGAATCAGCATGGAAATACAGAACATTGCCATACGGGTCAACTCTAAACGCCTCGGGATCAAAGCCAGCATTCCTGAAAAGTGAAATCCCAGTCATTGAGTATACATATATTTTTGAACTAGCCGAAAGTAAATGGAGCAAAGTTGCGATATTTAAATTACCCAAGATGGTTAAGCTGCGTCCATAGTAGGCTCACAAACATATTTGGTTTCGCAGTGGGTCTCGCTTTTGGATCTATTACTGGAAAGAGCTCATCCAGCTCCTTGGCTCGTGAAGCCTAGAAAAACAGCACATTTCAGCATTCGATATGACATTTAAATGAAATGCAGCTTTATGAAACAAGACAACAGATTTAGAAACCCGCAATCTAAGTAGCAAATAAACTACATATAACAGATCTGTATTAATCGAGATTGCAAACACAACCCGTACAATAAATTCACAGACCAAACATCAAGATCTCAATGAAACAGTAAAAACTACGCCTATCTTGTAACTATCGATATAAAATCCACGGAGACTTAAAACGTAAGTTCCGATTAAAAACCGAACAAAACCCAAAACCCGAAACCCAAAATGCGAACAAATTAAGGGTTTTCTAATATTCAACAAATTATAATAAAATCAAAAACACAAAACCCTAACCCTAACCCTAAATTATCAAATTAGGCCATTTCACATCACAAAACACAAAACCAAATTATGGGTTTTAATCTAAGGCTCACCTGAACCGATTGCAGAACATACGGCGTATACGTAAACGGCGGACCATGACCGTACGGGCCAAACCCCCGATCTCGGCATATCTTGGCGTAGGCTTTCGGGTAGCCGAGACCTTCGTCTACTCGTAACTCGTCTGCCGAAAACATCAACTCATCAGACATTGTTGTTTTTCAAAACTGTAAGTGAAAAAAATGAATGAATGAATTTAATTTTGGTTGGTTGGTTTGTTTATTTAGTTATGAAAAAATGTAACGGTCGAATTATGGGGTGGTTGGGTTTTTTTAAAATTTAAAGTTTGACTGGTGTAACGGCTAGGAATGAGATGTTTATATTTTGAAAATTAATGCATTATTTAAGAAATGGATTAATGCATATCTTTTTGCAAAATCTATTTAATTAATACATGATTAATGCATATCTTTTTGATTTAGTGAACTTATTAGAGCATATCCAAAATAAAGCTGCTTCTATGTTAGTAAGCTTAATATGTCATATTAATCAACAAGTTATAAACATTTTGATGTAAATTGTTTATGATACTTTAGGAAGGTCATCGATGCAATTCTTGTATAATACAAGGACCAAAAGCTAAATTAATTTTTTTTACACATGTAAACATCGAAAGTTATAAAAAGTTTTAGGAGGGTCATCACCCTCTATAGTCTTTAAGTAGCTCCGCCTATAAAAAAACTCATGCTTAAAATACTTATGCAAATACCCATGCTGCCTAAATAAGCCCCTTTTTTAAAAAAAAAAACTGCCCAAATCATGGTCCGAAGAGGGTGTTGAGTTTGATTTACACCCGAAGTTGGTCGACATAAGACCAAGGGCGTGTTTGATTTGTTTCAGTCGCACATGATGTGCTGGGTTTGTATTTGTGTTACGTTATGTGCTTTGATTTGGTATTGGGCTGAGCCCATTTCTTAGTGTGCGTTTGGTTATTGGATTGGGCCGAGCCCAAGTATAACTAAGAGTGTGTTTTGGTTTAAATATGGGTTAAGCCCAATAAAAGTTAAAAATAATTTGTTTAGTTTTAAGTTTTAACTAATTAAAAGAAGATTATTTTGTCAAAACTTTATTTATTTTGAAATATGGATATCCGGTTATGGAATTATCGGACTAACGGTTCTTATTGGTTTTGTCATAGGATCATTGGCACGTTTCGGTTACCTGGGATGTGATATTTTGATACTTGATTTTGGACTTGGAATATAAACTTGGACTTTAACATGACAAATATTGGACTAATATTGGATTTGTAACACTTGGACAACTTGGACAATTATTGGATATATATCGATTACTTTTGGACATTGGACATTCTAGACTTATTTGACTTGGAACGGATACAATGTATTAGACTCATGACGAATTTAATATATTCGATCTGCAACGGACACATAATAAGGAAATAATGTCTAATAATCAATAAAATACACTTTGTTTTCTATATCTGTTTATTGATAAATAGATTTGGGAAATTAATTTCATCAAAGTCTTTTGGCTTTGAAACGTTTCATAAATGAACGGGTCATCGCAAAATTTTTGTAAAACTTCTATACTTAGGATTTCTTTTACGAAAACTCTTTTATTATAAAGACCGTCAAATGACGAAATATATTAACCTATTTGTAAAACTTGATAGTTTGAATTATAAATTCAAAGTTACATTTATTTATAAAAGATTTATGTTTTATATAAGCTACTTAGGGTCATGGGTAAATACCGAAACTTACCAATTGACCTACTTTTATTGATATTTTCTTTGTCGTTACTTCTTTTGACTTCCTTTTGTCATTTCTTCTCGACTCAATTCCTTGTCAGTACTATTCTCGACTTTGTCGTTATCTCTTCCTTTTTGGCGTGTGTATTCTTGAGTCTATGCTTTTTACCACTACACGAATGATGATACCAAACTCTTTTATAATGATGATACGAGGAAATTTTGGAAACTAAGACACTTTGCCTTTTGAAAACTCATTTACTTTATGAGACGTATTCTGAGATAGCTATATATACTTACGAGGCAAGATACAACCCGTGCGATGCACGGGCTACTGGTTGAATAACTATGTATTTTTTTCGTAATGTTGGTGCAGACGCAACATATGAAGGTTGATTGTTATTGATTATTTATTTACGTGTGTAGTAAAATTTTAATTATAAATGGGATTTTTTATAAATAAAAAAAATATAAGTTTTAAGCATTTTTTTGAAGTTTAGGATGTTAATGGTAATGTATTGTGCATAGATGGGTTGTTTTATATACACTGTATAAATGAGGGGTGTACATTGCAAGTTTTAAGTATTTTTTTGAAGTTTAGGATGTTAATGGTAATGGATTGTGCATAGAGGGGTTGTTTTATGTCCAATGTATAAATGAGGGGTTTATATTGAAATGCTGGACATCTTTCTAAATATTGCAATCCCCATTCCTGCATAGGAGAAGATGCAAAGGCTGCATTAACACCCAAATTAAATGTTCTAATGCCACTTGATTTTCTTTATGTTGTTTTTTTTTCTAATTGTAATTCAGAACGCCTAATTATTTGAACCACACATTTTCTTTATAAATACGCCTTAACCCTAAATGTAAAATACATCTAACCACATTTTAACTCTAAACACATTTTAACCCTAATTTTAATATGGCAGGCACTCCAAATCTTGATGAAATGAAAACTGCGACAGAATCTGGTAAACTTGTTGATGCATTCAAGTTGTTGGTAACGCATGACAAAGCAGAGGAGATGAGTTTCATTGCTCGTATTGGGGAGGAGAGTAGCCAACTGAGGGAGGTGATTCAAAAGAAGGAGCAAACAATCGATGAGGCAGCCACTTCTTTTACTTGTTTCAATGCGGTGGCTGCAACTGGCCATGATTGCTTGCTTGAAATACAACTCAAGGATCGCAGGAAACTTGACCTGTTGGCTCAACTGCTAGTGATGTGTCGTCAAAGCTTGGAGGAGAAGGATGACCTGTTGGAGAGGTTGGATGAAGCTGAGTCTTCGGATGATGAAGATTAGGATCTATTTGGCAGTTTCTTTTGTGTTTTGATGTACTTTCTTGGGTTTAATCTATGTTATTTGAATGGGAATGATATTGATGTATGTATTAACTTTATCTATGAATGGAACGACTGATTCAATGATCAATTTACTTTTTATTATTAAACGTTTATTTGCTTTATGAATTTATTTATTTATTTATTTTTTATTTTATTATAAAGGGTAAAGTTAGTGTGTGTTTGACTTTGTTATCTCACACACATCTCTCTCTCACACTCGGATAAAACAAACAGTTAGATCTCAAAAGCCGATATAGGGTTTTCAATCTAAGCCAAAATTAATCAAAAGAAATATTAAAGAATCAAATATTTTTGACTGCTATGATAAAGGATTTGATGTTCTGATGATTGAGCCTAATATCTCAGGTATTTGGTTCAAATGTTCTAATTTATTGAAAGTTAGTTACTTTATGATGTTTCTTGATTTAAAAATGTTATTGAATTATGTTAGTTTGGATTCAATTTATAAAATCAAATATATGTTTTGATTATCAGGCTAAATTTGGGAGAGTTTGAATATTTTTTGAGGAATGGTTTAAGGGTAAAGGATTTGATGTTCTGATGATTGAGCCTAATATCTCAGGTATTGGGTTCAAATGTTTTAATTTATTGAATGTTAGTTACTTTATGATGTTTCTTGATTTAAAAATATTATTGAATTATGTTAGTTTGGATTCAATTTATAAAATCAAATATATGTTTTGATTATCAAGCTAAATTTGGGAGAGTTTGAAGATTTTTTGAGGAATGGTTTAAGGGAAAAAGGGTTGGATTTGGTAGAACGAATAGGAAACCTGAAACAGTTTTGATGGAACTGGTAAAGGCGGTTGGGACGGAAGCTGTGTATGTTCATAGAGAAGTGGCGAAAGATTAAGGGATGGAATAAGGAGAAAGTTAAGGGGTTAAAGGTTAGGAATAGGACTGCGGTTGCTGATCAGTTTAAGTCGTTGCCTTCCGATTGGAATGTTAAAGCTGGTGAGATTCTGGCTTTGGTAGATTTGGATATTAATCAAACTGCTAAAATGAGTCAGGTATGAAATGGAGTTTGTTTTAATGAACAAAGTAAATCGAGTTTATAGGAACTTGCTGTCTTGTATAAATGTGACATTATTCATGTGCTAATAATCTAGTTTTGACATATGGATTTAGTTGTGATTATGATAAAAGTGAACCCAAATCTGCTCATTATTAGCCTACAGGTCAAAATTGCCACACCTAAAATCAATGCATTAATGTATTCTTGTATATTTCCATAGTTCAATTGGTATGCCCTAATAATTCAATGCAGCGCAACAGCTTTAAAGCGAGTCAAACCAAATAAAATCTTCATCCTGTGTATCGTTTGTTTTGTGCCACTATCATTTAGGTAAATATCAGTCTATAATCAAGGCAAAAACACTTTGACACATAACATGAATATTATACATAAATCAAAAGAAATTTGCTTTATTATTTAATGATTGTTAACATGAAACACAAAATAATTAAAAATTTTTAGGCTATTTGAGTTTGTTTTAACAAATATAGTTTACAACTTTATAAATCTTTAACACAAATCTTGAAATGCTCCATGTTAGTATGAAAATGCTATGACTCAATAGTAATGACTCGATTAATATGCTCCTTGTTTATTCTCATCATTATAACTTTTTTTTTTTATCATTTCTTTATGATTGAAACTCAAAGTTTGCTGAGATGCTAGATGGTTAAGTTGTTACTGCACACAAAGATGTGGAACTAATTGATTGTAAGCACTTATAATATGAGAATCAGATCATTTAGTTGCATAAAGTTAGGAAAATAGTTGTTACCACAATCGTGTTGACATTGAATAACAAAGGAAAGATGAATATTCATTGACTGTCTTTATTAGATATCATGTTGGAATGTTACATAGATATGCTAAGATAGATTGCTGAAAGTTTCCTTGAAAACAATGTTACGTATTGTCACAACTCACCATTTCAGGTCATTTCAGGTCATTTCCCGAACTTTGGAAAAACACTATTCATCAAACACTATTCATCAAAACACTATTCATCAGTTTACTATTCATCATTTTCGAGGTCAATTTGATATTCTGAGAAACTTTTGGTAAATTTTACTATTCATGGAACACTATTCATTGCGGGAAAAGATTTCATCATTCACGTGCATTACACATTTCATCGTAAATTTAGTTTACGGGTATTCAAATTCGCGTAACCGTATTGGGTTAGGTGCGAATTCATTTCATTAGTGTTAAGAACACTTCATACGGACTGGGAATAGTCTGCATATCATCAGTAGGTCATTCACATGTTATACCACTCTCAGGATTTTCAAATTACTATATTCAGTATATTTAACGTTTTACGTATTATGATTTCTAAATAAACGTTAACACCCGGTTTATACACGACGAATATATCTAAATATTCCCACAATGGTCCCGACATATTTTTATATCCATTTTAACATCATAAAAGTTATAACATTCAGTTACGCAGTATTTTGGAAATTTATTTTATTTATAACGTACGCGTATGAATATAACGACGGTTTTCGTTAAAACTAAACATTAATCACCCGATCACTCAGTAAATGTACCCAACATATTTTTAATATGTTTTTAACATTATTATAACTAATTTCATCCCGGTATACTTCGTGAACATTTATTTCTAATAAAACCAGTACCCGATTTTAACGAATAACGCGTAATAACACTTAACGCTACACTATATTTTCTAAGTGATCAAAACCGTTTTGGCTACTCCTTTTCACACCCAAAACCAGCCCATGAAACACCCTTTTTAACCCCTAGCATTAACTTAACCATTTTAAATACTAATAAACCTCTACAAACATTACTTTACCAAATTCAAGAATCATAATCCACATTTTAGCTAAGAATAAAATTTCTCTCATCTCTTCCATTTCTCTTCATAAACCACGACCCATAATTGATCTCATAGATCAAGTAATCATTTTTCATAAAGTAAAACACAAAAGTTGTTCATTTTACAAGCCTAATCAAGAATCAAGCAACAAAAACACAAGAACATCAAGCATAATCATCCTATAATCATCTCATTTTATCAAGTAAGTTTTCATCTTTATTTTTTTCATGGATCATCCTATTTTTACATGTATTACATAAGTATCATGCTAAAAACCATGTACAAGTAGCTATACTACACTTTATTTTGGCTAAAAAGAAACATACAAACCCTAACTTTCTTGTTATGAATCCCCTAGCTCTAATAACTTGGTTAGGAGTCCATGGCACCCTAAGAAGGTGTATGGTAAGATTAGATTAGTCATGTGGTGATTACAAGAGGATTGGTGATGGTAGAAATTGGTTTTTTACCTTGGAAACTTGATTTGGAACCTAGTTTAGACATGCTGTCCCGTTTTGTAAAAATCTGGAAAATCAGTAAACACTAAGGAAACTTTGGCAAAATTTTTAGAAAATACTTTCAAAAACGAATCCGTAGGCGAAAGAACGGATTGAAAAGAGTTAATAACGAAGAAGTTATGATTTTTGCAAGATTGTTGACGAAAAGTATTTTTCTGAAAATAGTTGCTGTTGGACGTTTTTCATGGTACAAAAAGAGACTTTAGACGTAACCCGGAGGAGCCGAGCTTTCCAAAATATATTACTACATACTAAGACGTAACCGTGGATATAAAGAACAAGTAAAACGGACAAGTAACGACAAAGATATACACGTTTGAATATCGGCTAAAACCCTTTTATAATTGACAGCTTTTATATAATTTGGCGCAAAAACTACGAAGTGCATTTTTAAGCTAAACATAATATCAAGTACCGAGCTTTATAACTAACGTAGTATTAGTTATTATGAGTATGTTTTCATCATTTCAAAGATTACAACCCGAGTATTTCAACGCTTACATGGAAACTTACGTTATATATATATAAGTATATATATTATAACTAGCCATTTATATTTTCTAATAGCAATATTTTCCAAATTCTTGGATTATATATTTTTGACAATACAAGTGTTTTTCCAAAGAGTAGAGTGGTATAGGAAACATGTGCATGGACATTCATAACATCATTTCATGATCTAAAGTAGATCGTTCATCATTCACATTAGGTTGCGGCTAGTGTGCGCGCCTTGTTTTTCAGCTCATTACATGTTCATGGTACCATCATATTGGGTTGCGGCAGCAAATTATTCATTGGGGTTCATTTCAGTTCATGACAGTTTCATCAGTTGAGGTGAGTTTTCATAGCCCCGTTTTCAATTCAACATTTTTGATTGTTTTCAAATCCCACGGGGGGAATACATTGCATCAATCATTTCAGTACGAGCCCAAGTATTCAAACATGTACATAGCTTAAGTTACCTTGCCATGTGAAAAGTCCCCTGTAACATCATGAACCGTTAATTTCAAGTACTAAGCGAGAGTGAGTGGATAGATCTATCGAGGGTGACGCCTCCATCCGTGGTAGTGGATACCAACAGTAAGCGGATGCATGTCATGTCTTTTACATTTGAATGTTTCGGCAGAACATTCGGGAGGGGCTTACAGTTTCATCAGTCATAGCTTCGGTGTCATGAGCTTAAGGCTATTGTACAATTTTCACGAGATTTTTATCTTGCATTTTTACTTGTGGTGGCCGTACATTATTACATTTTACAAACCTATGGAATTCACCAACATTCGTGTTGACGTTTTAGCAATGTATTTCAGGTTATTAAGGTAGCTCATGTGACATGCATTTGGACCTTCATGGAGTCGCGAAGTCGACGCGTCTCATCATTATTTCATGCACTTATGTAAACATTTGATCTAGTATGGCTTGTTTTTCATGAACATGCAACACATTTTGGGGACCTCATTTTGTAAACTCTGAATTATTTCAATGATCAAATGCAGTATTTTCCAAACGACACTTTAGGTCGTTCAATGTAACTGTAACTGTGGTGCTATGACAGACACCCCCAGGTATTCCATTCCGCTGCAAGTCAGGTAAATTGGGGGTGTGACACGTATGCAGTTTGCAAGTTCCGGATCCTTGTCTTCGATCATTAATATTTTAAGACTATCAGGACTGGTAACTCTGGATAACGCCACGTAGAGTTGTCCATGACTGAATACCGGAATAGGCAAATAGAGGCCAACGTAATTGAGTGACTGGCCTTGACTTTTGTTAATGGTCATTGCATAACACGGTCTTACAGGGAATTGTCTTCGTTTTAGGACAAATGGCCATTTAGATTGTGTTGATGTGAGTATAATTCTGTGGACAACAAAATTGTCCCCTATATGTGAACCTGTTAGTATCTTAGCATGAATAACAAACTGGCCTAGATCTGTGATGAGCAACCTTGTTCCATTACATAGGCCTTTGCTTGGATTGATATTCTGCAAGAGCATAACGGGCAGTTCCTTTTTTAAGTGAAGAGAATGTGGGGGCATCCCTGGGAAATTTAATGAATTTAGGAATTCAATCGGAAAGATCCCTTGCAAATCTCATCTGAGCTGTTGTATGTAACAGTTTCTCCTTTTAACTGTTTAAACATGTACTTTTTGATGGCGTCAGAATCATCATTCTTAGGAGTGAGGATTGCCCTTTCTTTGAGGTACAAATCGTCAGCTTGCCTTATTGTAAAATCAGGATATGTCACTGCAACTATTTTCTCAATAGGACAATGCCATGATTTAATTAGAAAGGTTTCTGGAATGTCAATCCAAGTTGGCTCATCCTCCCCTTCTTTGCATTTTGCTGGGATCGTGCCATCCCCCACAGCCAAAACCCATCTATTGAAATCCTGTTTACATGTATCAGTTTGCCCATTCTCAATATATTCATTGACACGCATGCTTCACGTAAGGGTAAAGATCTTGCAATGCTTCCATAACTCAGATTGGTTTATGCAAGATTGTACAATTTCAGCCCTTCTTCCTTTTGGGATTACTGGAAGAACTTGTCTAAAGTCACCTCCCAGTAAGACCGTCACACCCCCAAAGATTCGATTCCTACAATCCGGATCATGGAATCCTAAAATATCCTTTAGGGTCTTTTCTAATGCTTCAAAGGCATATTTTTGAGTCATTGGAGCTTCATCCCAGATAATAAGCCTAACTTGTTGCATGAGCTTTGCCAAATGCGTGTTTTGCTTTATGCCGCATGTACTATTCTCCAATAGCTCAAGTGGTATAACAAAATGACTATATGCGGTTCTCCCTCCCGATAGCAATAATGAAGCAATTCCTACACAAATTGACACAATTAGTTTAACATGAATTTTGTTAAGTTTACAGATTAGTTGTTTGTTATAGTTTACTATTCATTTGTACCTGAAGATGCGACAGCAAGCACTATCATACGTTTTGATCTTAATCTTGAAATGATAGTCTTGTATAAAAACGTCTTCCCTGTACCGCCTAGTCCGTTTACAAAGTACAAATTTCCTTTTGTGTTATGCACGGATTGAATAACTTCTTCATAGATTACGCGTTGTTCGGGATTTAGCAATGAATGAAGATGTTGATGTTCAACCTTACTCTTTTTCATATCATAATCCAACGCTTCTCTTATGAGACGATTGTCCAAGTTGGTTAGTATCTTTGGGTTAGGTAGGGGTAGATATTTGAATTCTGATAAAGATTTCCCACTCCTATTTAGCAACTCTTGGATTTCTATCAAACAATAGTTTTGAAGTTGTTCATCTGTTAACTCCAATTCTGGATACTTAAAAAATTTCCTTTTCTTATGTAGGATATCCTCTGATAAGATCTGCCAATTTTCTTCCCATAATTTTATAGGCCTGCTGACATCATAAAACAACAAAATTGTGACAAAACATGTCACGTAACTGTGGTCCAAATGCCCATACACTTGCTTCTGATATACCATGCTTCCACTCTATGTCATCATTTAATAGTCCATATCCGAAGCACGCTTCTTTGAATGTGGAACATAGCTTCTTGTTAACAGTCATGAGTTTTTCAAAACTTTGAGGTCCTCTGACAATGTTCAACAACATTCTAAGATAATATCGTTCTCCAGAAGCCGGGTGTAAGTAAAGAATTCTCCCAATGATTTTTTGGGTTTTTCTTTCTTTCCACTTTTTGTCTTTCTCATGCCACACATAATGCATTGGTATCTCAGCATATGTGTATGCTCTAGCTTCTGTATCACACTTATTTAATTCAAACCAATCAGTGAACATAGTAATGTCGATTCCTTCCCTTTGAATTAGCGCGGGTAAGCTTTCTGAGTCACGTAGAGTGACTGCGTTTTGATTTGGCAAGTGGTAATTTAGCCTCATGACTGATGGATGTGAATAGTGTATATCAAAGGACAATAAATGCTATACCGCCTCACATGGAGCCAAGAAGCGACAATTTAAATAATTTTGTATTTCGTCCACCTCCAAAACCTGGCTAGTTGCCGAATCACCCTCGTTTCGTACATTCTCTTGTATAACAATTGTAGCTCGGTCAGGCCCTTTATCTAAGTACTTAATTGCCTTTGATCTGTTGCACCATTCTACATTAATATGTGCCTGGTACTTGATGAGAAGATAACGATTGTAAGGAACCACATATTTGTTATTGTATTTGAACTTTCCTTTTATATGCTGAGCGTTATTGTTCCTTCGACGATAAATAGCGTAGCCGTCGCCATCAACTATTGTGTCTTCCACAAAAGGTTTAGGGAAATGTTTCAAACACTTGCCCTCAACAGTACACGGTGCGTGTTTAGCATCTTGACCGCAAGGTCCATGTAACATAAATTCGGTTACTACTTTATACCCTTCTGGATCGCTTGTTTTACATGGTATCTATGCTCTAATAATGTCATCTATCTCGGATGGGGTTTTGCATTTCTGCCTTTAGCCACAGTAGGATATGCGCGTGTGGCAGGCCACGTTTTTGAAATTCTATCACATATACAACTGAAAGGACATTAAGTAAAGCATAAGTTGATGATCAAATTTGTTGTATAACGGTAGATATATTGACATTATGCTTCAAGTTGTATTACCTGCACGTGTATTTCCAAAAATATGGTGCTTCGTAAGATCGTCCAACATTTCAGTAAGTTTAATCTTGAATACACGGGTTGCCACTTCTGGTCGGTCAATACCTTTTTGTCCGGGGATGTGTTTTAACATTTCAGCAACCTTGGACCATTTTGGATTGGCGGTAAAAGTGATGAATAGGTCTGAATTTCCATAGGTTCGACAAATAGCCATAGCATCTTGGTAATTTTGCATCATATACCTTGGACTGCCTATAAAAGTCCTTGGTAGAATGATTCGTTTCCCGATACCTAATGCTTTCGTATCACCTCTTATTACAGCGTCACACAGGTTATGATATAGATCCACACGTAATGTATCTTGATTTTTCCTAGTCCATTTAAGTCTTTGCTCCTCAATAGCCGTGAATGCATCTACCAAGTATTGTTGGAATAATCGACCACCTCTAAGCAAGGTAGCACCTTGGTTATTTCGTTGTTGTATTACGTACGCGTAGTACTCTTTCATTGTGACACAATCTCTTTTCGTCTTGTGGGTGCCTGTGTTGTTATGATAGTGTATCTTTTCATGAAATCCATCCTCTCCATACGGGAATAATAATCGATATTGGAGAGCCATGTATTCTGGATGCAACTTAGATATATGCTTCAGACCTTCATTCTTGTTATTTATAATTGTATCTCTCGTGGGAATGACATCACCAAAGTCATTAGTAATTAGAGCTGCTATTTCGGGCACAGTCGGGGCGTTGTATTGCCGTGTAGAACTCCGATCACTTAGCAGACGTAGCTCAAACTTTGCTGAATTTTGTGACTTACACCAATCCCTGGCCATTCTAAATGCCTTAGCAATTGAACTTGATTGATCGAACATTTTAATCAGGCTTGCTACTATCTTTGCATCTACCACTTCAGCACTTTCCTTGTCCATAAAAGCCCCCATCCGGTTTTTCACTTCATTTCCAGTATCAAAAAAGTATAGTTGTGCATATTTGGGTTGTGCACCCCGTGTAGGGAGTAGAGAACCTATTCGATGATAGCTTTGGCCAGTTATTCTAAATGTGTACGGTCCTCTGTCTGTGTTAACTGAATTATCTATTTTTGCCCTAAAAGATGTGTAGCAAAACATACCATTATAAACTCTAATCTGTTCTTTGAATCTTAAAGATGCAAGATTGTCATAGTCCATTAGTTTGTTTAGAGGCGGAGGTGCTTCATTAAATTTTGGGAGAAGCACTTTACCACGTTGGCAACAAAGGGAGAACATTGGGTTGGTTGCGCTGTTTCCTTTCTGGCATCTCTCTTCATACCACATAAGCGCCTTGCAATTTGGACATTCAAACGATGGAGGTCCAATATTATAGTAAACCACAGGAACACCTTGGCAAAAGAGGTTAACATTTATGATAAGATCAAATTATGTGTCAAATCACATACTGCAAGATTTATAGTTTGTGGAATTACCTGAGGATGCAAATGCAGCTCGTTCTAGGGTTTTTCTTGCTCCACGCACATAGGCTCGTCCTGTAAGAAGCACCATATTGGTAATAAACAATTATATGAAATCAAAGGTTTGTCATATGAATAACATTTATTAAGAGGAATTTATGTTTGTTATCATTCGATTAATTTATCACATGATGATCATCTTTTTTTGTATTTGAAGGGACTTTCGGAAGTAGAAGGCATTTGTCTCAATGGCAAGTCTGTTGAAGTGCCTATTGTTGTTGACCCTTGACTTAACAAATTATGTTGTAAAGGCTTCATTCATGAATCAGGCATGCACATTTTGTCAAATTTTTTGTATTTGCATAGTTCAAGTAAAGGTTAGTGTTGATCCCAGTTGAGCAAACGATCTTATATAGAAGTTGACTTGTATTAAACACTTAAGCTAGAATGCGGAATATAAAAGCTTAACTTAAGAAGAACAATTCACTATCAACACTTCAATATTATTAATACGAGCACTCGACAATGCTAGGGTTTTACAACCTTGAAGTGTAAACGAAAACTAAACAATACGTACATAATCTAACCCTAGGATCCTCCTTTTATAGGCCAAAGAGTCCTACTAGGTTTACAATAACTTTCTATGCAAGATAAGAATATTCTAGACTGTGGAAAACTAGAAGGGGGGTTGAATAGTTTTACGTCCTTTTGAAATTTATAAAAACAAGTTTGTTTTAAAAACTTCGATTCTAGTTTATGTGATCTCAATACTTGCACTATATGAACAATTGTATAATAACTAACTAACTAATATAGAAAAGATATATAAGTAAGTAATGAAAAGAGTTGGAGAGATCAAACCACAACACAAGGATTTATAGTGGTTCGGCTACAAGGTCACCTTCCTTGTTCCTACTCCACTCCCCGAGTCACCTACTCGAGAGTTTTCTTCACAATGTCAACAAACTCCCTTATGGCGGAGAAAACCTTACACACCAATTTACACACCACAACTACATCACAACTTGATCACGACTACTACACAACTTCTTCACACCTATTTACTTCACGCCTATCTTCTTCACACCTTACTTCTTCACACCAATCTACTACACACCTATCTTCTTCACTTCAATATGCTACACACCTATCTTCTTCACAACTACACTACTTCACTACTAATCAACTTCTACTTCCTACACAACTTCTATTACTTCTAAACTACTTATTACATACACAACACCACTTCACAAATATATGTACACAATGCACAACTACTCTTCAATACTTCTTGAACTTAGTTGTAGAATGAGTGTTCTTCTTTTGCACTTTGGATGAGTATGGATGAGAAGGGATTGAATCACTTAAACAAGGATTAATATACAAATGATCAAAGGGTTTTAGAGGATGTTTAGAGAGTTTGAGATCTGAAAATTTCGTGCAAAAGGTGAGAAAAATTCCAGGTTTAATGTGGTATTTATAGGCAACAAGTTCTGACAGAGGAGCGTGGCCGGCCCCCTTAAATCAAGGCCGGCCCCCTTAAAATTAAGGGGGCCGCCCAACTGTAACGGCCAGAATACTTGTCTTTTAGTGGGGAAAGTTTATTTGGTGAAAAACTAACTGATTTTGGTTAAAAATTTGAAATCATATATTTAGTATGATTAAAACATTTTTCTTTATTACCAAAAGTGTTTTTCAAAAATATATAATATGTTTATATAATTAAATAAACTTTGTATTAGTTAATTAAATACCCCTTTGATCATGAGATGTATTAAACACTTGTTTATTTATACCTTAAGTGATTAAGTTGGATATAGTGATATAAACTAGCTTAATACTTGTTTACGTAGTAATCTTACGTTTGATGATTTTAGATTTTGTGATCGTCAAAGCATAGAGATGTCGAAAAATATAAATAGCGTTTTCATGCATTATTTATGTCAACAATCTCCCCCTTTTTGATGATTACAAAATCTAAACTCATTAATCGAAAATTAGTATATATACAAGTATTATTGTGAGTTTATATCAATTCTCCCCCTTTTTGTTAGCATCAAAAAGGTTATCCCGATAGTATAGTAGCTCCCCCTTGAAGTATACTCCCCCTCGTTTTGAGGTCATAATTGAGATATGAAATGCTTGCAAAAATATTTAGAACAACCAGTACATATATGCATGCAACAATTACATATAAAGATAAGGCAAGAAAAATAAGCATGGAAGAAAGCACTTCATTAAAGTTATAAAAACATCAACATTATACATTCAAGATGTATAATCAATACAACAAGGCAACTAATACAACTAATAACCCAAAACTCTAATAGAAATGTTTTTCCTAGAGCTTTTCATCAAAATGGTTTAAGCAAAGTTATTTTCAACCATGAGTCATGCTTAATTTGGGAGGAGTATTGTTGTAGGTGGAGATGATGGAGTTGATGGAGGTGGTGTTGTGGTGGATGTTGGTGGTGGAGGAGTGGATGTTGTTGGTTGAGGTTGAGGAATCAAGCTTTCAATATATGAAAACATGTAACGAATTTCATCTCTTAATCCAAAGATGATGGCGTGGTTATGGATGCAACAAAGACAAGTATCACCATGAGCTTCAAGTAAGCTCCATGGGATGGGATTGTAGGTAGGTGGATTGAGTGATGAGGGTGAGAATTGTGCATCAAGAGGTGTGATGGGTGATAATGAAAGTGTTATGTCTAAAGCTGCATTTCCAAGAGGTGATGGCGGTGGATCTCTTGGTGGAGGTGATAGGTGAGTGTTGATGTAGTCATTGATGGATGATGATGATGGTATGGAAGAGGTGGAGGTTCCATGTGTTGATGGTGTTTTGGATGGTGCATTTGGAGCACTAGGGGATGAGCATTGAGGTGGTGGTGATGGAGTGGTGTTGTCTTAATTTGTGAGATCAATGAAGAGTTGTTTTGGTGGAATGATAACAAGTTTTTATTTCTTGGCATTGTTGGAGGTGGTGGTTTTTGGTGATGACATGATGGGTTTGTTGAGGTTGATGATGAGGAGGAAGTGTGGATGAAGGTGGAATGGGTTATATAGCATGAGATCATGATTAGAAATGGTATTAATTTGAAATTTCATTGTTAGATTTCAAAATCAGTTTAGTTTTTAAGGGAAATGATAGCTGGGGCTAGCAAAAGAGATCACAAGTTGCAAAAGAAAACAGTGTAAAAACTGTTCCAGATGGCCGGTCCCCTTAAATTTAAGGGGGCCGCCCTTATGAATTAAGTGGGCCGCCCATCTGACGGCCCAGAAACCAAAATTTTTCAAAAATTTTCTGGAAAGATGTTGTGTTCTGTTTTGTATTTGCAGCAAGCTCTATTTGGACACTTCACATTTGTTTTGGTCTATTAGAAAGTATACAAGTCATATATATATAAACATAAACTAATCATGCAAAACATATATATATATATATATATATATATATATATATATATATATATATATATATATATATATATATATATATATATATATATATAGATTAAGTAGTAAAGCATGCATTTAGAAGCATATATTGAACATAAACAATCAAGTAAGCATCCTAAACAAATATCCAAACAATTATGCAAGAAAATAACAAGTACTTCCGAATATACTTCGGACAAATAGCACACAAGACATAAAAATAAGTATTTTTCAACAAATATAATCCAAGCACATCATCTCTTTTTCTTCCCAAATATGCCCTTCAATGTCTTCCCGATAGATTTGAAGCCACCTCTAACTTATTCATGCAAACTCTTTTGTCTTCTAAGCATCTCAGTAGTTCGTTCATGAAGCACTTCTTCGGTTTGATCACTAGGAGATGGGGTAGAATATTCGGGATAGTCAAGATCCTCTAAATTGTCAACGAACTCAGAAAACGAAGGGGTATCCTCCTCATCGTCATCGTCTTGTCTAGAAGATGATCCATGAAAGCTATGACGACGAGATTTTCCCTTGTCACTTCGAGTTCGTCGAGCTTGTTTTAGAGCGAGAGGACGCAAGGTGGGATAGATGGACTCATAGATACTATCGTCAAGACTCGATAACATGACGATAGAGACGAGTGAGGAACATACCATATGGGAGATTGGCTTTGGAAAATTTTCTAGCACACTCAATCCGTTTGATAAAGAAGTAGGCCAAATTGTACGGCTTTTCGACAGCTATACAATACAACATGTGAGCAAGGCATGCCGGGAGATGGTCCCGGTGACCTCCAGTACCAAACGCATTCTCACGAATGAGTTCTTCCCAATGCTTCATGTGGGGGCCTAATTCTTTGAGGAGAAGTTGGTACGAAGAGATTGGAACGTTTTTGGATTTTATTTTTCGAGTTGTAGTAGCACGTTCCACACCAAGGATTTGACGAATTTAGTCGGGATGAGGAATATCGAATAGATAAGGACCAAAGGTTGGTTTACAACGATGAAGAGATTCGAGGTCCCATTCGTTTGTGAAAACGGCTTGACCTCTGAAAGGAATTTGGAGGATTTGACCAAATTGTTCGAGAGTTAAGGTGATGAATTCGTTTTGAATCATGAAGGAAATGGTGATGAAACCAAGATCATTGGTTTGGACGGTGACTTGGCTATAGAAATCGACTATGAAACAAGGAACGATTGGTTCATTAGTTTTATAAAGACAATTGAGGTTGATGCTTGAAAACAAGCGATTAATATAGTCGGATTGAGCAAAGGCTAGATCTACTACACGTCCCTCATGAACGTTTCTATCTTCAATTTCACGATAAATACGTCCAATAGAAGGAGATGTAGTAGGGAGTTGGGAAACTTTGGGAATGTAGTTTTTAGTGTGGGAAAGATCTTCGGTAGTCGCTTTTGGCATTTTCACCTAAACACAACAACAATACAAAAGACCAAAATAAATATAAAGAAGAATAAATAAATATATCTATATCTATATATATATATATATATATATATATATATATATATATATATATATATATATATATATATATATATATATATATATATATATTGTTTAGACTTATGTTGGAACGTAAACATACTTCGACACTAATCCTAGGAAGTAGTTTACCATGTTCCTTAATATTGTTTTTAACTCGTTCTAGATATATTTTATGATGCTTAGTAAGTGGTTATGGACAAATCCAAACGCCCCTTTAAACATCTTAATATATCATGAAATTTACTAGATTTACATTGGGTTGTAAAACTAGCTATTTCTTACGAGTTTCTTATGCATGTGATTTGTTTTCGAAATAGATGGTTGATGAGGCGAAAAATGAACCACTTTTAGGGGGTCATTTAAGCCCGGAATTGAATTTATTTGATCAAATATTACCCTAAATCGTTCCTTTTGTGATTTTAGGTACTTTGGGAGTGAAATCTGGAAAAGGAAGCAATTCGGACGTTTTTGAAGCATAAAAGTGAAGAAAACGCCAAAGACTTAATTTTCCATGCTGAGAAAAGTACCTGACGGCGTCAAGAGGAAAATCATGACGGCGTCAAGAGTAAAAGTGGTGACGATCCAGTACAAACCTGACGGCGTCACAACAAGGGCGTCAAGAGTTAATTTTGTGACGGCCTGCATAAGGAGACTACATGACGGCGTCAGACCCAGATCTAGGCATTCCGAGGAACTATTTGGCGGCGAGATGACGGCGTCAGACATTTGTTCTTGACGCCGTCACCTTCTAAACTCTATATATAGTTTTCTATTTTTCATTCATAAGGAGGAACTTGTGTGGAGAAACCCTAGGGCCGAACTTTGTGAACCCTAGCTCGTATTTTACAGTATTTTCAAGGGTTTTCACCCCTTGAGTCCTTTCATGTGCTATTGAGATAAGTCTTCTCTTAATTCAATCAATATGTCTATGTGTTGGTTGTCTATATCTTGTGCTTGTCTTGATTTCAACATGCTAGGCTAGATCTATCTTGTGTTTGCTTGGATCTAATGAAACCTAGATGTTAATTATGTGTTGATTACTTGTTTATGGTTGTATTGGATGAATGATTTCAATGTTAGGCTTAAGAAAACTGGCAGATCTCCATTGTGTAACATGCTTGAACGTCTTAGGAAACATAAACCGATGTGTACTAGGTTTTATTGGTTGTATTTAATGCATGAGTAAATTCTAATGATCCCATGTTAGGAGCTTCTTAGCCGGCTTGACATAGGAGTGAAGTAGGCACTCATAGGATTGGGGAAGTAAGTACGCCACCCCATGAATGGTATTAAGGAATACAATCCGTCATCCACGCAACTATAACAAGTAATTAACGTGTAAAAGATATCTAGGGAGTAGTGAAATCTAAGTAAACACATTTCTCCCACATATTGCTCACAACCTTAGTTTAATATAGTTTATTTTCATTTTTAGTATTTTATTTTGATTGCATCTTAGTATTGGGTTAGTTGACTAGCAACTAATTCCGCCCAAATCCTTCAAACCCGAGATTTTAATTTGTTTTCCTAAAAATATAAAAAATACAAAAAGAATCATCCCTCACCTCTAGACCTAGTCTTTAGGTTTTCTAATCCTAGCGACACTATTCCTAGCCGAACGATCAATCCCCCGGTACTTGTCATTATACTATACTACATCGATCAGGTACACTGCCTGGTGGCGGTTGTAAGCTTCTCAAGATCCCTTGAGAGGTAAAGCCTGGTGCAATCCCTACGCATCAATGGTTTATATTTTGACTCAAAAATGTCATTTTTTATATTAAACCAAACGCTTCCTTAACTAGTTACTTATACTACTAGTATGTCAATATATATATGAATTATATATCTTGACAAGTCCGATTAGCAATTTTTAAGTTTATAATCATAACAACGTTTTATAAAAATTATAATGACTAAGTTTCGATATCATTTGGACATGATCCAAACACCCCCTTATTGCGAACCAAAATATTTTTTTTCTTGATCGAAAAATGTAATTTCAAGTTTTACAAGTTATAAAAGTATAATGTGATTAGTTTTAACAAGTTTTCAAAGCATTATTCAACAATGTGTATACCAAAATTTTTGAAAAGAGGTATATGAAATTTTTCAAAAATTTTCGACAAGGGGGGGGGGGGTTTATAATTACTAGTTTCTAGTGTTGATTAATCATTCTAATCCTAGGGGAAGCATTTAGTTATGAAGTTTTAAGACTCAATTCGAAAGAAATAGTGAAATTGAAGAAATTTATAAAACATGCATAATCATGAGTTTGACCAAATTAGATAAAATTAGATGAAATGTGTTATGAAAAACTTACAATACGTAATGATGATTGTGTTAGATGAATTTGCCCTTTGCGAATTAACCCGAATTATGTGATTTGGAAGTGATTTAAGGTGTTTTTGGATTATGGTTTCGTCTCAGCAGTAGCAGGGGAAGGAAAGTGTGAAAAAGTGGAGTGTTTGGCAAGAGGAATAAGGGGAAAAACGAATTGGAGCAATCAGATGGCCGGCCCCCTTAAACATTAAGGGGGCCGCCCTTCATTAAGCTGCCGGTCCCCTTAAAGAGGGGGCCGCCCTCCAAAATGTTTATTTTTCGTGTTTTTGGTTTCTGGAACGAACAAGAAAATATATATATATATATATATATATATATATATATATATATATATATTAGATTTATATTTAATCAAAAATACGTTGGAAAGTATTCGCACGAAAGGAATTGCTTGACATTTTTACTTGACATTTCGTCAATTAAATTTTTCTTTATTATTTCGGATGAAATTCATCAAGTTGTCAAGTGGACAAGAGAGTTGTGGAAGGTTCAAAGTATATATATATATATATATATATATATATATATATATATATATATATATATATATATATATATATATATATATATATATATATATAATGAGGGCTTATAAGACGAGAATATAGAAGGGAGACGTATGCGACGGAAGCCGGGAGTTTGTTTCATCCATAGATTTTTCGACTCGTCTCTCTTCATCAGCATGAGTGTTGTTGAACATTAAAGTTCAATAAGGCAAATGGGGGAAAGAAAGGGTTCGTAAACGAACAATTTCTAGTTCTAGAAAATCAACAAATGAATTTTCTAGGTTATATGATCCTATATGTAACTAAGTGTATATATATATATATATATATATATATATATATATATATATATATATATATATATATATATATATATATATATATGTATGTATTTATATATTTAGATATAATATAATTAGATAGGTATATATATATATGTATAAACATAAGAACTAGAAGAAACAATGAGCCAAACAAAGTTACATAACAACTAGATACTAAACTAAGCATGCATTTCTTGGCAAGAAAATAAAAGGAAATGTGTACCTTTCGTCTTCAATGCGTTTATCTTCAAAGTCTTCAAGAGATAGTCCAAGCAGGAAGTGACATCAAGAGTTTCCATGTTTGAATGGCGAATATTTTTACGTTGGTCCCCATTGTCTCATTTGACCAAAGTTATTTGATCCGAACATGTTTTGTATTTGACTCGGGTGCATATATGGTGGAAACATTCCCCAAAGATTGAAGTTCCACATTTGTTGATTATTGTTAAAGTTTCGTCTATTTTGATTTGCTCTTGGTTGAGGTGTTTTAGGTCTAGGGTAAGAATTATTTGGTTTCCTAGGTGGTGGAGTTTTAGATCTTGTTTTAGGTTTAGACGATCCTACCTCGGTTTTTAAAGATGGTTTATAAAACAGTTTTATATCTTCATCACTAGCAAGAGCTATTTTCTTATCATTTATGAGTATATACTTAGGATTAGATTTTGGAGGTTTTAGTTCCTTGAGTTCCATTTCAAATTTTACATTTTTATTTTCACTTGTTGAAGCTTCAGTTGAGTTAAATCCTAAACCGGTTTTATCTCCGGATACTCTTTGAATACTTATAATTTTACTAAGTGAGTTAATACTATTTTCAAATTTATCAAGTTTACAAATTTCTTCCCTAAGTTTGTTGTTTTCACTTGTAAGCTTTTGACATGATTTACATTCTTCAAAGATTTCTTTACCTTTTTCAAGTTGATGTATTTTAATTTTTAGTTCTAGTACTTCATTTTCTATTTTGTTGTTTATGTGTTTTAGTGATTTGTTTTTAGCCATTACTTGTTGTCCTAGTTTGCATAATCTATTATATTCACTATCTAAATCTTTTTCATCTAATGATAAATTTTCATCACTAAAGTATTCGGTTTCGGAACGTACCTCACTTGATGTCTTAGCCACGAGACACTTTTCTTCCATTGTCGTTTCTTTCTCATCTTCATCGCTATCACTCCAAGCTCCTCCAACAAATGCTCTTTGATTTTGATCTCTCGTCATCATTGGACATTTTCCAATGAGGTGATTTGGATCACCACACTTGAAGCACTTTCTCTCATTCTTGCTATACTTATCATCTTTATTCTTTTGAGATGCTCTTCTTTCGTCGTGTGGTTGTCTAACAAATCTTCCTCGCCGTTTGAAGAATTTCTTGAAGTCTCTTACAGCCATGGCATATTCTTCGTCATCACTTTCGGAAGATGAGCTATCTTCGTTGTTGGATTCCTTTCTAGCTTTCAAGGCGATTGACTTGCTTTGCTCTCGTTTTCCTTTAACCATTTCAGAGTCCTTCTTTATAATTGCCTCGTAGACTTTCAAATTTCCAATTAATTCATCAAGTTGTAATGCTGACAAATTCTTTGATTCTTCAATAGCCGTCACTTTGGCTCGCCATTTTGGGTGAAGAGCCCTAAGAAACTTCCTAACAAAATTCTTACTAGAAAAATTCTCATCAAGTGCTTTTAAACTTGTGATGATAGTGTTAAATCTAGCGAAAGCATTATCAATTGATTCCTCTTCCGGAATCGTGAATTGCTCATATTGTTGAACAAGTAGATCTATTTTATTATCTTTGACTTGATTATTACCTTGGTGAGTTATTAATAAAGAGTTCCAAATTTCTTTTGCGGTTTCACACATAAAGATCATTTCGTATTCTTTACGTGGTAGCGCATTATAAATAACCATTTTTGCTTCATTATTTTTAGCAAGTTTTCTTTTTAAATCATCATTTTGTTTTTCAAAAGGTACGATTTCATCTTTATTTTTTTCGGGGTTATTTTGAATAGGTAAAAAATCACCATTGGTAATAATATGCCAAAGATCTAGATCTTTTGATTTCACATAAGTGTCGAATCGATTTTTCCAATATAAAAATCCATCACTTTCAAATAGTGGTGGTCTTTGCATAGATTGCTCTTCTAAATATTTTTCGGATTCCATAGATCGTTACAAGTTTTAAAATACAATATATTTTAAAGATCTTGCAAGACGTGGCTCCTGATACCAATTGTGAAAAACTAGAAGGGGGGTTGAATAGTTTTACGTCCTTTTGAAATTTATAAAAACAAGTTTGTTTTAAATACTTCGATTCTAGTTTATGTGATCTCAATACTTGCACTATATGAAAAATTGTATAATAACTAACTAACTAATATAGAAAAGATATATAAGTAAGTAATGAAAAGAGTTGGAAAGATCAAACCACAACACAAGGATTTATAGTGGTTCGGCTACAAGGTCACCTTCCTTGTTCCTACTCCACTCCCCGAGTCACCTACTCGAGAGTTTTCTTCACTATGTCAACAAACTCCCTTATGGCGGAGAAAACCTTACACACCAATTTACACACCACAACTACGTCACAACTTGATCACGACTACTACACAACTTCTTCACACCTATTTACTTCACGCCTATCTTCTTCACACCTTACTTCTTCACACCAATCTACTACACACCTATCTTCTTCACTTCAATATGCTACACACCTATCTTCTTCACAACTACACTACTTCACTACTAATCAACTTCTACTTCCTACACAACTTCTATTACTTCTAAACTACTTATTACATACACAACACCACTTCACAAATATATGTACACAATGCACAACTACTCTTCAATACTTCTTGAACTTAGTTGTAGAAGGAGTGTTCTTCTTTTGCAGTTTGGATGAGTATGGATGAGAAGGGATTAAATCACTTAAACAAGGATTAATATACAAATGATCAAAGGGTTTTAGAGGATGTTTAGAGAGTTTGAGATCTGAAAATTTCGTGCAAAAGGTGAGAAAAATTCCAGGTTTAAGGTGGTATTTATAGGCAACAAGTTCTGACAGAGGAGCGTGGCCGGCCCCCTTAAATTAAGGCCGGCCCCCTTAAAATTAAGGGGACCGCCCCTTATAATTAAGGGGGCGCCCAACTGTAACGGCCAGAAAACTTGTCTTTTAGTGGGGAAAGTTTATTTGGTGAAAAACTAACTGATTGTGGTTAAAAATTTGAAATCATATATTTAGTATGATTAAAACATTTTTCTTTATTACCAAAAGTGTTTTTCAAAAATATATAATATGTTTATATTATTAAATAAACTTTGTATTAGTTAATTAAATACCCCTTTGATCATGAGATGTATTAAACACTTGTTTATTCATATCTTAAGTGATTAAGTTGGATATAGTGATATAAACTAGCTTAATACATGTTTACGTAGTAATGTTACGTTTGATGATTTTAGATTTTGTGATCGTTAAAACATAGAGATGTCGAAAAATATAAATAGCGTTTTCATGCATTATTTATGTCAACATAGACGTATATTGTATACACACAATCTATTCTATAATTATCTACTTCAAATACATGCTTATCACATTAGCAGTAGATTCCTTTAGCAGCATTTTCCCTTAGCAGCACTTTGACATCAGCAGCAGAATCATTTATCTTAGCAGCAGTTTCATCTTAGCAGCAGTTTCACTCAGCAGCAGAATCCAAAACCCAAAAATCCTCCCCTAAACTTAATATTTATCACTAAATCATTAAGTTTCTTCAAAGCACAGTTAAACACTAGGAGGATGCTTCCAAACACTCAAGTCTTGAGATGTCTGTTGACCAAGTATCTTCTTATACTTTGACAGCAAATTAAATGTCTGATCATCAGTATCATAGTCTTTCTGCAAGTTGAGTAATCCAGCACCATTAACCATCTGATTGACAGTATTCCAGTATCTTACCACTGGGTAATCCTTTTCAGCCAGCATATACAAAGTAATTGGTCCAATTTCCAAGACATGAACTCCAGAATCTTGAAAGAGTCTCCATTTTCTTACTTTGTATCCTACTATCTCTGTCCATTCAGAATCATCCATTGAAGGTTCATACATAAATTTCAGAGCTCTCCAGAGAACATTATCAGCCATAGTCTTAATATAATCAAGATCCTCTGTTTCATACTTTTTACCATCAAACTTTTCAGCTCCAAACTTTGCCTTATATAACTTCCACAAATCATCAACATCCTCTCTATCAAAGTAATATAGCATCTGTTGAAATCTAAGAAACCTGTGAGTCTTTCCATCAGATCTCTCAACATCATGAAATGCTCCAATTTTAGTATCATATCATGTAGTTACTTTGATAATAGAATATTTGATTCCTATTGGTATAGCATCAACTACTTCAGGTTCCTCCATCTTACCAACCATAGTGAAAACCTTTAATTGCTCCTCTAAATGCTCAAGAGGAATATGATCATAATCATTCTTGAACTCATCTCCTTCTGGCTTAGAACTGCTTTCTTCTCCTGTTTTTCTCTTCTTCTTTGCAAAGGATTTATGAACAACCCCTTTTCTTTTAGCACTTTGAACAGAAGAAGTTGTCTTATCTGCAATATCATCAAGCTGCTTAACACCATCTGCCTCTTGAACATGCTCTACTTCAGCCACTTTATCAGGTACCAACTTTTTATTCATCTGAGCAATATGTTCCAAATCTTCAGCACAACCCATAGGATAGAAGGTATCTGTTTGTCTCTTAGCTTGTTGATACAAATAAAAAACCTCTTGATCAGACTTAGGTTTTAGCTGCACCAATTTCCATCCCTTCATATTCTTCAGGTATCTTTCTTGCTCTCTTATTTGTTGCAATGGAGTTGGACCCCTAAGTACCTTTTTCTTTCTTCTAGTAGCAGCATCTTCTTTCTTTTTCTTAGCAGTGAACTCTCTTATCCAAGATTGTACATCAAAAGTTGGAACTTCTTTTTCTTCAATCTTAATCAGCTTGGAGAGTTCAATATCAGCATCTATTCTTATCTTCTCATCAACCCATTCCCCATACCTCCTTAAGTCTTCAGTTTCCTTTTCAACCCTTTCCTTTTCCTCCTGAACCAACTGTTGTTCTTATTGATCAAGCAATTCTTGTTCTTTCAATGCAACAGCTGTGTCATGTTCAACTTGTAATTCCTTGGGCCACCAATGAAAAGGTATTTCAGAGTAATCAATCCCCTTAAACATTATCTTTGGATCTTCAACTTGCTTGCCCTTTCCTTTATCAGTGGAAGATGATGAAACAATCTTCTTTTGTTAAGCAGCAGGTTCTCTGATTACAACTCCTTTTATAGGTATTCTTGGTGTAGATGATGTGATTGTGGTTGTTGGTTGTTGTGGTAATGATTGAGTTAGTAGTGGTGTGTGTTTTGAAGATGATTCAGATGGAACTTCTGTAGTCTTCTTACTTAACAAAACCATAGCCTCAGCAGCAACATTGTCACTAGACCCAACAGCAGAGTCTTGTGCATCAGCAGAATTGACCTTTCCACTAGCAGCAGGATCAGCAAAGTCCTTAGCAGTAGAATCATGAGTAGCAGCAGAGTCATCAATCTTGTTAGCAATAGCAGCATTTTCAAGTTCTTTAACCATAGAATCACCCAAAGTCATTAAAGCTTCACCCATCAACCCTGTTGCCTTCACTAGTTGCTCAGGCTCCAAAGCTTGAGTTTTTCCACCACATTTTCTTGAGTAGCAATCACCTTTTCCATTACAACCTCATTCCCTGATTTATTAGCAATCACAAAGTTTTCAGCATCCTGAGGACTTTCCACTTCCATATCTCCAACCTCTGGAACCTCCCTTGAAACCATTTCATCATTCATAACCTGAGCACTATCAACCCTCTTCAAATTTGCCTCCCCTGAACCCATTAAATCTTCATTCCTCCCCTGTTTGGAAGCATCCTCTTCCAAATGAGTAGAGAGTTCAGGTGAACTTATAACTTGAGAAGTGCCCACTTTCTTCAATCTTTTCAAGGAGGTTGAAGATCTTGATTTCCTTAAGTTCTTAATCTGTTTTTGCAGTTTGGTGATGAGCTTGGCTTGTCCATCAACAACAGTAGAGAGACTAAGAACTTTATCTTCCAATAAAGTATACTTCACCTCCAAGTTGGTACAAGTAACCGTCAATTCCTGAATGAGTTTCATAGTAGTCTCATCACTTCGACCTGTGTAACCTGGTCTGAGAGGTGAATCATGGACATTGTCATCATGTACAAGATTTTCCGTCAATTCATTTGTCACCGTCCTGTCCTCATCACTTTGACCTGTGTGACCTGGTCTAAGAGGTGAATCTTGGGACATAAACTCAGTATCAAACCTAGTTTGATCATCTGAGCCCCCTATATTTTCCATTTGGCTAGGGTTACCATCCTGAGAATTAGATTCAGCAGAATCCTTTTCTCTAGATGTTGCCTTGGTTTGGGTCTTAATTATGTTATTATTGTCCTGTTCTGCTGCTAAGCTAGAAGCAGTAGTGACAGCCCTTGCCAACATGTCCCCTCCATCAACTAGAACAGCCTCATCTGGTACAGCCATACTAACACTATCCTGAGGTAGATCAGTGTTCTTTTTGGTTTTCCTACGGGTATAGTGTATTTTGGGTTATGTAGCAGATGCAGTAAAATTGGGTGTGTGATGGGAATCAGTGGGATTTCCTGATCCTTCACCCTGAATATTTTGCACAAGTTGCACCATAGAAGGTGTAAGATTTGTATGTGTGCCTGAAAAACCTTTTCCATGCTTAATCAAGAAAGTAAAAGTTTTGGAAACCAATTTTGGAGCATCATAAGTAGCAGTATTAGATCTGAAATTAGTAAGTTGGTTTTCAATAAAGAGCTGGATAAATCTTGGATAAAGCAAATAAGAACCAGACTCTTTAACACTTTTAACAATCCCCTCCAAAATCATATTTGAAAAATTGAATGGATGGCCTTTGCTTAGGCATACCATTGCAGAAGCAATAGTAGCACTAAACTCATTCCACCCAGAAGTTTTAGGACTCAAACAATGAAGGAGAAGGTGTACCAAAAACTTGTATTAAGGACAGAGGAGAGCTTTTTGAAATTTTAAATTGGTATGCTTTCCCTCATATCCCAAATCTTTTAAGCCTTCAAAAATAGCAGAATTGGCAAGACAAGTGGTCTCTGTTTCATCATCTAAGAGAAGAGTTTCCCTTATAGATGATTCAGTTACACGAACCTTTTGCCCATCTACTAAAGCACTAACATATTTTTCCTCATTCATAGTTTTGACTTTAGCAGTAAGCCAAAACTGTTTGATGTAGGAAACAAATATTGTAGGATTCACAGTTAATGCATACCTAAGAGAAGTAGCATTCAAGAATTTTACCATGTCTGTGAAACCTTCAGGAACCAACTCTTCATCCAAAATAACCACACTATTGTGCTGCTTTGCCCAGGTACGTGTACAAGCCATGAATTAGGGTTTTGAGAAATTGGGGATAATTGACTTTGAGAATAATGGAGCGTTAGGGTTTATGAGAACTTTAATTTGAAGCGTGCAAAAACCAATTTCAAAGATTAATTAGGTTTTAAACGGATTTGTAGAAGTTACACATTCCACCCTCTCACTTACAACCATAGCAGCATAACCATATCATCCACAACTAGCAGCAGAATGAAACAACTAGCAGCAGAGTGAATTTAAGCCAGTAGCAAAGTTGACTAATCAAACTTGGTCAAAAAGTCAAGAACCCTCAACAATAAATGCGCTTGATACTCTGTAATCCCTATAAAAACGGACTAAATCTTTCCCTAATTTAACACGATCAATCCCTAATTGCAATCAATAACCAAATCAAATCTCAATCACCCAAATCAAATCTCAATAACCATGAAATCTTCCCCCGAAATTATCAACATATCATCCGATTCATCTTCTAAGGATGAAGCACCCTTTGAAACCTATGTACCTCCATTCCGTCCTCCTCACAACGGATGTAGTACCAAGGAACAAGCACGCAAGAGGAAGCACGATCTTCCTGTTTTCAAAGATCTTTTAAACTTGAATCAAGCCCCAAGCACTTCTAGGGGTAAGGAGGTGATGTCCCCCAAGTCTCCATCGTCTTCAGAATCATCAGAAGACCCTGCTTGGATCCCTATTAGACCACCATCTCCAATGGAGCTTGTGTCCCCCTTCCTCTGTACTTCATCTGATGAGGATGAGCTACACAACAATCCACCGTCCACTCTTGAAAGACCACAATCTTCAAGGCCAAGACCCAAGACATCAGCCAAGGCAAGAAAGGCAAACCCTCCTCTTCCTAAGGAGAGAAAGATTGTACTTGGGCTTCCATGCCCTAGACATTGATATTTGTAGTCTTTTAAGTTTAGCTTGTTAAGTAGCAGTCTTTTGTTGTTTCTGAATTGATGTGGATCTCCCTTGTTTGGATGTATTCTTTTGATGATCAATGATATGTGCTCATTTTCTGTTTAGTAACTTGCAAATCATCAATTTTAGCTTTTCCTGCAAAATGTTAGTCCAAACACCACAAAGTATACAAAAATATATACTAGCAGTAGAGTAAAATAACAACAGAGTACATTCCAACTTAATCATATGCTTCTTAAGAAGCAGCAGAAACATATTAACAAACAGCACAGTACCTTTACACACTTTACAAAAACACCAAGAGATAAGATTTTCAAAGATTTATCATACCAATGTTTGCAATTAAGAATTGAAATCTCCCCACATCAAAATGTTTAGTGAGAAGATCAACAACATTGTTATCAGTATGGATTTTTACAATTTGAATTAACTTCTTTTCATAGCAATCCCTTATGAAATGGTGTCTTATCTCAATATGTTTTGTTTTAGAATGAAAAACAGCATTTTTAATTATGCAAAGTGTGCTGTTGTTATCAATATGAATTTTGGTGTTCATGAAATTGTACCCATAATTCAGTAGTTGATTTTGCATCCAAAGCACTTGACCACAGCAACTTAAAGCAGCCACATACTCAGCTTCAGTTGTAGAATTTGCAACCACTGTCTGTTTCTTGCATTGCCATGACACCAATCTGTTTCCAAGAAATTGACAACCTCCAGTTGTAGACTTTCTATCCAAGCAAGCACCAGCATAGTCACTGTCTGAATATGCCACCAAATCAAAAGGTGAATCCTTAGGATACCATAGGCCCAATTTAGGTTGATGCCTTAGATACCTAAAAATCCTCTTCACTGCATTGAGATGTGATTCTTTGGGACATACTTAGAATCTTGCACAGGCACATAGAGCAAACATAATATCAGGCCTTGATGCTGTAAGATACATCAATGAGCCAATCATGGACCTGTACAAGTGAACATCTACTTCTTTTCCATTTTCTTCCTTCAACAAAGGTTTGTTGGTATCCATGGTTGTCTTAGCAGGCTTAGCATCTTCAAATCCAAACTTCTTCAAAATGTCATTAACATACTTATCCTGACTAATAAATATGCCATCTTTCTTTTGTACCACTTGTAGTCCCAAGAAGAAGTTGAGTTCACCCATGGAACTCATAGCAAACTTATCCTTAATAAGTTTCTACAAATCAACACACATACCCTGTTTGTAGAACCAAAGATAATGTCATCTACATAGATTTGAACCAGAAAAATATCATCTTTTTGTCTTTTGAGAAACAAAGTCTTGTCAATCTTTCCTCTACTGAACCCAGAGTCTAACAAATATGTTGACAAGGTATCATACCAAGCTCTAGGAGCTTGATGTAAACCATACATTACCCTATTCACCTTGTAAACTTTGTCAGGATAATCGGGGTCCTCAAAACCTGGTGGTTGAGACACATATACTTCTTCTGTAATGGTCCCATAAAGGAAAGCACTCTTTACATCCATTTGATACACTACAAAATCTTTGAATGAAGCATAAGCCAAGAATAGTCTAATGGCTTCTATTCTTGCCACAGGTGCAAATACCTCATCATAGTTAAGTCCCTCTTGTTGTGTGTATCCCTGAGCTACTAACCTAGCTTTATTTCTGATGACAATTCCCTTTTCATCTCTTTTACATCTGAAAACCCATTTGGTGCCAATCACTCATTTTCCATTTGGCAAATCAACCAAAGTCCATACCTCTTGTAGTTTGAATTGCAGAAGCTCATCTTGCATTTCTTCCACCCAACTTGATTCTTGTAAGGCTTTGTAAGTGTTCTTGGGTTCAATTTGAGACAGAAAACAGGCAAACAAGCAATTTTGTAGATCTTTGTGACTGTTTCTTTGATGCAGAGATCTTGCAAAGAAACTTTGATGTTGAAGATCTTTGAGCTCTTTAGACATTTTTCTTGTTTGTACAATGATTGAGGATCACTGAGAATTTGTTCTTTTGGATGATCCTTGTGGACTCTTGTAGTGGTAGTTGGACTAACAGGAATGTTGAGTTCCAAATTAGTATAATCTACTTCAGCTCCAAACAGTTTACCATCAAGAGCTTCATCATCTGTGTCATCATAGATATTCTCTAGAGGAGGCATATTTGGATCATCAGGATAGTGTGAATCATCAAAAGATCTATCTTGATTTTCCAAAGAAGGAAACTGTGATGTAGAAGCAGAGTTAATAGGCTTGGCAGCAGAGTTGATTGAAGCAGTAGTTGCTTGTTTTGGTCTAGCAGTAGAGTCTTCTGAGTCAGCAGTAGAGTCTTCTGGCCTTGTAGGAGAGTCATTAACAAATACTTTTGGAGCTTCATTGGGTATCTTTGCTGCATCAATGGGAGTTTCAATATCTGCTTCAGCTTCCTTAGGTTTCTCTGGAGTAACAACATCTTCTTGTATATCTTAGTCTTTCTGTAAGGGTAAGAAAGTAGGACCAACCTTCAGTTTCTCAATCAAAACAATGTCTTCTTGTGGTTTGTTAGTGTCAATACTAGCAATACCAGGTACATAATTCACTGTCTTGGTAAGGATATCAACATTAAACATCCATTCAGGTCCTTTTCCTTCAGCATTAGATGTGTTCTCACTAAACTTGATATGCAAATTCTCCTCCACATGTTTGGTTCTCTTGTTGTATACCCTGAAAGCTTTACTATGTACAGAGTAACCAACCAAATAACCTTCATCAGCTTTCTCTTCAAACTTGCCTAACTGATCCTTAGTATTTAGAATAGTGACAGGACATCCAAATGGCTTGAGAAAATCAATCAATGGTTTCTTCCCATGAAAAAGCTCATATGGAGTTTTGTTGTGAGGCTTTACTACCTTACTCCTATTTTGCACAAAACATGCAGTGTTTACAACTTCAGCCCAAAAAGGTATAGGTAATTTAGAATCAGATAACATTGTTCTTGCAGCCTCAATAAGTGTCCTGTTTCTTCTCTCTGAAACACCATTTTGTTGTGGAGTTCTTGCAACACTGTACTGTCTTAAAATTCCTTTTCCCACACAGAATTGATTCATCACACTATTCTTGAATTCAGTACCATTGTCACATCTGATAATTTTAATTCTGTGGTTGTGCAGGTTTTCAACTCTTGTAATGAATTCCTTAAGTATCTCTGGGGTTTCATCTTTAGTGGCTAAGAAGAACACCCAAGTAAACCTGTTGAAGTCATCTGTGACAACTAGGCAATATGACTTCTTGTTCAAACTTTTCACAAAAACAGGCCCAAATAAATCCATGTGAACTAAGTGCAAGGGCTCTGTATTTGTGTTCACTGTCTTAGACTTGAATGAGACTCTGTGTTGTTTACCCTTTTGACAGGCAACATGATGCGTGGGAATCGCAACAGGCTTTACCTCTCGAGGGATCTCGAGAAGCTTACAACCCCCACCAGGCAGTGTACCTGATCGTTGTAGTATAGTATAGTGACAAGTACCGGGGGATTGATCGTTCAGCTTAGGAATATTGTCGCTAGGATTAGAAAGCCTAAATACTAGTTCTAAAGGTGAGGGATGATTATTTTTGTGTTTTTATATTTTTTTTGGAAAGCAAATTAAAATCTCGGGTTTGAAAGATTTGGGCGGAATTAGTTGCTAATCAACTAACCCAATACTAAGATGCAATCAAAATAAAATACTAAAAATGAAAATAAACTAATTTATACTAAGGTTGTGAGCAGTAATTGGAGAAAATGTGTTTACTTAGATTTCACTACTCCCTAGATATCTTTTACACGTTAATTACTTGTTATAATTGCATGGATGACGGATCGTATTCCTTAATACCATTCATGGGGTGGCACACATAACTCCCCAATTCTATGAGCTCTTATCTCCTCCTACACCATGCCCAACACAACTATAGGGATTGTAAACAGTGGCTCATGCATTAAATACAACCAATAAAGACCTAGTGCGCATTGGTTCATGTTTCTTAAGACGTTCAAGCATGTTACCATTTGGAGATCTGCCAGTTTTCTTAAGCCTAACATATAAATAATTCATCCAAGACAAGAATAAACAAGTAATCAACACATAATCAATATCTAGGTTTCATTAGATCTAAGCAAACACAAGATAGATCTAGCCTAGCATGATGGAATTAAGACAAGAACAAGATATAGACAACCAACACATAGACATATTGATTGAATTAGAAGAACACTTATCTTGATTAATCATGCAAGGTATCAAGGGGTTGGAACCCTTGAAAAACCTGTAAAGTTACACCAAAATCGTACTTAGGGTTTCTCCCAAAACTTCTCTCTTTAAATGTGAAAAACTAGAAAACTATATATAGGAAAAGGGGTCTGACGGCGTCAAGACCAATTAGGTGACGCCGTCACCTCGCCGCCAAAACAATCCTCGGACTGCCTAGATCTACATTTGACGCCGTCAAGTACAATTCATTTCCAGGCCGTCATGACTTTTACTCTTGACGCCCTACCTTCATGACGCCGTCAAAACTCTTCTGGATCGTCATGGAATTTTACTCTTGACGCCGTCATGCACTGTTCCCAGCATGGAAAATTAAGACTTTGGCGTTTTCTTCACTTTTATGCTCCAAAAACGTCCGAATTGCTTCCTTTTCCAGATTTCACTCCCAAAGTACCTAAAATCACAAAAGGAACGATTTAGGGCAATATTTGATCAAATAAATTCGGATTCGGGCTTAAATGACCCCCTAAAAACGGATCATTTTTCGCCTCATCATATACCCTTACACTTGAGATTTGCTTGTCCTCAAGCAAATGCGCTTTTATGCTACTCAAAAGACAAGTTAGGGGTCATTTAACACTAATATAAAAGTAATTACAACAAATAATCGTTCCACTAAAGACCAATAGACAAGCACGGAGGTCATACACAAGCACCTAACAAATAGTGTTTAGATACTCACATCTCTCGGGTGTAATAAAGTGTAAATTACAATATGGAAACGGAAGATATCTCTCACTACCTGTCATAGCAAAATAGATTACCATAGGCTTGGGAAAGGATCAAACCTCCACCACATGGCGTAAGCACCTAGGATAAACTATCAAAGAGGTCTTTTCAAGGGTTGTAACGTTAGGTGTAGGGATATGAAATACACGGATTTGTTGGATAAATGAAGTTTTACTGGTGGCGAGTTAACAATCTTGGTTAATTACATGTACAATATGGCGTTGCTAAGCCAAGACTAGACTCGACTTAAGCTAATAAATGAAAAATAACAAAAACATAAAATGAACATAGAATAAAAAGGCATGGTAGTCCGTATGTTTTTTTTTTTTTTTTTTTTTTTTTTTTTTTTTTTTTTTTTTTGCATACACTTTTACCCTACCATCCAAAATAATACATCATAGGGAATGAACATTCCCCTTACACTTGAATCTTTACATACTTTGCATTAAACTAATCTAATGACCCGAATTAAGAAAATCAAAACACTTGGAGCACTTTTAAGATTAACGTACATACAGGGGTAATAATATGATGTTCTTCCCCATTACTCCATAAATAAGTACTTACCCATGAGTCCCGATCGTCCCAAAACAATATGTACAAGGATATGACTCGACTTAGCAACCATGTAATCAATTAGAAAGTTAACTTAGGGTTTAACAAATAACAATAATGCACTAAAAATGAGCGCATACACGGAAGGCTAAGGCGATTTGGTTGTACATTTAAGTGGGGTGTAACAAATTCTTCCTTTAAGTAAAATGCTTAAAGTTAGAAACGAAAAGATAGGCTCGGAGGGGTGTACTAGGGGTATCGTGTACTAAAAATGAGTACAACGCTAAGATGCTTGGAAAAATTAGTTGACTTAACTAGTCAAGTAATATGACTTAAATGGTCAAGTAATTATAATACGGGTTTAACACAAGGGTAATCCTAATGCCTCTTATCATGTAGTAAATCCTATCACACGAATGTAGTCTCACTAGCGGTCTCGGGATGCATCACTAACGCAAGTTCTAGAATCTAAATACTACCGGTACACTCATAAGCACTAATAATAAATGCTTTTCCTATCAAATCTAAAGGCGAACCTCACATATTTGGGTGGAAAATTTTTCTGAATATACGGTTATGTGCTAGTCATACAATCTCCTATCCATGAGACGCTTGCTATGGCTAAAGTTTCACTCCTAAATGTTGTAAAAAATTTTAAATTTGGCGCTAAAATTGCACTAACAAGTATTTCTCATAGTTTTATTACACATCTACCATTAAACAAAACAAACTCAAGCGAAAGTGCATATGTAAGGTATCATCTTTTTACCCTCCCCTTACACTTAAGATGAACATTGTCACCAATGTTCAAGTAAAGAATGTAAAAGTGAAAAAGTAAAGAGAATGAAATCAAATACTCCCCTGATTCGCTCGGTATGGATAATAGGATGGCCAGGTTAAATCTTCCTCCAAGAAAATGAACAATCAAAGCTTCCCTTCCAGAATATAAATCATCTTCTTGTCATACATAACCTGTAAAACCTGACAAAATAGACAAGACAACCTCGCGTAAAATCGGCGGCATCCTATATAAGTTACTAAATCCTAGAAAACAAGATAAGATATAATGCTTGTGGAATGAAGTTTGCAGATCTCCTGGAGATTATAAAACTTAATAATTCACAAAAACCATAAGACTCTGTTAGAAAAACAAAACCGGTAAAATTTCTAGATTTTTACTCCTGACGCCGTCAAGAGTAAACCCCTGACGCCGTCAGAATTGACCTGCAGAAATTCTTATGTTAAGTTTCCGGAAAATTTCTGGAAAAACTTGGTCATACTTCCTGGAAAATCCTGCAAAACTCCATTATGACTCAATACAAGCATTTGACTCTAACAAATACGAACATACATGTTCATTTAATATTGTGGAGAATCATGATCGGTTTGTTTCTTAAAAACATATTTGGGGTTTCCCCTTACACTTATCTTTTGCAAAAATACCTTTAGGTGGAGTTAAGACTAGGCCAAAACAACAAAGTAAAGTATTTCCACTATTTAGTTTAGAAACATGATCTACCAACAATAAAAATAAAGCATGCATACGGAAGCAAATAACAAACAAACAAATAAAATCACACAAAACATGGGTTGCCTCCCAAGAAGCGCTTTTCTTTATTTACGAGTCTTGTAGCTAGACTCAAGGTCATGTGTTACTACGTGACACGGGTGAGTTCCTCGTTGAGGACATCTTTGGGATCAAACTTAGGTTTCAACTTCCTATCGGTTTCCTTAGTATGGTATGACCTTTCAAACTTTTCTCCATCCGGATCATACAAAGTCATTCTAATATGCCATGACCCGTCACCTTCTTTAGGTGGCTTGTCCCACCTCCATTTACACTTATCTCCTTCTCTTTTCCATTTATTCCTTTCTATGTTGATGGGCATTACGCTTAATAACTCAATCATCTTCCTAAAGACTAAGGGGTCCTCAAAGGGGTCTAGCTCTTCATCTCTAGCTATGAGTTGTTCTACCGAATGTGTCTTTTCAACAAAATCTTTTTCTAGATAGAATGGGCATTGAGGTCCTATAAAGTTCCTTTCTATCCAAGGTCCATATCTAGACGGTCTCCTATTCATCTCTACCCAATGCGGTGTCGGTTCATCATCACAATCATAACTATGCTTCTTTACATCATACACCGACCAAGTATCGCCTTCACCTACCGTTATCTTGGATTCCTTGCAATCTATCATGGCACTAGCGGTTGCTAAGAATCCTCTTCCTACCAATAATGGGCATGTAGTGTCACTAACTATGTCTAGGACGTGAAAATCCGCTAATATAGTTAACTTTCCTACGTGAACAACTACATCCTTAATCATTTCAACCGGGTGGGCAATACTCCCATCCGCTAGCCCTATCAATACCTCTGTTTCCTCTAACTTCCCTAGCTTAAGAGCGGTGAATAAGGATAAGGGAATCAAGTTGAGGCTTGAACCTAAATCAGCTAGTGTGTCGAAAGCTTTGGATCTTCCTATCTTACAGGGCAAAACAAATATGCCCGGATCATCAAGCTTCTTAGGCAACTTGTTTTGAACGAAGGCGGTCCCATTTTTACCTAGCTTACACTTCTCATATTTTTCTAGGAGGGCACTATAGTAAGGAGCACGCGCTAAGACATCAATGACGGGGCGTTCAAGGTGAAGTTCTTTGAATTCATCGTCAAGGTCTTGCGTAAGAGGTGTTTCAACTATGCTTTTAACCGGCTCTATAGTGGGTGTTTTATTTGATTGGTCCTTTTGGAGAATTTGGTTTTGTTTGAAACACGTGCTCGTTGATTTAACCGAGTAGTATTGTGGACACGAAGTGGGTGACGAAACTGAGGATATGGAATTAACGGTTAGTTTCAGATTTTTGACCGTGTCGCTTGGGAGTGCTCCCATTTCTCGGTCATTGAGAACTTTCAACAATGCATCAATTCTAGTGGTCATCTCGCTTTGCTTTTGTTTGAAATCGGCTTCAAACTTAGATATGCGAGCTTCTTGAGATGCCATGAACTTTGACATTAATCCTTCAAGATTGTTGGTACTACCATAGTTGTTAGAAGGATTGTTGTTGAAAGTACGGTTGGATGTTGGACCGTTTGGTTGGTAACGATTAGGTGGGTTGGATGAATTGGGTTGATTTTGTTTCCACCTAAGGTTTGGGTGATTTTTCCATGAGGGGTTGTATGAATCACCGTAAGTGTTTGGCTCGGGCTTGAAAGTGTACCACTTATCTCCCGCTTCGTCGGTACGCGTGGATGCGTAGTCCGCAAAAGCTGTTCCGGGGAGTTCCATATAATCACGAGTGTCATGGGGACCACTACATAATTCGCATGAAGAAGTGATTTTGTTCACTTGACTTGAAGGCTTAGGAGCTTTGTAAGATTTCATGAGAAACTTGACTTGGTCCTCAAGTTCCATGATCCTACGGTCGGGAGTGCTAGAATTGTTCGAAGGCAAAGATATTGCCTTGACCGTTTTGTTCAAATCACGGGGATCATTCCAACTTTCGTTGCCATAGAGAGCAAGATCTTCTATGAGTTCCCATGATTGTTCCGCACTAAGATCACGTAGCTTACCACCGGCCGATTGGTCAATGGTTCGCCTCGTGGAGATGTCGATATGGTCATAAAAAATTTGGACTTGGAGCCAAAGATCTATGCCATGATGAGGGACTTTTTGGAGTAAGTCCTTGAAACGAGTCCATGCTTCATAAAGAGATTCATTTTGACGTTGTTGGAACATCAAGATGTCATTTCTAAGCTTAGTAGTTCTCCCCGGTGGGAAAAATTGAGCAAGGAAACGAGTGGTGAGATCATCCCATGTGGTGATGGATCCCGCGGGTAAACGCTCAAGCCATTGACTAGCTTGATCCCGTAGAGAGAATTGGAATAAGCGTAAACGGGTAGTCTCTCTAGTTTCAACACCTAGGTCTATGGAATCTACGATTTTGTGAAAGTCCTTAAGATGTTGGTTTGGATATTCGGAACGAAGTCCATGGAATGCACATCCGCTTTGCACCAACCGGATGGTGTCGGATCGCAAGGGGGTCACATTGGCTCCGGTGAGCTCATTGGTGTTTCGGTAGCCTTGATGGCTAGGTCGGGAACACTCTCCTAAGGTTCTGGGCCTAAGGGGTTCTAGTGGTGGGTTTTGTTGTGGTGGGATGACGGGTTCAAAGATGTTACCACCTTCCATGATGTCGGATGGCAAAGAGTTACGAACAAAAGCACAAAGAAATGAGATAGACTAAAGAAGACCTAAAAATAAAAATAAAATCTTACTAGGAAGGAATCTAGCAAGTAGACCTAATAAAAAGAAATTCTAACCTAGACAATAACTATTTCCCCGGCAGCGGCGCCAAAAACTTGATGCGTGGGAATCGCAACAGGCTTTACCTCTCGAGGGATCTCGAGAAGCTTACAAACCCCACCAGGCAGTGTACCTGATCGTTGTAGTATAGTATAGTGACAAGTACCGGGGGATTGATCGTTCAGCTTAGGAATAGTGTCGCTAGGATTAGAAAGCCTAAATACTAGTTCTAAAGGTGAGGGATGATTATTTTTGTGTTTTTATATTTTTTTTGGAAAGCAAATTAAAATCTCGGGTTTGAAAGATTTGGGCGGAATTAGTTGCTAATCAACTAACCCAATACTAAGATGCAATCAAAATAAAATACTAAAAATGAAAATAAACTAATTTATACTAAGGTTGTGAGCAGTAATTGGAGAAAATGTGTTTACTTAGATTTCACTACTCCCTTGATATCTTTTACACGTTAATTACTTGTTATAATTGCATGGATGACGGATCGTATTCCTTAATACCATTCATGGGGTGGCACACATAACTCCCCAATTCTATGAGCTCTTATCTCCTCCTACACCATGCCCAGCACAACTATAGGGATTGTAAACAGTGGCTCATGCATTAAATACAACCAATAAAGACCTAGTGCGCGTTGGTTCATGTTTCTTAAGACGTTCAAGCATGTTACCATTTAGAGATCTGCCAGTTTTCTTAAGCCTAACATATAAATCATTCATCCAAGACAAGAATAAACAAGTAATCAACACATAATCAATATCTAGGTTTCATTAGATCTAAGCAAACACAAGATAGATCTAGCCTAGCATGATGGAATTAAGACAAGAACAAGATATAGACAACCAACACATAGACATATTGATTGAATTAGAAGAACACTTATCTTGATTAATCATGCAAGGTATCAAGGGGTTGGAACCCTTGAAAAACCTGTAAAGTTACACCAAAATCGTACTTAGGGTTTCTCCCAAAACTTCTCTCTTTAAATGTGAAAAACTAGAAAACTATATATAGGAAAAGGGGTCTGACGGCGTCAAGACCAATTAGGTGACGCCGTCACCTCGCCGCCAAAACAATCCTCGGACTGCCTAGATCTACATTTGACGCCGTCAAGTACAATTCATTTCCAGGCCGTCATGACTTTTACTCTTGACGCCCTACCTTCATGACGCCGTCAAAACTCTTCTGGATCGTCATGGAATTTTACTCTTGACGCCGTCAGGGAACTACTCTTGACGCCGTCATGCACTGTTCCCAGCATGGAAAATTAAGACTTTGGCGTTTTTTTCACTTTTATGCTCCAAAAAACGTCCGAATTGCTTCCTTTTCCAGATTTCACTCCCAAAGTACCTAAAATCACAAAAGGAACGATTTAGGGCAATATTTGATCAAATAAATTCGGATTCGGGCTTAAATGACCCACTAAAACGGATCATTTTTCGCCTCATCACAACACAAGTCTCACAATTTTCAAACAACTTTGTGGGCATGCCTCTCACAAGATTTCCTTTCACCAACTTGTTCATTGTCTTGTAGTTCATGTGCCCAAGTCTTCTAGGCCATAATTTGGACTCATCAACAGTGGCTTTTGCAATCAGACAAGTTAAAGCTCTTTTGGGAACTATGTTTTTAATATGGTCACTGTATATATTTTCGTTTCTAGGGACCTTCAATAGCACAAATTTATCATTTGGCAACTGAAAATCAGGAGAAAGGATCATACATTCAGTGTCTGTAAAAAGAACAAAATTCCTTTTGTCACACATTTGTGAAACACTAAAGAGATTAAACTTAAGCCCTTTCACAAGAAACACAATCTCAAAGTCCAAATTTCCTGTTCTTAAAGTGCCTCTACCAACAATCTTTCCACCTTTTGGATCATTCCCAAAAGTAACATAACCACCTTCAAAAGCCTCAAAACTTCAAGCTGAGACTCATCCCTTGTCATATGTCCAGAGCATCCACTATCAACTATAACCATATCTTTAAGATCATCCAGTAGATTACCCTGCACATGAAAATAGAGAAACTAGTTTCTCTTGGGGACCCAAGCCATTACTGACTTGGATCTGCCTTGTGCATCTACATAGTTAAATTTTTTTAAATCACTTGATGCACTGCTGTTTTTGGAAACATTGTTTGTAACAGTTGATTTTGGTTTCCAAACCCAACAAGCTGAGGCCTTAACAGCATAAAAATGATTTCCAACAACTGTATTTGAGAAAACTTTTGGCCCAGAAGTAGAAAGTTTTGTACTAGCAGCAGATTGCTTACTAGCAGCAGAATGCTTACTAGCAGCAGAGTGCTTACTAGCAGTAGAGCTAGCAACAGAACCAGTTGTGGTTTTAAAAGCACCATTTGATTTAGCAGCATAAATGGATCTAGTTGCACCAGATCTTAACAACACAACCCTAGGAATCATGTTTCTATTAGGATGAGGGTGAGTATTCTGATTAACATATTTGTGATTCACCCTAGAATATTGATTCCAAACAGGTTTCTTGTGGTCAGGACAGCTATTTATAAAATGTTCAAAGCTACCACACTTATAACAAGCCTTTTTCTTTAATTGAAACTCACTACCTAATTTGTTGGAAACTAGGTTATTAAAGTTTCTCTGATTTCCTCTAGGCTTATTATTGAAACCATTCATTCTATCTCTAGAAATCTCATTATATTCAACCAGTTTCCTAGAGATACCCTTACCTAACACAGGTCACAAACTTCACCTGTTCAATTTTAGGTTCAGATTTGGTAGGAATTTCTTCCTTTTCTACACTTTGCTCTAGTTCAACCTGTTCTTGTTCCTCATCACTATCTGAGTACCAATCTTCAATAATGGGAGCATCAGGAAATTTTCTACCCTCTACCTTAGGTGTTTCTAAGACACTTGTACTAGACTCACCTATTGGTTTTTCAATGTTCAGCTCACTAATAAAGGACAATTCTTTTCCTGGTGGAGCATAGGCACTCTTAGAAGGAGGAGCAACCTCATTGTAACCTATTCCACTTCCTTTCCTCATTATGGTACTCTCAATAAATTTATTAACCAAATCAGAAGCATATTGTTGTTTATTCACTCTTACTATGTGTTTTTCTTTTTCAGCAAGAGCTGCATCCCTATCTCTTTCTGCTTCTTCTAATTTATTCTTAAGAAACTCAATTTCACTGTTTTTCTTAAAAATTTCAACATCTTGTTGGTTAATTCTATCTACATATTCTAGCTCACACTCTTTTAAGTACTAAAGTCTTCTTTCAACATTTTGAATACCTACTTTGTAACCTAGGTTATCAAGTTTTAGGTTTTCAACTTCTCTAATTAGACTCTCATTCCTAGACTTAAGTTCTTCTATAGTGTCAGCACAAGACTTAAAAGAACACACAGATAAATCAGAATAATTAGATACCTCAGAGTCAGATCCAGAAGATGATGATGCATAGGCCATCAGTGCAAAGTTATGCACTTTAGGTTTGACTTGAGCCACCAAGGAATAGTTTGGTTCTTCATCAGCCAAATCACTCCAATCATACTCTCCCAATCCATCACAAGATACCAATGCAGTAGTGGTATTCTTTGTTTCTTCAGTCTTCTTTGATGCTTCAGCATTTTTCTTTGGAGCTCTACACTCTCTGGCAAAGTGACCCTTCCTGTTGCAGTTGTAGCACTCTATTTTTAACTTATCAAAGCGAACATTCTCTTTAGGTCTATACTTGATTTCTCTTCCAGTTCTCTTCAAGAATTTTCTTGCCCTCAAGGTCAACATGGCCATTTGCCATTTAAGATCCATCTCTTCAAGATCATCAGAATCAAGGTGATCCAAATCTTGATTAATAGCCTGTGACCTTATACTTGTAGTTAGATCAGCAAAGAATGCACACAAAGCAATATCACTGGTGGAATTATTGTCATTTGAACTAGCAGCAGATCCATCAGCAGTAGATACTCCATAAGCAGCAGAGTGAGATTCTTTAGACCCCTTTGACTTTGAAGATACAAAGGCAAGATTTTGTGCACCAGAAGATGAAGTAGATGAAGAAGTCAACTCTGGTTCATACACTCTTAAGTTGTTATAGAGACTTTCCAACTTCATAGTTTCAAAGTCAGGCTTATTCCTCCAAACAACAGTGTGTATATTCCATTCAGGTGCAAGACTTCTAAGGAACTTGAGGTTTACATCTTCTTGTGGAACTACATAGCCAACAAGCTTTAAATGACTGACAAGTTGATTGAGCCTGTTGTAAGTGCCATTAATCTTCTCTCCACTCTCAGTAGTAAAGTTCTCAAACTGATGCTTCAACATGTTTTTCCTTGATTTCTTGGTAGCATCATTCCCTCCAAACCTGAATTCAACAGCATCCATCAAGTCTTTTGCAGTCTCACAGCTATCAAAGTCCAACTGAAATTCATCAGGTATTCCCATTAAGAGAATACTGTGTGCCTTGATCTCCATCTTCCTTACTGAGTTCTCTTTAGCAGAACTGATTGGTATCTCTTTACCATCAGGACCCTTCTTTGGTAAAGAGTCACCATTGATAATCACATTCCACATGTTAAAGTCAATCATGCGAATGTACTGTCTGATTCTCATCTTCCACAGCTCATATTCTCCAGGGTTGAGCATGGGTACCTTTGAAGCAGTCACCATATGTGTGTCATCACCCATCTTTAGCAGTTGATTAGGAACAACAAACTTGCAAGGAACAATTTCTTCTTGATTACAACTTCTAGATCACAAGCTCTGATACCACTTGTTGATCCCAGTTGAGCAAACGATCTTATAGAGAAGTTGACTTGTATTAAACACTTAAGCTAGAATGCGGAATATAAAAGCTTAACTTAAGAAGAACAATTCACTATCAACACTTCAATATTATTAATACGAGCACTCGACAATGCTAGGGTTTTACAACCTTGAAGTGTAAACGAAAACTAAACAATACGCACATAATCTAACCCTAGGATCCTCCTTTTATAGGCCAAGGAGTCCTACTAGGTTTACAATAACTTTCTATGCAAGATAAGAATATTCTAGATGTATATTGTATACACACAATCTATTCTATAATTATCTACTTCGAATACATGCTTATCACATTAGCAGTAGATTCCTTTAGCAGCATTTTCCCTTAGCAGCACTTTGACATCAGCAGCAGAATCATTTATCTTAGCAGCAGTTTCACTCAGCAGCAGAATCCAAAACCCAACAGTTAGTGTGGCTGTTTACCGGTAAATGCTCCGACAACTTCTGTAAGCTTTAAACCACAATAGCTTTGTAATCTGCGATGTTGGCTGACAAATGTTTTTGAAAAAATCACCTAAGATTTGTGCAACATTCCTGATAGTGATGGAATTTCTTCATTTTGTTCCGGTGATTCTATAACACATGGATAAAGATGATTTTAATCAAATAAATACTTTTTTGTAAACCAATTGGAATTGTGCAAATTATTTTATTGATTACAAACCTTGTGACATCCTTGAAGTAGAAAGCGAAAACTACATACAATTATGTTTATGTGCGTATAACTCTTGATAGATGGTTGCAACAAATGTATGGAAGTAGTTCAATCCATTCTTTGTTTGTATAAGAGGGTGATTGAGGATAATACAAAGGGACAAAAAAGTGTGTAACTGATGTGTTCATGAGATCTAGTATTATCTTTTATTCTTTAAAATTCCTACTTATTAGAAAGTTATAGAGTATTAAGTGTCGTAAATTGAATTGAATGAGTTATTGGTTAATGATGGCATGATCTTACTTGTTTATTTGCCAATTAGTTAATAAGAACTCATAAATAGTGTTATGCTGCTTGTATTTTAATCATTAAAATTACATTTAGATATTCAGGTTGTATATGTGCTTGAAGACATAGCGCACCTATACACTTCAAGAATGAGAATTATTTATGGATGTTTGAATATTCAGGTTGCATATGTCCTTGAAGACATAGCGCACCTATGTTCTTCAAGAATGAGAATTATTCATGGATGTTTGGAATTGCTGTTTTCGTACAAAAGCTGTATCGTTGTTGGTAGATTCATTTGTGCTTTTCATGACCTTGCATTGTTGTAAAAAACTTTCACATAATATCATATTTTCAATTTGGTAGGACACACTCTAACGAATGTGCTTAGTAACCATTATTGTATTATGTATTTATATTGAATCAAAAATGTTGATTAAAATACTATGATTTGGTAGTATGGTAGTTGGTGACGATGTTCTGCATGTTACACGGGTCAGTTTTAACATTGTAGTATTTATCACATAAAAATAAGTATCTAAAATATGTTTGAATAGAGATGTTCAGATAACAGTAGATGGATCAATCTTTAGAAAAGCTGTGTGAACCACGTTTCATACACCTTATTATTGATACTTTATTTATCTTAATAACACAGATCCTAACATATCAAACTATAGCCAACGACTTTAGGAAAAATACTAAAAAGAAAAGACAGGTAAACATTTGGTTTTATGGATTAAGCATCTTTCCCCTGTTCTTGTTCATCAGAATCAGTAACAAAACCATCGTATATCACTTCATATCCTGAGTGGTTGCTAGGATTTATAATCTGTAATGGTTCCACATTTGCTGTTGTTGGGCATGCTAATGATAATTCCAAATTGATAGCTTATTTTTTTTGTTTCTTTCTTGATGTTTAACTTTAAAATACCTTTGTCTAAGGCGTCTGGTGCTATTGGCAACTGGCAAATTTGGGTTTTCTTCTAGTTGTTTTATTTCTGCTTTTAGTCGTGCAATTATTTCTTCACTGTTCCCATAAGTTTCTGCACCTCCACGCTGATCCTATAATGAAAACAATTTTTGTAAAGAATTAAGTGTAGATGATATATATGCATATATTGAATAATAGAAGGTTGATAGTGTTAAATAGCGGTCCAGGCATTGAGATATTTCCCATATGTTAAGTATCACTTATGAAACATCTTTCATAGGAAATTCATGAGTTAAATAGTCTGTGAAATAGTTTGGCAATATTGACCACCGATAGTTTTATTTGCAAATATTCATAATTGTGTTTCCATATATGTGAGTTCAAATATTAGATGTTCTATGAAACTGACTTTAAAAAGCATGTGTCAACTGATTACTAACCTGAAAAGCGATAATCATATTGTGTAGACTCTTTAGCTTAGGATATGGCCAACGTTCAATACCAACTTCACAACACTGCTTTTTAAAAACAGTTAGGCCAGCGTTAAGTCATTTTGCAGCTACGCCTATTGGCATATGAAAGTACTGCGACATGGTCTCCCTGCTAATTGCCATAAGTTTAGATTATAGATAAGAGGGTAGTGTGTGAAAATAAACAACTGTATATATGTAGATTGTTGACATAATGTGGTTTTTAAAGGGATTTTCAAGCTTTTGATCTGCCCTGTTATTAGAAAATTATATGTAACTTCCAATCTCCCATAAAATAAATTTATTAGAGATTCATGAGAATTTTTATATCTGTTATTAGTGTTGATTGTTACAGATTGCCTTTTCATGTTCTAAATTAAAAGTGCTTTTCAGTTTATGTATTTGTTTTTTGTAATTAATCTAAGGATTTATATCATCTACTTAGAATGTGCATTGGTAATTCACTGAAATTACATGTATTCAGGGTTTGCAACTGATAGTTATTCATGATAACTATTTATTGAATATCCAAAAGGAATTTTGTATCTGTATTTATGCAATTAAATGGTACTTCATGTATGACATTTGTATAGGGGTTATATTTTCTGTTGACCCATGCATGTAAGAAATATGCAAATTTAAATAACTGAATAGATTTCATTATAATAGTACACCTGATAATCGATTTATCTTTTCATACTTGGTATATATAGAATAACTATACAATAAATTATTGCCTGGTTGATTGATATAAATTTATGTAAGTATTTTTGTTATTGTGGAATATACATTCCTACATCAAAATGTTATGAGTACTAAATAATAAACAAATCAGAGTGGGAGTTTCAATGTAAAATACAATTGAACATGGTAAAGTTTTAAATAGAATGGTTGATATTTGAGAGCGTTCAAGAAGAACATGAAATTATTAATTACCAAATTACATTGACAAAATTATAGAGAATTAAATTTCATTCCTTAGAGGTTTATTTACAATAGAGAGGTAGTTGCATATAACATGAAATAGTATACAGAGATCATCTTTTAGATCATTCATTCTGAAAAACAGGACTGTCTTATAAGTTATACATAGTATATCCTTTAAACTATTTGCAGCCAATCTTTACTACAGAACATTTGCACATTAAACTTAGGAGTAAAATCCAGTAAAAGCACTTGTTGCATGTACTTCATCCTTTGCATCAGGGTTTCCAACTATACTAGATCAACTTCAATGTACCTGAAACCAATGTCAACACAAAAGAAACACCTATTCCATGTTTGGTAGGCGGAATAAACCCTCTCACAGGGAAAAAATAGTATAAAATGATATGAATCAGTAGATAGTGTCGTATTCTTCAAATGACAATAATAAAGAAGTTCCAAATAAGTTTTAACTATTCTCCAAACGACAATAAAAAAGGATGTCCAAATAAGTTTTAGTATTCTTGTCCTGAATGGTTATTTAAAAAAGGCAACTTCGGGTTCAGGCTGTTAAAACTTAATCCAATTCTGTGACCACAAACATGACAATAAAATATAAGAAGGAAAACATGTTAATACTTAGAGAAATTTGAAATAATTAGTGACCAAAGGGTGTGTGCAACATGTGCTCACCGTCTTTTCTTCTTAGTGGCGGTTGGGATACTGCCATCTCCTTGGACACTATCATCAGGATTTTGTTCGTCTTCGGCATCTGATTCTTCAATCTCCGGCCTACAAACAGTGCAAACATGGACTTTGATGTGTAAGGAAAGCTTTAAATTTATAATACTAGTTTCACCGATTTTAATAAACCAAACACACGGGTAAAGTATAACCCCCGTTGGTAGTATTAGATTAAGGAAAGACTAGGTCGTATCCACAGGGACTTAGTTTGTTTGGATTAAGTATAAATAATTAGTAAAACAAGACAAGTAACGATAATGGTAATATGAGGAATTCAAATATTAAAATAAATGATTGCTTGGATAGTGTAGATAATCAAGTAACAATGCTTATGTTTGATCTCAGTTTGATAAAGGAGCACAACTTATAAGAAAGCTATTTTCGTCAAAAGAGCAATTTCATAACTCGTAGGTTCAATTCAAGATTCATATCTACCCATTAAGTGATTTCTCTCAAAATAGTATTTCATATCAAGTCTTGATTATTATTGATTCTTCAAAGTGGATTTCTCCTTTCAAAGACTAGAAATGCAGACAAGTTCCTAGAATTGCGTTTGACAAGTTGGTTCTTTCGACCTATCCCAACATATTATATTCAACCAGTTTCAACAAATAAACATAATAAGACTAGAGATGAAATAGTTCACAATATAAACTTGAAATTGGTAGAGATCAAAACATAATCATAAGTTGCTTTATTATATTAACATATCCAAGCAATCACAAGAGGTTTAGCCTCTCATGGCTAATGAGTTCATAACAACATAAGTGAGTAAATAGTAAACAAGAGACATACAGATTGGATTGATCAAATGATTACACAAGTGTCACAAGTAACCAAGAATTCGACACCAACAAGTATATAACACCCCTTGTTCTGATTCGTTCACCCCTGCAAATGGCTCTGGATCACGTATTACTTCAGACCTTAACTAAGTGGAAATTGGTTATAGAGTGGAGAGTTCAAATGCTTGCAAATGAGCTCTATTTATAGGCATTCTGATAGGCGAAGTACGGCACACTTGCTTTGTGATTGCGGCTCACTTCCTTATTTTCTTGGCGCCAAAGTTTCATAAATGCAGAGGAAGTACGGTGCACTTTATTTGTAAGGCCGACGCGCTTTTATTAATTATTATATATTGACTTCCTTTGACCGAGAGGTAAGTGTGGCGCACATGACTGGAAAACCGGCGCACTTGGCTTGCATGAAAAGCTAATCATGGAAGACTTCTTATTTATTTACTTCAAGTGGTGAAATAGTAGGTTTTGAGATGTAACATGCTCATATCATCAGAGAGTGAACCTGCATTCATTTTATGCTATTAAGTACCAAAAGTTCATATCAAATGATCATAAAACATATAATATAATGCTCAAGGAATATGTATAATTAGAGCGTTATCAAATACCTCCACACTTAGTTATTGCTTGCCCTCAAGCAATCAAGCTAGAAAATTCAATTTGTTTTGTGATCATGGAGATATATTATCATATTTATTATTTTGCTAGAAAGGCATTGACACATAACTAAAAACACCTTACGAAGGATTATTTTTAATCATTCACACAATTCACTCAAATAGGGTTAAGTTCACTCAATATTTTGCACAGACACGACTAAATAGCTACCATAGGCTTGTACAAAACACAAAGACAACTCCGACAAGGCGTAAGCACCAGACAATGATATCAATGAGGACTTTTTCGGGTTAGCTTAGGGATTAAGGGTATGAGCAAGGTATGGATTATTTTTCTTGTTGTTTCTTGTAGAATTTGTAGAAGAATATACTACTAAGCAACTGCTGATCATCAATATACAAAGATCTATTATACGTTCTATTTTTCATTCCAAAATAACTTTTTTTTAATCATAAGTTTCTCATTTCGCAGTAATAATCAATCAATCATCGTTCGTATTGAGCATAAGTAATTTGGTTTAAAAATAAGGAAAAAGGCTTAGGCTCAGCGTGTTGTTCTAAGTGGCAATAGCACTAAAAATGAGCGCTAGAAGGTTAATTTCTTGAATATACTAGTAACCAGTGTAGTCAAGTAGATTATGATTTCATAGGATGGATTTTTGGTGTAAATCCTAAGTTTGCCTCAATATCATATAAAATTGTCTATAAAGCATAAGGTGTACTAAAAATGAGCGCTAGAAGGTTAATGTACTAGGGGTATCGTGTACTAAAAATGAGTACAACGCTAAGGTGTGGGAAAAATTAATTGACTTTACTAGTCAAGTAATATGACTTAAATGGTCAAATAATTATGATACGGGTTTAACAAAAGGGTGATCCTAATGCCTCTTATCATGTAATAAATCCTACTACACGAATGTAGTCTCACTAGCGGTCTCGAGATGCATCACTAACGTAAGTTCTAGAATCTAAATGCTACCGGTACACTCATAAACACTAATAATAAATGCTTTTCCTATCAAATCTAAAGGCGAACCTCACATATTTGGGTGGAAAATTTTTCTGAATGGTACGGTTTTGTGCTAGTCATACAACTCCTATCCATGAGACGCTTGTTAAGGCTAAAGTTGTGTTTACTTAGATTTCATTACTCCCTAGATATCTTTTACCGGTTGATTAGCTTGTTACAACTACATGGATGACGGGTTATATTCCTTAATACTAGTCGTAGGGCCGTGTACAATATTCCCTAACTATATAAGATCCTACTTCACTCCTATGTCGAGCCGATTAAAAGCTCCTAACATGGGATCATTATAATTCTCTTATGCATTAAATACAACCAAAAGTCGTAGTACACCTCCGATCATGTTTCTTAAGACGTTCAAGCAAGTTAACAATGGAAGTCTGTCAGTTTTCTTAAGCCTAACATCGAATACAATCATCCGTAACAATTATAGACAAACAATCAACCAATAATCAACATCTAGGTTTCACTACATCTAAGAAAACACTATAAAATCCTAGCCTAACATGTTAAAAGAAAGATAAACATAAGATAGAATCAAACAATACATAGACATATTGAATGATTATTGGAGAACTTATCTTTATTAAAACATGGAAGAAAGAAGGGTTTGAAACCCCTTCAATATGCAGGAAATTCGACCTAGGGTTTGTGTGTGATATTCCACAACTTGTTCCACACTTTACAATGAAAAATTAGAAATATATATATAGACTAAGCATCTTGACGGCGTCACGTGTTAGCCTCTGACGCCGTCAACTCGCCGCCAAGTTAAAATTCGTATTGCCTAGATCCACTTCTGACGTCGTCATGTAGAAATAAGCTCTGAGCCGTCACTAGTATTTGGACCCTGACGGCCTTGGTGACGCCGTCAGGCCATTAACAAAGAAAATGTTCTGGGCCGTCACGTTATGAATTCCACATCCACCTCTTTTATCACTCTTGACGCCGTCATGTGTTATAGCTTGACGTCGTCAGGTACTGTTTTCAGCAAGGAATTTGAGACTTTGCCGTTTTCTTCACTTTTATGCTCCAAAAACGTCCAAAACACTTCCTTTTCCAGATTTCTCCTCAAAAGTACCTAAAATGACAAAAGAAACGATTTAGGGCAATAATTGATCAAATAATCTCGAATTCGGGCTTAAATGAGCCCTTAAAAGCGGTACACTTTTCGCCTCATCATCGTTCCTCTATCAAACTCCAGCATAAAGGTATCATCCTTCCTAATTCTAAAGTCTTCCTTGTTATGCATGACAACCAAATTTTTAATCGAGTAGACACCCCCTCTTTTAACCTCAAAAAATTGTGAGCCACCGTAGCCTTAGCTGTACAATGGATTACATTACCCTGACAAAGAAACATGTTAAAAACAAATACAGATTATTAATTTTTTGTTCCTGTATTGGTTTTACACACCTTAGCATCAAAGACCAAGAATTCAGTTCCCAAGTATCGGCCATTGGTAGACGCATTCACATCTTATATTCTACACAGCATCACCACTATTGTGCCAGTGGAATCTAACTTCAGCTCATCCAGATACATTTGAGAGTTTGGGTTTCCAGTTTGCACAACCATGATGATATGCTAAATGGAGTTTTTTAGTTTGATTGCTCTTGGAGCCACTTACAATTTCTGGAAAGCCAATAGGCCTCGTGCCTCATTTATGCAGCATAAATTTAATAAGAATGTAATTGCAGCTTGCTTATTTAATAAGAATGTAATTGTAGCTTCCTTTGTATTCTTTGAGGTTGCAAAACTGCAACCCTTTCACGTTCCATAACCGAGGATGTATTAAAGGATGCGAATGTAAATTTGTGGAATTCACATAATTAAGATATTGCTTAAACTACATTGTAACACTTCCACATTAAATTAAGGGGTAGAAGCTTTATATAGTATAGATTAGGTTGTGCTGATCCTGTACCGTTTTGCATGTACTCTTGATATTGTTGTGTTTTGCTACTCGATGCCAGTTGTGACATTTGTGATATTTGCGTTACTCTATTGTGATGTGAGTTCATGGCCCCTACTTTTCTTGTTTTAAACTATTTGGGGTGAGAATACATGCTCGTTTTTAACTAAACTCAATGCTTGTTTATTTGGATATGCGAATTGTTTACTCAAAACTTTAACGTTTGGCTGATATACTTGATTTGGTTACTCAAATGCATTATGTGTTTACCTACTACACACTAGGTTATTTTCTCATGGTCACAAGTGTTTAAAATTATGGACGTGAGTTTATAGCCCTACTTTTACTCTTAATACTTGTTTTTACTAAACTTTGGGGTGAGAAACATACAAAACTTTGATTTGAACCTGAAACTAAAATTATGCTTTTATTAAAACTATTGTGTGGGAACTAGTGTAAGTCCTTGAAACCCCTTTTTGCCCAAACTCATGAATCGTTTATTTCTACGGGAAGCGTGAATGTTATAGATATATCTATCGGAGGTGACTCCCCCACCCGTTGTTCGTTAAGCCAACTTTTTGGGCGTATACCATTTCGGAACTCAAGTTTATCGGGCTAAAAAACTTGTCGGGCTTATATATATTTACCATGCTTCTAGAGCATGCACACAGTCGGAGCTTCATAGACACTATCTTTGTTGAATGACACTATATGTATTATAATGTTGACATTTCTGATATGGTCCCAGTTGATTGCTTTATGATTTACTTTGCGGATATTTGTTTGGAAACTGTGAGTTAGGCATTGTGAGCCTATGCTAAATCTGACTTGTTTGTGACAATTATTTGAACCCGAAAACCTTGTGGTCCACATTACTTATTATTTAAAGGTAAACTTTGTTTTCACGACATTATGGATAACACAATGATCGCACAACTCTCTTTGAACTCGAAATACTTTTATGCAAACCTATGAACTCACAAACCTCGTGTCGACACTTTTAGCATGTATTTTCATGTTTAAGGCGATAGCTAACCTTTGGAGGCTTTTGGCATGGCATGACATGGTTATAGATCACTCTGATATATTTTGGACTGCTTAAATTCTTTTATGGGTCTGTATTTCCACATTAGTTTGAAAGATGTAAAACTAAATGCTTTCAATTTCGTTATTTCTTTCTAAAACGGATAAGGTAAATCTGTTTTCTATACTTTGTGTTGTGATTCCAATTTGGTAGCACCCATGACTTGTATGCTTCTGTTGTACCGATTTTGGGGGTATTACATTTTGGATGATTCAAGATGAAATGTTCAAGCTAATAAGATTTCTAAAGACTTTTTCTGAAGAAAATTTTATCTTGTTTCTCTTTCATTTACTTCCGTTATATTGTGAAACATTTTGGTTTCTTAAACTTTTGTTTTGTTGATTTACTTGAGTAGTTTGTGAGACTTTTTAATTTGTTAATTTATTTGAACTTTTAGATTTTTACTTATGATTTCTAGATTATATTTTTATGTTTACTTGAATTTGGTTTTCTCGTTTTTAACCGAAACCAAATCGAATTCTAATTTGGTGTATGGTTTGGTTTTATTCGTTCTATAATTGTTTTGTTTGGTTTGGTTTTGGTTTTGGTTTTGACTTTAAATTTCAAACCGATAAACCCGAACTATACGACCAACAAACCTGGAACTAAACTGATGAACACCCCTACCTTTGTCCACAACAAGGTAAGAAAAAAGTTTTTCAAAACAGGTCATGCTATACCGTTAGAGCGTGCGACTCTCATAAGACAAGTGTTATGATAAAAGCCAAGTGATCGGTGGGTTTCTTATAACAAAAATACAAATAAGAGGATCCACCTTTTTGCTAGTCTGACGGTGTTTTATGCTAGATAAACGTCTATTATAATTTTGTGTGATCAATTTTTGCTTTTTACAAATTCTTTTAATTTTTTTTGTGAAAGGATAAAAAGTTGTCGCACAAAAGTGCCGCCGGTGTAGCAAAAGGTGGGTCCTCATTTATACTTTTGTTATAAGAAATCAACCAACTACTTGTACTTTTGCCATAAGGACATGTGTTAAATTTTAATCTATGGATTTAACATGGCCTTTTTAAACTGCACGTAATGGTAACGTGTGAAAGCCCCAATATATCCTAGGCCACGTGTGGTGACCCTACACATGTCCTAGGCCACGCGTGAACGGAGCAAAATGGACTTGGTTTAGTGGTGCAGGGGTCACCAAACATTTATATTTTGAAGTATGTTGACTGTTTGGTGATTGGTTTAATGAAGAGAGTGGATACTGAATTAGCGGTGGTGAATACGATGACTATTATATGTTGTTAGAAAAACTTTTTCCTTTATACTTGCTGTGAGCAAAGGTTGAAAAATGCGACTCTTTTTGTTATTTTCTCTTGTATTAAACTAGGGGTGGCAATTTCTGACCCGATACGAAACCCGACCTGAAACCGACACGAAAATTAACAGGTTCGGGTTGAGCTAAATAGATTGTGGGTCAGGTTTGGGTCGACATATCTAACCCGTTTATTAAACAGGTCAGGTTCGGGTTGGGAATAAAATAAACGGGTCGACCCGCCAATCAGTTTAAGTTTTTTTTTCTTAATTAAAAATTATTTATATTTAATTATACGGGTTAAATGGGTTAAACGGGTCGACCCACTAACCGGTTTAACCATTTAACTCGTGTAATGTGATAACTTTTATATATAAAACGGATTAAATGGGTCAACTCGAAACCCGTTTAACATATTCAACTCATGTAACCTATTTAACCTGTCAACTTAAGTATATACGGAGTATACGGGTTAAATGGGTCAGGTTCGGGTTACGTGTAAACAGGTTAGGGTTGACATAGCTGACCCGATGATTTAAATGGGTCAGGTTCAGGTTGGGGTTTTCTGACCCGCCAACCTGACAACCCGAACCCGCCAACCCGAATCCGACCCGAATTGCCACCCCTGTATTAAACTATTAATCTTATTGCAATGGACTCAATTTCAAGATTTTAACCGATATAATCGAGGGGATTCTATTTTAGACCAATTTTGGCATCTTCTTAGCTGGCATTTGTCATGTGACAATGTCACATTTACTTGTTTGTTACAATCTAAATATAACCTCTAAACAATTTCCATGTGTCATATAAGAAATGGATGGTTTACAACATGTGACTTGAATATTATCATACTATCTATAAAGCTTTTTTTTTTAAAAAAAAAAACTTAAAATTCAGCATTACAATTTCTTAAGCTAAAAGTACAACTAATTAAAACATATTTTCTAACACTAAATAAAATCTTTAAATAGAAATACTTAAAATTCAACATTACAAGTTCTTAAGCTAAAAATACAACTAATTAAAATACATTTACTAATATTAAATACAATACAAAACATTATTAATGTGGTCAAGATATTTAATATGGTCAATTAATTAACTGGTCAATAAATACAATTAATGCAGTTATTAAAACACCACTTATATAAGAAATACAAATTATCAATCATATTGTACAACCAACTTAAACACAATTCCTGCATTAAATGTCACTAATACAAATAATAAAGCACATTATACAAATATTCAAGCCTGAACGGACAACAGGCCAAATGGGCTCGAGCTCGAACGGGCACGGGCCAACGGGCTCGAGCCCGAACGGTTTACAACTCCTGGCTATCACTTTTTTCTTCTGACGTTGTTAACATTTATTTTAGGGTACCCGCTGCTGCAATGCGAGTACCCTACTAGTCTAACTATCTTATAATGCATAAAGGACTACTATAATTACAATACTTAAAATTAAGCCTTACAAGTTTAGAAGCTTAAAGTACAAGTGATTTAAACACAATTAGACAATTAATGCCATAAATGAAATATAATTAGACATTTACAAGTTTAGAAGCTTAAAGTACACACCATTTTATTTTTGCCATTAAAGTTTAAAATTAATGACTTAAAATTGAAAATTAATGACTTAAAATTGATCATTATGTATATTAAATACAATTAATTAAATAGTCAATAAATACAATTAATACACTTATTAAAACACCCCTTACATAAGAAATACAAATTATCAAACATATTGTACAACCAACTTAAACACAATTCCTGCATTAAATGTCACTAATACAAATAATAAAGCATATTATACAAATTTTTAAGCCCGAACGGGCAATGGGTCAAATGGGCTCGAGCCCAAACGGGCACGGGTCAAACGGGCTCGAGCCCGAACGGACACAAGCTAAACGAAATTTTTGATATCCGTAAATTTATTGTCAAAAAAAACATAATAAACTAAAATATGTTCACATATTCTACAAACCAAACAAACCACTAAACAAAAAACATAAAATAAATAATAAATAAAATAATACAAACAAATTAAAATTTCATCAAACTTTTGTCATAAAAAACTAATCAGTAAAACTATTGCCAAAAAACGTACAAATAAAATAAATTATTAATCGAAAAAATTAAATTACAGGGTGCCCGCAGCTGCATCGCGCGGGACTTGCTAGTTGTATATAAAATGCGAACATCCCCTTAGAACACATACATCAACTCTTAACATGGATCAAATCTCACACAGGTTCGTAGAAGTCAACGGGCTAAAACTTCACGTAGCTGAAATCGGGCTAGAGTCCTCGCCTGCAGTCATTTTCCTACATGGGTTCCCTGAGATATGGTACACTTGGCGACACCAAATGATCGCAGTTGCAAATGCTGGTTTCAGAGCCATTGCACCTGATTTTAGAGGCTACGGATTGTCTGAGTCGCCTGCAGAGCCCGAGAAGGCTTCGTTTACTGATCTTATCACTGATACTGCCTCTATCCTTGATGCTCTTGCCATTTCTAAAGTATGTTACTTCGTAAATAAAATTTTATGTTACTACGTAATAATTCTAAGACTTGACATGTACTAGATTACCTTTGTTTCGGATATATATTCTTAGGTATTTGTGATTGGTAAAGATTTTGGAGCAATTATTGCGTACCCGTTAGCCGTTCTTCACCCAGAGAAAGTAGCTGGAGTCATAACTCTCGGCTTGCCATTTATGCCTCCAGGTGCCTTTAAGCATCAGTTCGTCTTCCCCGAGGGTGCTTACCCTCTAAGATGGGCGGTAAGAGTTTGAGCCAATTAAACGCAGTTTATCAATCATATATAACAGTTTGTATTGTGCTGAGTTTATTTATGTCATCAGGAACCTGGAAGAGCTGAAGCTGATTTTGGTCGGTTTGATACTAAAACCGTGGTGAAAAACATCTATATTCTGTTTTCTCAAAGTGAAATGGCGATAGCAAGTGAGAACGAGGAGATAATGGATCTAGTTAAACCATCTACTCCTTTACCTTCTTGGTTCACTGAGAAGGATCTTGCTGAGTATGTGGCTTTGTATGAAAAGTCTGGATTCCGATTTGCGCTCCAAGTTCCGTACAGGTATTTAGTTAGCTACTGAACTTGTGTATACTCTGACTTTAATGTTGATAACGAGAATATAGACAAATTTAGTGTAATTTCTGTAGGTCACTGGGCATGGCTGGATCGGAGGTAGAAGATCCGAAAGTAGAAGCTAAAACATTGCTGATCATTGGTGAGAAAGATTACGTGCTGAAAATTCCTGGAATGGATGAATATGTAAGGAGTGGAGAGGTGAAGAAGTATGTTCCGAATCAGGAAACAATATATGTGCCAGATGGATCTCATTTTATGCACGAGCAATTTCCCGACCAAATTAATCAGCTGATCCTTACTTATCTCCATAGCAACAAGCATCTCGCAGCAGTTTGAGATGGGACCAAAAGCCTCGTGATGGACAGTACTGTCCTAGTGTGTTGTGCGAGTAATATGTATGCTTATTAATCCATTGTCACATTTTCAAATAAAATTTGGGCTTTATAATCTCATGTCTCATATAATCATATTCTAGATATATATTACAACTTAGACAATAAGAATAATTATCGTCTGATACAGGCAACTAAATTTCATACATCATAGTTTACATCGCATAACTTATGTATATAAAAAGATATCTAAACAGTTATGTACATGGCTATCTCTTCTGGAAATTGAAGGATTTAATGCAATACGCAAATATGAACGCGAAAAATAGAACCAATCCAACATGTACTCCAGCAACGGCACCAAGGAAACTATGCTTGTAACCATAATACCGGTCCAAGTAACGTTTAACGGACTCACCAGTCGTGAGGAGGTCGTCCAAGTCCCCAAATTGTGATGCAACCATACCGTAGATGGTCCAGGCTAATGGATTGCCCCAGTAGTACCATCTCCACCAGACCGGGATCCTCTGTAACAAAAAAAGCAGCCGCATTATATTATAAGTCTTGTTTATATGAAAATGTATAGAGGTGGTAAAATAAGTATGTCGGTATGTTTAGTAACATGACATAATAGATGATTTTGTTTGGGTTAAAACTAATCGAAAGTTTTAAGAAAATTTCTTTACAAGGTCTTATGCATTAAGGCTTTCAAAACAAAGCATAACCCAAACTTTTGAGTCTTTCAACCTGTTTGACCCATTTTTAGCTATTTTAGATTTTACTCGTTTAAGTCTTTCAAAACAAAGCATAACCCAAAACGACTGGTTCTAAAGAGTAGAAAATGTCACTAGTAATGACAATGGACAAAAGAGAACAATGTGTGTTGATGAACTTACGGGCCGTGGAATGATGAATCCAGAAAAGAGATTAAAAAGTCCATAAAATGAGGCAGCGATAATGGCAGCAATGTTGGCGTTGGGGGTAATAGCAACAGTCATCATACCGTAAAATGTCATGTAGAGTAAGCAACTGAACTGGAAGAAACAGTACCAAAAGAACTTGGCTGCTGTCCACTCAAATCCAATCATTGCATACACTATGATACTGTATACTCCGGTTTGTGCTAGAATGTACGGGATCTCGACAAGAACCTGAGCTAAGGCATATGGCAGAGCCGAATACATTCCTGCAGCTCGTTCTCTATAAAAGACAGTACGTTCAACATCAACAACGGGCTGCACTGAAGATGCGTTTTGGACTCCAAGAAACAGGACTGCTGCGTACATCGACCCCATAGCATTGGTCAAATCTCGTTGAGTTGACCTATATTAACATTAACATTACTACCAAAAAAAGAAAAAAAAACAAAAGAACTTGATAGTTTTATGGTTTCTCGAATGCTTACTTTTTACCACCAAGATCCCAAAACATAGTACCAAACATGACTGCTATAAAGGTGGTAAAAGCAAAACGGACAGCTGTATAAGGTGGATTTCGCCAGTATGACCAACGTTGTTTCCATAGACAAGCTATGCATTGAACAATGAAAGGTTGTGAGTATTGTGTTGGGAAATAGAGATCTTTTGTACCAGGACGTGGTACACTTAATTCAGCGATAAGTGCTTTGTTTCTCCTGCAAATTAAAATTTAGTAAAAGTTAAATTTATCTTAGGTTCTATTATAAAGTTGTAATACTAGTTACAGATTTGAGACTACTTGCCTGTAAAGATCCGAGTTTTGGTAGATTTGGGTAAAATCGACACCTAAAGCTAGTTCTTGAGAGGAAGTGCTGACTTCTAACATCCATGTTGCCGGGTTATATCCGTCTTTGATCTTACTTACCCCATCAATATCCTAATTCACGAATCAATCAACGAGTTAATGCAAATGGTGATTTTATTAAGTAGTAACTATTATGACTACAAGTAGAGATAATAAGATAATCCATTGCAAACAGCAAATCCTCGTTACCTCGAAATACTTGATCAACTCACAAGAATGACGACCAACAGGTCCAACATACAACTCTTGTCCTCCTCGTTTCATCAAGAACAACTGCAGACCGGATGTTCCAAAATTCAGTAATAAATAAATAACCGAAAAGTGATTGTTTGTAATAATAAGAGGAATTTCATACCTCATCAAAAGCTTCAAAGATATCGATACTAGGTTGATGAATGGTACACACAACTGTACGTCCTGTGTCCACCGTGTTCCTAACGGTTCTCATCACAATGGCAGCAGCCCGAGCATCTAACCCTGAGGTTGGCTCATCCATAAAGATTATAGATGGATTGGCTACAAGCTCCACTGCTATGGTTAACCTCTTTCGTTGTTCGGTTGATAGCCCATTGACATCTGGTAACCCGACTAGTGCATCCCTTAACGGGTTCAGTTCCACAAGGTCCATAACCTCAGCAACGAAACTCTATAAAACAACATTAAATCTCATCATTTCTAATATTAAACTATAAACTGACTGAAAATACTTTTTTTTACAGAGGTTTTGCTCCAAAATATGTGCTCTACACGAACCTTTCTTGTTCTTTCGTCAACGTCTGTAGCCAGCCTTAGCCAGGCTGAGTAAAGCAAAGATTCGTAAACAGTAACATGAGGAGAGTGGATGTCGTTTTGTTCACAATACCCTGAAATCCGAGCAAAGGTTTCTTGTACTTTTGGATATCCAGAAATCCTAATGTCGCCTTCTATATAGCCACCGGTTTTTCTACCCGCAAGCACATCCATCAAAGTAGTTTTTCCGGCACCACTCACGCCCATAAGCGCAGTAAGAACACCAGGTCGAAAAGCTCCACTCACACCCTTAAGTAACAATAATCTATTTTCATTCACTCCTTGCTCTCTCATTTCCTACAACATTTATCAAAACATCAACATGACTATAAATAAAAAAAGAGTTTAAGAAGTTACGGGTCAAAAGAGATCAGGTCCGCTTAAGTACACCTGCAAAATATTTTTCGTATTCTTTGAATCATAATCAAGTTACCTGTGGCATATCAACTGAGTATTTGACATCATCGAAGGTAATCGAAAGCGGTTCAAACGGAAGAACCATCCCTTTTTTCTTGTTCTGACTACCCTCATTGGCAATTCTAGTGGATTTCATTTCAATGGCTCCTGCATCACTGTCGTCCTGTGATGCTACATTAGCTTGTGTTTTCCCGAAAGCTGTAGAGCTCACATATTGTTAAAAAATGACTACTTTTAAGCAATGATCGAAAACTAAAGGTGGCAAGTTTGGGTTATGTTTTGGCTCAAGCACGTTAAACAGTCAAAATAAAGAAAAGTAAACAACCAAAAGATTGAGATACTTACGGTTGAGTAAAGCGAGAGACAAAGCAAAACACAGGTTCAAGAGTAGAATGAATCCAACTAAAGCTGCAACTGCAATCCAATACCAATAATTTTCAGCAAAGAATCCTCCAGAAGTGATAATCGTTTTCCCAAGTGTGCTATCATTCCAAGGCTATAAAACAAAAATCATTTAAGAATAAGTTTCACCATGCTTACATGTATCTAGATATAGGGCGTGTTTGGATGTGCATCTGTTCCAAAAACTAACTTTTAGATACTTACCTTTTGCCATCGATGCCCAAGAAACTCGTTCACAACAATTCCGTTCATTGCGTACATTATAGGAGATGACCAATAGCCCCACAACCACCACTTCTTTACGTCATCTAAGAAAACCAAAACCTATTTATTAGTTTACAATAACAAGTAAAAAATTTATGTTTTTATGCATTTTTATGTAAGTAGTACCTCGAACAAGGACAAAGCCACCCAAAGCAAAGACCAACAAAAGTGCAAATGAACCAAATGTGTTTGCAACAATCATGTTTCGACCCATTGCTCCAATAAAACGAAACAATCCAGAAGACATCTGGTTAACTAGCAAGAGCAGAAGGTATTCCCTAAAGAATCTGCAGTACAAGAAAGATTCCATAAATAAACATTTACAGTACTTAAGAATGGTTAAAATAGGGTAATGTTTTATCTCTAACGGGCAAATAGATAACTATTATTGAGGTATCCATATTATTCATGGACAAAAGTATTTTGGGTCAAACCAACCCGAACGATATTTACCTGCAGATAAAGTGTCCATTCTGGATACTCTTCTAAGGAGAAAATGGACAGAAAGAGGTTTACTCGCAAAAACTGACTATTATTGAAATATCACTTTTCTTATAATCATATTTGACACAATAATTATATATGAGTTTTTTGGGCAAAAATTATTTCGGGTCAACCCGAATCGACCCGTTTTTACCCGTAAAAGAAAGTGTTCATTTTGATCCGTTAAGATGATCTTTAAAAATTAAGTACCTTTCAATGTTAGGGTCAAGTCCCACTACGTAATATGTCAAAATTGTCCATACACCTGCTTCAAGAAACGAAATAGGAATCTTGATGACCCATGATGGTAGAGCATACGCCCACGAGGGGTAAAACAAGAAATCCCTTTGCTTGTAGTATACAGGAAGCTTTGCAATTGTCATTGATATTTCAGCCATTCCATTAAACATAATCATAATCACACCGAAGAAAAGAGCACCCACATATATCCCACCATCTTCTGGAGTACGTATATGCATCTCAGTTCGGAAAAACACAGTCATAGTGATAAATGCCATCACAGTTAGCTGAAACCGAACAAAATATCATACCACTTATTAGGAAGTTGTGCAAAATGCATCAAAGTAACCAGCTTTGGTCCAATTTCTATAACTGGTAACCAAAATTTCTTTCGTAAAAACCTTCAAACATGCAAAAACTCGATTGAGCAAAAAGTCTCACCTGGAACAATTTGAAGATATAAACAAAAGAGTTTCTTTTCATGAGCAATATTTCTCTATCGGTACACGCCTTCAAGAGTTCCGTTTTATTTAAACCATATGTTTCGGTTGTTAAAGCAGCAGGGTGGCTTTTAGTTTTATCATAAGGGGTCCCTAAATCATCTCCAAGTCTCCTTCCGACATGAAACGATTGGTACGCGTCAGCAAATTCTTTAGCAGTCACAAATCTGTAAGGTTGGTCTCTTCTCATCCAATATTGTTGTTGATCTTTCTTTGATGTCACCTATAATAAAATGGTCAAATAAGTATTTACAAAATTGACCCAGACCGCACTTAAAAATGGGCGTGTTTCAGCCCGAACCTGTTTTAAATTTAATGGGAATCGTGTGTACTTACTTCTTGCAAGAAGTCAGCAACTCCTTTCCTCTCGGGACATTTAAATCCCATAGATTCAAAAAACTCGAGCACATTCTCACGTGGGCCTTGATACACAATCTTCCCATCAGTTAAAAGAATAATGTCATCAAACAAATCAAATGTCTCAGGTGCTGGCTGCAGTAGAGAAATAACAGCAGTTCCTTCAAGAATATGAAGAAACTGTTTGAGTGATTTCACAATTTGGAAAGTTGTAGAACTATCCAACCCTGTTGATATCTCGTCCATAAGAAGAACCTTCGATGGTCCAACTATCATTTCACCTGTTGTAACACGCTTCTTTTGACCACCAGATATACCCCTTATCATTTGATCACCAACCATAGTATCAGCACAAATATCTAACCCCAATAACTGTTACATAAAAGTAAACATAAACACTTAACGTTAGATCTTTAACCTGTTTCCAATTTTTATACAAAATATAAAATGGTCAAAATAGTCATTTAAATGTTTTCCGGTATCATACCTTAAGAGTATAATCTGTGACCACACTAGCTTCTTGTCCCTCTGTTGCTGCAGCCTAAAATAATCAAGAACATGAATAAAGTTACAAAGTTTTTTAATCAAAAGACACAAAGGATACAAAGTTACAAATGTAATGCAATAAATATCCGAGATCATTTTACATAAATTTTGTAATCATATTGGACACAAAAATAGTTTTGCACGTAATTGAAACTTTTGGACTAATTGTGTTTGGGTCAACTCAACCCATAGTAAAGCTGACACAGACCAATTTCCCAATCTGCCCTATTCACGCCTCTAAACTAGGTTTATATAATCTTTGATCTTGCTTCCCGTTACCTTCATGTAGATATCGATATCCGGATCAGGCTTAATGTTTGCATCTTTTTCCCTTCTTGACAACTCTGCCAACATCTCTGAAAATCATACAAAAAACTGTTATCAACACTCTTGTCAAATACGATTTCTATTTTCACACATTGTAACACTAGAGGTGGCAACTGCGACCGATTTACAATGAATGCATATCATGACAAAAAATGTTAATGGGTCAACCCGAACCAGCCTATTTGGACCGTACTAAAAATGACCCATTTCAACCCAAACCATACTCATATGTTGCACGACCCACTCATTTTGGCAACTCTACATAACTCCATCAATGATCGAACTCACCATAACGTGATCCAACCCCTTGGCATCGAGCAGAAAAGGCTAAGGTTTCTCTGACTGTCATTTCTCCAATATGGACATCGTTTTGACTGATATAAGCAGATGTTCTTTCCGGCACAAACTCATGCAATTCATGCCCATTGTATGTCACCTTCCCTGAACTCTACAATTGCAAATTGTAAATAAACTATTAAATTCTTGCTTTTAAACATAATTTTAGCAAAAAAAAAAAAAAAAAAAAAAAAGAAAAAAAAAGGAGAATTGGTTTACCTTAAGCTCCTTGGCAAGCTTCCCGGCCAAAGCTAACAACAATGTTGTCTTACCAGAACTTGGGGGACCCAATAGTAATGTCATCCTACACATTGCATGCACGTTTTAGTAAAAAATCAAATCATGTTATCAATACTCATTTACTTCTGAATGGATCGATTGTGTTGTGTTATTATTTCAAACGGGTGATATAGAAAAGATAGCTAGAAGGAAATGAGACCAAGTACGCTGAAACTAGTCCAAACTATATTTTTAATGCATACAACATCCTATATCTAAGAGAAAATAAAATGGACAAAGAAGTATATTTTGGTCATCATGGCCTTCCTAGCCCAAAAAAAATCAATAAAATTTTCTTTGCATTCTTCCTTCAATAATACCTGCTAGGCTTCACAACACCACTAACATCATCAAGGATGGTTATATGCTGTTTTGTATTTGGAAGGAGATGGAACTTGCTCAAGAGCCCCTATAGACACAAAAGAAATTAACACGTACGTATTATGAACGATTTTTATACAAGTCAGAAAACAATGTTAAAATTATGTTTTGAAACATGCATCTTTAGAATTAAAGACCATCCAAAAGTGCAAGTTACAAAGATTTGATATAAACAGGATTCAGAATATATTTTAAAACGTGCAAATTTGAACGTAAAAACGGTCTAAAACTCATAAAAATTGTGAAGGACTACATAAAGGTTAGTGAACATAGTCCGAATAATACTTTTAGTCAATGTTTAAAAGGAAATAATAAGTTTATAGCTCTTAGAAATGGCGGAAATAGTTCGAGTTATATTTTGAAACCGGCCCTTTAAATGTATAATTCCACAAAAATTATATGTTATGACTTAGGAAAAGAATTCGATTAAAGTAAAATACAGTAAACAATTTCTGAATTTTGATTTTGAAGTACCTCAAAAATATCAATGTGGAAGTTTATGAAACTTGGCAAAGCTCTACTTCCTGTGTTCACATTTGCTTCCACAGTCAAATGCTCAAATCTGACTTCAATTGTTGGCAACTCAATCCCAACCCTGTATAGTTACATGGCTTAGAAATCTTTATATGAGGCAAATACTAAAGAAAATATCAAAATAAGTTTCCAGAATCCATACTTCTTAAATTTGAATACCTTTAAATAACACATGAATACATTTTTATGTTTGTTTTATTAAGTACAGTAGTTACTTATATACTATATATAGAGAGAAAACTCCTCTTAAAACTTAAAATTACAATTACTAATATACACTTAAATAAAAATGGTAACAACATCAACCATTATATTAATAATTTAGATATTTTTTAATACTAAATCTTTTATTATTTTTTTATTTCTAACTCATAGACTTATTTTCTTACAATTACTACAAATTGAACCCTTAGTTGCGTCAATAGTCACACCTGAATAACAAGTTTGCAAGTATAATTATTTGCAGCTATACATCGTCGCTATACGCAAGTAGTTGTCTATTAGTTAAATAAAAGGGTATCCGACCATGGACGAAGCTTATATAGGGCAACAAGGGGTTGTGGCCCCCTTAATCTAGGTCCACTAAACTTTATTTTTTGTAGTTTTGTATGTAATTTCCAAAAAAAAATAGTATAAATGTTAAATAATTAAAGGTTTGTCCCAAAGACAAAATGATCACAAGCCATGAAATGATAATTTTGCCCTCACGTGACACGTGAGGGTTGTAACAGCCATTGACTAACAGGCATTAGACAAAGGGATGATGGAAGAAGCAAAGTGAAAATTTAAAAAAAAATAAAATAAAATATATATATATATATTTGGGTACAATCTTAAAGGCGAACTATATATTTTACTTTATATTATAATACACTATCACTAGTGTTACTAGAAAATTAAGTATAGGATTTCATGCTTACTAGTTGGACTAAATAATAAAAAAAATCAACTGTTAGATAACTAGCTTACCTAAATCATAAAATAGTACTATTATTATAATGGTGATGTTATGGGTACTCTTATAAGTTAACGACACTCCCTCTCACTCACATTTATTCAGTCTGTTAATAGAATTTTTTTTTTTTTTTTTTTTTTTTTTTTTTTTTTTTTTGCCATTTTTTACTCTGTCTTTTATAACTTTTGACTTGCAAACTTTATATTTTATATTCCGTATTTTTAGTTTTGTAGTTTTATAACAAAACTAAAATTAAAAGAATAACAACAACAACAACAACAATAATAATAATAATAATAATAATAAAAGTGATGTTTTAATAATAAAAAAAATAAATAATAATAACAATAATAATAATAATAATAATAGATTTTCTAATTTGTGCCATGGTGGCACAAGCTTTAAGACATTAAGCAAAGAAAAATTATCATATTTGCATGATAGTTGATATTAATAGTTTCTTTAATTAACAGTATTTACCAAATTTGTTATTGTTTTATAAAGAAAAATAAAGTTTTTTTTAGGAAATACATGAGTTTATTTAATGCTTTAAACTTGTGCCACCATGGCACAATTTTTGAAAAACCCTAAGACTAATGCTAGTGGTGACCATTTTCTCACCCAAGCAACTCCGCCACATCAGCACCACCTTGGCTTTCTCTCTCCACAACTCCACTCCAACCACAATTAGCTAGTGGTGACCACAAAAGCAACCCCATTTTTTTTTTTTTTTTTTTTTTTTTTTGAAATTAAAATTTCATCCAATATTTAAAAAAACATTACAATAAATATTTTAGATAAATAGAAATACATTACGTTAAAAAAAATATGAAATTTGTAAAAATTTGTGTTATTCACATTAATACACTATGTACCTGCACTTTGTATTATAATAAAACACACCAACCAAACTCAACTTGACTTCCACCTAATCACCCTTAATAACTGTCATTTGATCTTTTTTTTTTTTCATATATATATATATATATATATATATATATATATATATATATATATATATATATATATATATATATATATAATAGATGTCTTCTTCTTCAATTGATCTTTGAATCAAAGAAAGATCTGAAGCAACATCAGGTGATCATCCCATAGTCGACAGAAATATAGGTAACCCTCTTTCAATTTTTCTTCAGTAGCCCATTTGACTTTCATTGTAGTATATCCTTGCAGTAAATATCCCATCAATTTTTTTGCATGTTTTGTACTACCATTTGAATATTTTACTCCCAAATTAAAGCATTTATCATTCAAAGTTTCGGTTGGTGAGGCAACCGAATTGTGAAAAAGGTTGGAAGGCAACGCGTTGCTTTTGGGGTGTGCTAGGGGAAGTGACGCGTCACTTTTGGGGTCACTTGGTGAAATCCAACTCCCATTAGCAATAGTCTAATAATAATAATAAAGAGAAGGGACGGGTGGAGGTGTGGATAACTTCAAGCTGATCAGTTACATGTAAACATCTCAAGATTCTTTAGGCTTCTTTGAGTATGTCTTAAAAGCACTTTCATTATACTAAAGCAAAATATTTCTAAACACTTTTCTTGAACATGACAAAAAAGTATTAGTTAAGTTAGTTTTCCTTAAATGCTAATTAATTTGACTGCATGTATTTCTTTTCATTTGAACATTTTTTCATTTCTTTTAACCAAACCAATATTCCAATATATCTTTTTTCTCTCAAATCTAACTTTATTGTAATTTTGCTTTTAGGTGGTGTAATGATTTTGAAAATATAATTTATTTCTTTTCCTTCTAAAAGAAAGATAATATATTCTCAACTTTCTTGACTTAGGTAAATTATACTTTCATATTTCTAGATTCTAGTAATTTTAAGATATTCACATAACTATCACAAAAAGGGGGTTAATATGTTCCCATTACCGGAAGAATGTGAGTGTTTGACTATGATGCATACCTAATCATGTGAGTGTTCGACTATGATGTATACAACCTAGTCGAAGTATATATTTCTATTACGCTTTCGGTCTCTTTCCATATCCACCTCAATTTATGTATCTAGTGAAGTTTCTTTCCATATCCACCTCAATTTATGTATCTAGTGAAGTTTGAACGTTAGACATTTTGTGTAACATCATGGGCGTACCTAGTGAAGTTTTAACATGATACTCATATGAATTTCAGATTTGGAAAAATGAAAATTAAGAATAAATATGTGCTAACTGATTGATTTCTTATATGTTTTCTATAGAAATAAAAGTAGAAAATATGAATATTCCTTGAAAAAGTAACGGATGGAATATAGGTAACATTAATCAACAATAAGTAGTATATTAACTAAGCATTTAAAGATTTCAATAGCGATAGCAATAATAATAGTAATAATATATACCTATCAATTCTGTGCCTGAGCTTCAGTAGAAACTTTTCATTATCTTCATCAGCAACTTTCACAAGTCTATCAAGCAAATGTTGTCTTTGTTCAATTCCAAGACTATCGATATCGACTTCATATGAAGCACCCTTTGATCCAAACAACAAACCTTTCCTTAATCTATCAAAAGTTGGCAACTTTTCTAGTGAAGCCCATTTTAATGCCTCTTCATCATTTTCTTCTCGTGACGATTTCGAAAAAGCATCCATACCCGAGTTTCTCCATATAGAGTTACTCGCAGATCGTAAACTTGATGATCTTCCACTCGTTGCTCGTTTACTCCCTAGCCTTATGCTATTTGTAGCTTTGTACATGTCACTCCCATCCATTTTTAGCCGTCCTCTAAACGAGAGACGTATATGTGGTTTGACGTTTTCTAGAAAAACGTTAAACAGAACCCGTAAATTTTATTTCTATGACGAAATAAATTTTATTAAGACAAAAGTGTTGCGTATGGTGTTTTTTTTGGGTTGATGGGAATTAAGAGGGGTGTGTTATATATATACAAGGAGAGGAGATTTGTGTATGGAAAATAATTAGGTGATGGTTGAATTTTGAAATGTGAAACAGGCAACTAGCTGAGCTACATATGATTTGAAAATGATATTAAACATAACGTGAGTGATTATGTTATCAAATGTGTATTAAAAATTAGCTTTGAAATAAGCTGTTGAACGGCGCAAAAGCAAAATTGTCATGCATTTCGTGTACTGTTTCCCCGAGAGGCTACGTGACTTTGCTTACCAATAAATAAATATAAGATAGTTCAATATATAACCAAAAGAAATATCATAATTCTATATTTTGTATTAAAACTTGTCATTTGGGTAAGTATAAAATTACGATGTTTCTTTTGATATACATGAAATTTTCCTAATAATAAACACACCAGTTGTAAAAATACAAGTAGAATTATGAGTAGAAAAAAATAGCATTCATTTTATTTATATAAAAAATAATTTTACAATTACGCACTTTAACTTTTTATTTACGCACAATAAGTGCTAGCATGTAAAGATGAAAATAAAAATTAAAATAAGAAGGGTGAGAAGAAAGTATAACAACACATTTTAGATGCACATACAAAAATAGATACATACCCCTTTAAAATTCTCACTTATTTAAAATATGTAGCTCGAAATTTTTATTATTTTAATTTTTCTTTCGCAGGATCTTTTTCCAATTATGGGTTACTAAAGTTTTTCCACACTTTTGTTTGTAGCCTCGACTTTACACAAATAGTAACATAATTTCACATAAACAATAGACTAATGTGAACACCGAAGAAAGTAGCAATAAGAAAAATGAAACACGAATGTGACTTTTTTCATTCATTGTCTTTCTTAAATACTACTATTGACAATCATGTATCAGTTAACATATTTGTGTTAGAAAAATGAAACACGAATGTAATTTGTTGGTAATGATTTTTGGAAACTTAATTAATACTCTTTGACAATCTATATCTATAAGGGGGGTGGCAACATTGCCTAAGATTGCCTCATATTTTAAAGCAAACAATCAATCATGGCCCTCCAACTCATTTTTTGCCTAAAGTTGCCTAAAGTTTAATTTTAAGTGGCAATCTTGCTTAATGTCAAGCATTAAATGTTACATAATTATATAAATTTTGTACTATCTTGCCTAATTTTTTGCCTAAAGTCAGCCTCGTGTTATATGTTGTGCTTAAGGCTTTGTATTTTAAATTATTTTATTACTATAAACTTTGTACTATTGGGTAAAAAATGTACTTTCTTTGAAACAAACTTTTGTCTTAAAGCTAAAAGTCTCTACCACATTATTTGAAGAAAGAATGCTACCTACTTCATCTTCTTCACCATTTCTCATGTCCGACGATGTACTCGGCCAATTTTTTTTTATTTTTATTATTATTTTTTTTATTTTATTTTTTTATGGAAACAAGCCCAACGTCCGAATATACATTCAATGCAATGTTCGAAAAATTCTTGGGAATGGCTGAGCCCGATTCGGTGTAACAAACCGCAAAGCTCACCGATCGGTGCTTGCCGCTGCAGTGGCAGTCGAGCATGCCGATCGGCAAAGCTCACCGAGGTGTCCAAACCGCAAGGATGCCAGTGCCCTAACTATCTATAATGCATTTAGGACTTTTATACATTTTTTTTTGAACATCATGACTTTTATAAATAGAATGCTTAATTTTTTAATCTTACACATATTACTATATTTAGTAATTTATATAATTAAATACTACACTAAACTAATTGCATTATAATATATACTAAGTTCAAATGAAATTTATCATTATATATTTAGTTTTTACTAAGTTCAAATGAAAAACAAAAACTTGTTCTTTTTGAACTATCAAACTGGTAAACCATCATATATCGACTATCATTGTATACCGCTAAAAGATTAAGATACGTCAAAAACTGCATATTTGGTATCCCGTTGCTTTGTGTGGGTACCATGCTAGTCATGAATTAAATACGGGTGGCTTTTTCATAGTACAAGTACAAAAAAGTATTTAAATTCTTCATATTTTAAAGGACAAATGTCCACAGTTAAAAATGTACAAGATTATAGAGTTCATACTTGCTCATGTGTGTTAATAATGGGTTGACAAATTTTCCTACATGTATAAATGTGGAGATATTATCCCTATGTACACCTAAAAGTGTGGTAAAATTGCAAATGATGTTTATAATTAAAAGTGTGAAAAAATTTGTGACGCTTATAAGTGTAGCTTTGTTGTAATTGTGCATATTTATATATGTAGATTATTTTTAAAATATTTGTAACACATATAAATGTAGCCAAACTATGATTCTTATAAAAGAATCCACAACTGACCATAACCATAGAGAAATAAGTGTGGAGAATTCAACTGTTTTTTGTATTGAAGTTTCAAAACATGCATTATATTTTTGGACTAATCTTCTAACAATATTTTTAATGCCGTATGTTTTTTTTACTTTACATGAAAATTTTGACCTAACTTCCTCACAAGCTATTAGTACTATTATAATTTTTTTCATTTTAAAATAATTGTTTACCGTACTACAAATATGTTTAGCACATAAGATTATGGAAAGATTATATTTAGTTTTTGAAAATATTTACTACTATACATTTTATTTTAAAAATATATAAAAAAAAATATATAGCATTCATATTTAAAATATAGCATTCATTTCATTTATATAAATAACATTATCTGTACAATTGCGCATGTTAATTTTTTTTATTTATGCACAATAAGTGCTAGAATATTGCAAAACACCTTTAAAAATTTTTATTGGTGAGTTGGGATAATGAGAATAAATTTTTTTTCCACACTTTTGTTTGTAGTCTTGACTTTACATAAATACTCTCTTCGTCTCAAAATTATAGTTCTTCTTTCTCTTTTTGAATGTCTTAAAGTAATTCTCCACTTTTTATTATTATCAATAAAAAAAGAATTTAGTGAAGAAATAATATATTTGAGTGGTTAAAAATTATAATGGTCTTATTTTTATTAAACTATTTGATTTTTGTCTTATGACAATAATTTTGAGACGAATGGAATAAGAACGTAATTTCACATAAATAATAAACTAACGTAAACACTGATGAAAGTAGTTACGGCAGAAAAATGAAACACGAATGTGACTTTTTCATTCATTGTCTTAATTACTACTCTTGACAATCATGAATCAGTTAACACTAGCAGGGTACCCGCACAATGCAGAGGGGGTATCCGATGACTAATTTTATGGCGATCAAATATTTTTCATTTAAATGTTTTTTCAACAGTAACTTTACAAAAGAACGACAAATTTTAATTAAAATAACTATAAGAGATATCAATGCAAACTATTTAATTTTTGAATAAAAGTTATCATTTTATTCCTTATCTTGGTATGAAATAGTTTGCATTGTCATTGCTTATAGTTATTTTAATTAAAAGTTTTCATTCATTTGTAAAGTTACTGTTAGAAAAAACATATACTCGTCACAAAATTAGTCACCGGGTATCCGCCGCCGCATTGCACAGATAGCCTGCTATTATTAATTCATAGACTTAACATCATTTTTGCATTCTTTGCATTCAAAAAAAGTTAGTCACAACGTTTATCTATACTACATATAAAGGAAAAATGGTCAATCTTGAAAAATCTTATTAAAGGAAATTATGAAATGTAATTAATACTCTTATTAAAACACCTCATTACTTAAAAGTACAATGATTTATTCACATTGTACAACCAATTAAAAACATATATACATAATTAAATACAACCAATTAATACAAATCACAAACCGGGTTGACCCGGGACGCTTCAAACCCGACGGGTTGAACCGGTTTAATTTGACCCGTTTTCGACCAAACCTAGCAAGTTGACCCGGTTTAAATCGACCAATTTTTCGACCGGAATGGTTCACCCGGTTGAACCACCCGGGTCGAACCGGGTTTCAAAACATTATGTTTAATTCCCACTTGTGTAATCAAAATATCACTACAATTATCTGCCGCTAGGAGTGGCAATTCTGGTCGGGTTCGGGTTAACAGGTTAGCGGGTCTAGAATCCCAACCCGAACCTGCAACTATGTCAACCCTAACCTGTTTACACATAACCCGAACCTGTCTTATTTAACCCGTATATATACTTGGGTTAGCCGGTTAAATAGGTTACACATGTTGAATATGTTAAACGGGTTTCGGGTTGACCCATTTAACACGTTTTATATACAAAAGTACGCACATACATGAGTTAAATAGGTTAAACGGGTTTGCGGGTCGACCCGTTTAACCCATGTAACCTATATAATAAAATATAAATAGTTTTTACTTTATGTAAAAAAATCCGGGTCGACCCGCTTAATTTATTTTCAACTCGAACTTGACCTATTTATTAAAGACGTTAGTTGGGTCGACCCAAACCTGACCCGAAAGTTATTATAGACTTAACACGAACCTGTTAATTTGCGTGTCGGTATCATGTCGGGTTTCGTGTCGGACAAAAATTGTCAACCCTATTTGCCGTTATAAATCACGTTGTTATGCACGGGTACTCGTCTAGTAAAACAAAAGGTTTTGTTTTGTGGTTGATTTTATTACCTCGAGGAATTCATACTTTCTAGTTTTTAATATACATTTTGAAACTTTTACTTTACTAGACATTTTGAAACATATGATAAAAAGTGTTAAATACTTTTAGAATCTTGGATTAATGTCGTTAGCATAATTTCAATGAAATTTGCAATCAACATTCAAAATAGGGAGGTGATTTGTACATCACTAAAATTGGTGTGCACACCACTAAATTATGTTGATAATGCATATAGTACAACTATATACTTCATACTTAGTGGTGTACACACTAATTTTAGTGGTGTACAAATCACCTCCCTTCAAAATTACTCCCCAATTCACGGGTAAACAAAAATGTTTCATTGCCTAAGTCATTAAAAAGAAGAAAGAAGTTAATTATGATTATAATTTCCATATAGAAATTATGATGTAAAAAGCGCTTACTCCTCTCATCCTACTTTTGTATTAGACCTTACTGCATATTCCTAAGTTAACCTAAAACACACACAACACTTCATCTTTCAACCACCCTCATCACCCCTTTGCCGCTTTCCTCCACTTTCAACCACCATTTATTATCATCACACACACTTGAGTTCACCACCAAAACAACAGGATCTGCCACCACCTGTACAACCACATCTACATCAACTATAAGTTCTACCACTCGTAATTCAAGATCTACTACCACAACAATCAGATCTACAACCCAATTTGTCGAATCTGTCACATAACCACAATATCTTCCACCCAAACCAGACACAATTTAAACCAAACGGCGGATTCAAGTGGTGGCGGCGGAAGGAGTGGTGGTGGCGGAAGTGGTGGAATTGTGGCAGTCACATGTGTCTTTAAAAGAGAGAGAGAGAGAGAGAGAGAGAGAGAGAGAGAGAGAGAGAGAGAGAGAGAGAAAATTCACAGATGCTTTGCTTTTACTTTTTAGAGAGATTACACTATTTTTTTAGGTGGCTTCGGTTGTTTGAACTCTGAATCTACCACCAAAACTACCCACAGCCAAAACCAAAAAACCAAAACTACAACATGGGGTTTGTGAGTTTGTGAAAAAGATGTGATATTTTTATGGGTTCGTGAATCATTTTTATGAAGTTTGGTTAAAGGTCGAATTTTTATTTTGTCAATTTGGTTTGTGATCTTAGGTTTTATATATATGAATTATAATGAAGGGTTGTACATTGTGTTTAAATGATTTTAATATTGGGTGTAGGGGTGTTTTTAATGCTATTAATGTATAATTCTAAAGAAAGTGATCTGAATTTCAATCCATGCTATTTTTTGTTGTACACCATGTTTTGGTTGTTGTAATTGTGAAAATTGCTTGCTTTAAAGTGTTGTAAATCATGCATCATTTTTTGTACATCTGAATTTTTTAGAGAGAGAGAGTTTCCTCTATTATAAGTAGTATAGATTATGTAAGAAAATCGAAACACGAATGTAATTTCTTTGGTAATGATGTTTTGAAACTTAATACCAAGTAATACTCTTGACAATCAATTAGGGATTGTTTGATAAAAAAATATGATTTAGCGTTGAATGAATCAAAGCTACTGAATGATTCTAAGATGCTGAGTGAACCTGATTCTGAGTGAAAATGATTGTTTGATATTTGTTCTGAATGAGCAATTTGAATTGCTTAAAATTACCAATTTAACCTTCTGTCCGATTTTGTATTGAACAAATATACCGTTTGATAAAAAAATTATTAACTCGAATAAAAATATAATATAAAGAAAGTAATGTTGGAATAAAAAATGCAAAAAGTCTTATCAAAAGTTCATAAAATAATATAAATTACGAACTAATCTTAGGTTGAAGCATTTCAAAATAACTCATTAATAATCTCATTATGGAGATTAGCAAACTTGATATATCAGAAATTATTGTTATTCTATATATATTTAAAAATATTTTTATAAAACATCGATCATGCTAAAGAAAAAAAAAATCCCTTAACTTGAACAAAAAAAAAGAAAAAAAAAAACCATTTTAATAAAATAAATAAATGATTACCACCTTTATACCAATTGTCCATATTAGCACAATAATCAAATAAAATATATTAATAAAAAAATAGTCAAATGATGATAACGTTCATGGATTCTTAATTTGAAAAGACCCCAGACCAGTACTATATTTTTGAATACGTAAATAATGAAAGTTACGTGTTTAAGCGTGACTTTTGAGGAAAAAAAATAGAGGCTATATTAGTCAAAGGTTAGCTGCTGAATGGTTTAGGGATATATCTCAAAAAAATCATTCAGAGTCAAATAGAATAACTCGGATGCATAATTTTTTTTATCAAACAAGAAGGGCTTTGACCGAATTAGTGTTGGGCTCTGAATTGGTCCATTAAGAAGCAAACAAACACACCCTTAAATACGGACGGTTTTTTGGTAATACAAGTTTCAAAACATGCATTAAAAAGAGTAAGTTACATAAATCGTCCTTATTGTTAGGCTAAATTGCATGTTTCATCTTTAACTCTCAAGAATCTCGCATATCGTCCTTGTGGTTGTTCATTTTGCATTGACCTATCATTTGACCGGACGGTGTTTGTTTGCACCGTTAACTAGAGGGTACTTTTGTCTTTTCAACCCTAAACAATACAAACACTAACCCTAGTTCACCCCACCCTACCCAGTTATGGTTAGTTCATTTCTCTCCCAACCCCACACCCATCTTTTCCCTCCAAAAACGTCACACCAGTTCATTCACATATACCCAATCCCAACTTTGTGTGTGTTTCCGCGCCAAGAATAATTGAAGAACCCTAAATACTTTTTCTTTCTACAAAACCCCACAACTAAAATAGGATGATATTTTGAAAATATGAGAATGAGGCAGCAATCCGAACCTCAATGAAAAATGCTAATCCCGGTCGTAGGTTTTACAATTGTCCCCAAATTGTAACTAAAATAAGTTGTCTCAGTATCTACGGTGCTTTAAAGTTGGATTAACATTATAACTAAAATAAGTATGAGTGATGTACGTTTCTTGAGACAATTTATGTGTTAAATTCTTTATATTTTCGATAAATTTGTGTATTTTTATGTTCACTTAATAACGATGGAAAATCTCCAAATTTCCGCGGAATCCCTGATCCCCGATTGGGGGCAGGGATGTGGATGTAAAACTATCCCCAACGGAGATGGGGCAGGGACGGGGATGGGACTTGGGAGTGCGAAACGGGGATTGAGATGAGAAATGCGAATCTCAACTTTCCCCACCCTGTTGCCATCGCTACTTTTGTTGATGCAAAGTGTGATTCTTAATTTCTTATTTATAGTATACTATATATGAATATACTACATCCATCCTATAATTATTGTCTAGTATTGACTTTCAAAGTATTTATTTCACAAGTTCGACCATAGATATTTTTATTTGTGGTATACGATACTTGATAAAAATTATATCAATGAAAATGCATTTAAAACATAATCTATTCATATATTTTTCATCATGTAATATATAATCCAAATAAAGATATATAAGGCCAAAGTTGAGAACTAAAGACTTAAAAAGTTAATAGTGGACAATAATTATGAAACAGAGAGAGTACGTATTTAACACAAACAAAATAATTTGGAGTAATACTTGTTACCGTAAATACAATGCATCTACTTTGTGGATTCTTCTTGCAAGTGGAAAAGTTGTGCACATGGGCCAAGTTGATTTAAGGAGGTCATGGATGATGTAACTTGTTCATTTGAAGCCTATAAAAGGCATAGAAACACAGCCTCATTCTTCATCCCATCCAAAGCACAAAACACATAGTGTCTTGGTCTATTTCTTTCTCTTAGTACTTGTAATAATATAGAGTTTGGTATTTCCTAGTTACAAGAGATAAATATTTGTATTATCCTTGTAACTAGAGAAAAGGTGTAACTCCTAGTTTACATAGTGAAACGTATCTTTCCTTGCCCGTGGTTTTTACCATGTTAGGGGTTTCCATGTTATATCCGTGTGTCATCTTTTATTATATTTCATATTTTAGTTGTGGGTTTGCTTCAATTCGGTGTCACTTTTCTCAACAAGTGGTATCAAGAGCTAAGGTTGGGTGTGTGTATAATTATTTATCGTATGCTCTGTGGTTGCCACTAATTAGTGGACCCTCCACATCAAAAGATAAATAAGATTATATTCACTCAAAAGGTGTTCGTTACTATTATTAACTAATAATAGTTTTGTCGAAAAGTAGATTGTGATTGTAGCAATGGCGGCGAAATTTGAAATTGAAAAATTCAATGGGAATAATTTCTCGTTGTGGAAATTAAAGATGAGGGCTATCCTTAGAAAGGATAAATGTTTAGCGGCCATTGACGAAAGGCCAGTTGAGGTCATGGATGACAGTAAATGGGACGAGATGGACGGAAATGCTATTGCAAATCTTGCTCGATTGTAAAGGAGATTTGGGATCATCTTGCTCGGTTGTATGAGGCAAGATCGCTCCACAATAAAATATTTCTCTAGAGGAAACTTTATGCTCTTCGCATGACGGAATCTACTTTAGTGACTGAGTACGTTAATAACCTGAATACTCTATTTTCTCAGCTCACGTCTTTGAGTTGTAAAATAGAGCCACAAGAACGTGCAGAAATTCTACTTCAAAGTTTACTTGACACATATGACCAACTTATTATCAACTTAACCAGTAATGTTCTTTCGGACTATCTAGTCTTCGATGATGTTGCAGTCGCCATTCTGGAGGAAGAAAATAGGCGTAACAATAGGGAGGACAGACATACCAATTCAAGACATGTGGAGGCTTTTGTGGTGACAAGAGGAAGGTCAATGGAACCTGGCTCCAGTGGGAGTCACAATCATGGTAAATCTAAAACATGAAAGAAGAAGAATTTTAAATGCTTCAAATGTGGCAAGCAGGGTCACATGAAGAAAGATTGTAGGAGTTTAAGCAACTCTAATCCTCAAGGAAATGTTGCCAGCACTTCAGAAGATGGTAACGCTCTGTGTTGTGAAGCAGCGGTTGCAAATGAAGGCAGGACGAGATTTGCAGATGTATGGCTGTTCGATACAGGAGCAACTTTTCATATGACAACAAGAAGAGAATGGTTTCATCAATATAAACCTATCTCTGGAGGTGGATCTGTGTACAGTTGCAATGATCAAAAACTAAAGATCATTGGAATTGGATATGGTAAAGGTGCATGATGGTACAGTTCATACTATTCGGGATGTGCGGCACGTGGAGGGCCTGAAAAAGAATCTTTTGTCTCTAGGACAATTTGATAGTCTTGGTTGTAAGGTTGAAAAAGAAAATAAGATTTTGAAAGATATAAAAGGCGCGCTTGTACTTATGAAAGGTGAAAAGGTGGCTGCGAACTTATACCAACTGAAGGAAGAGATACTGGAGGAGGAGGAAGCATCCGTTGCTTCACATAGTCCAAGTCATAGAGTTGAAGTAACTTGGCATCAGAAGCTTGGACATATGTCAGAACAAGGAATGAAGGTTCTTGTTGAAAGGAAGTTAATTCCTGACCTCACAAAGGTTTCTTTACCTTTCTGTGAGCATTGTGTTATCAGCAAGCAGCATCGCCTAAAATTCAAGACCTCAAATTCTAGAAGTGTATATGTTCTAGAATTGGTTCATTCTAATGTATGGAAAGCACTAGTTCAATCCCTGGGAGGAGCAAGGTATTTTGTATCCTTCATTGATGATTATTCCAAGAGATGTTGGGTGTACCCAATCAAGAAGAAGTCGGATGTGTTTGAAGTTTTCAAGGTTTACAAAGCGTGGGTTGAACTTGATTCTGGGAAGAAGATCAAGTGTTTGAGGATAGATAATGGAGGTGAATATACTAGTGATGAATTTGATACCTTTTGCAGGCAAGAAGGAATCAAAAGGCAGTTCACGACGGCATATACTCCTCAACAGAACAGAGTGGCAGAGCGGATGAACAGAACCTTGTTAGAAAGAGCAAGAGCAATGTTGGCAACTGCAGGCTTGGAAAAATCGTTCTGGGCAGAAGTAGTCAATACCGCCTGTTATGTGATAAATCAGTCACCTTCAACTGCACTTGAGTTGAAGACACCGATGGAGATGTGGACGGGAAAGCCGATCAACTTTTCAGACCTTCATATATTTGGAAGTCCTGTGTATGTGATGTATAATTCTCAAGAAACTACAAAGCTGGATCCAAAATCCAGAAAATGTTTGTTCTTAAAGTATGCTGACGGAGTAAAGGGGTATCGCTTGTGGGACCCCACTACCCACAAAGTAGTCGTCAGCAGAGATGTTGTCTTTATAGAAGACAAAGTTCAAGAGAATGAAGAAGGTGATAGCACTACAAGTGAAACTACATCAATACAGGTGGAAAATCAGTTTCAGTCGAGTGATTCTTCTGAAGCCGTAGGTGAATGAGACAACTGAGTCTCGAGCTTCAACGACTCGTACTCTTAATCGTGAAAGAAAACGTCCGGTGTGGCACACGGATTATGTTATGTAGGGCAATGTTGCATATTGTCTTCTTACAGAGGAAGGAGAGCCGTCAACTCTTCAAGAAGCACTGAATAATTCAGATGCTTCGTTCTGGAGGGAAGCAATGCAAGAAGAAATTGAAGCTCTTCATAAGAATAAAACATGGGAACTGATGCCACTACCAGCAGGTAGAAAACCCATTGGAAACAAATAGGTGTATAAGATCAAGAGGAACGGTGATGACCAAGTGGAGAGGTATCGTGCAAGATTGGTAGTCAAAGGATATGCTCAGAAAGAGGGAGTCGACTTCAATGAAATATTTTCCCTTGTGGTTCGAATGACAACTGTTCGAGTGGTTCTGGCAATGTCTGCTATGTATGATTTACATCTACAGCAGCTAGATGTGAAAACTGCATTTCTTCATGGAAATCTTGAGGAGGAAATTTACATGCTCCAACCAGAAGGTTTTAAACAAAAAGGAAAAGAGAACTTGGTTTGCAGGTTAAACAAATCTCTGTATGGTTTAAAGCAGGTGCCGCGGTGTTGGTACAAGAGATTTGATTCTTTCATCATTGGCCTTGGATATAACAGACTACACGCAGACCCTTGTGCATAGTACAAGAGGTTTGGAGACAATGATTTTGTCATTTTGCTATTATATGTCGACGCCATGTTGGTTGCAGGCCCCAACAAAGATCGTATCAGTAAACTAAAGGCACAACTCGCTAGGGAATTTGAGATGAAAGACTTGGGACCAGCAAACAAGATTCTAGGGATGCAAATTCACCGAGATAGAGTTAGTAGGAAAGTTTGGTTTTCACAGAAAAGTTATGTGAAGAAAATCTTGCAAATGTTCAATATGCAAGATTGTAAGCCAATATCAACCCCGTTTCCTACTAATGTCAAATTATCCTCCAAGATGAGTCCTAACGATGAAAAAGAGAGGATGGAGATGTCTTGAGTACCGTATGCATCAGTAGTGGGAAGTTTAATGTTCGCAATGATTTGTACAAGACCAGACATTTCACATGCAGTGGGTGTAGTGAGTCGGTACCTGGCGGAACATGGTAGAGAGCATTGGGAAGCTGTAAAGAGGATCTTTAGATATCTTAAAGGAACCTTGGATGTTGCATTATGTTATGGGGAATCGTGTTTAATTGTCAAAGGATATGTTGACCCTGATTACGCAGGTGATCTTGACAGAAGTAAATCAACCACCGGGTATGCATTTACACTTTTTGGCAGAACAGTAAGCTGGGTTTCAAAACTGCAGTCAGTTGTCGCTATGTCAACGACGGAAGCAGAATATGTTGCAGTTGCTCAAGCCAGCAAAGAAGCAGTATGGTTGAAGATGTTGCTTGAAGAGCTCAGGCACGAATAAGAGAAAATTACTCTATTTTGTGATAATCAGAGCGCCTTGTATCTGGCAAGGAATCCAGCATTTCATTAAAAAAACAAAGCATATACGAGTTCAGTATCACTTCGTTCGTGAGAAAGTGGAAGAAGGAACCGTGGATATGCAGAAAATCCATACTGATGATAACGTGGCAGATTATCTGACGAAAGCAATCAACTGTGACAAGTTTATATGGTGCCGATCCTCATGCGGCCTAGCGGAAACGTAAGCAACATGAAAGTGCAAGGAAGGATAACGGTGTGAAGATCGATTTAGCTTCAATCGGATCTTCAAGTGGGAGATTATTACCGTAGATACAATGCATCTACTTTGTGGATTCTTCTTGCAAGTGGACAAGTTGTGCACATGGGCCAAGTTGATTTAAGGAGGTCATGGATGATGTAAGTTGTTCATTTGAAGCCTATAAAAGGCATAGAAACACAGCCTCATTCTCCATCCCATCCAAAGCACAAAACACATAGTGTCTTGGTCTATTTCTTTCTCTTAGTACTTGTAATAATAGAGAGTTTGGTATTTCCTAGTTACAAGAGATAAATATTTGTATTATCCTTGTAACTAGAGAAAAGGTGTAACTCATAGTTTAAATATTGAAACGTATCTTTCCTTACTCGTGGTTTTTACCCTGTTGGGGTTTTCCATGTTATATCCGTGTATCATCTTTTATTATATTTCATATTTTAGTTGTGGGTTTACTTCAATTCGGTGTCACTTTTCTTAACAACACTTATTGTCAACTGAAGTTAATGTCCTTAATACTTTGTACCATCTTGTATTAAACACCAATAAATAATACACAATCCTCAATAAGATAGTTTGACTAGAAATAAGGGGTTGGCAATGCATCACTCACTCCATCCCCCTTCACTCACAAACAACCAATCCCCTTATGCCACATCACCCTCCCACTTTTCCCTTCACTCACTCACTCTTTGTTGGCATCACATCACTCACACTTCACTTTTTTTTTTCTTTTTTCTTTTTAATTTCTATTAAAATTATAAAAAAACTAAAATTCCATTAAAACTTAAAAAAACATTACATAATATTTCTAAAATAACATTACTCACTACTTTTTTTTAATTCCATTAAAATTAAATTTTTTTTACATAAAATGCTATACTTTAGCTTTTGTATCATAAACAAAATAAAGTTAGAAGTGAATATCTTAAAAAACTTAAAGGGCTGTTAATGTAACTCACTATAATCTTCCTATCCACTTTGACTTAAATGTTTGCCCTATAGCTTTATATACGGTCGTCTTCTTCCATCTAAAACCTGCAAAACACACGAAGAAAAAAAAAAGCTTTTAGGCATGCAACGGTCAAAAAAAAAACAAAAAAGATCCGTTACCTCCCCAACGTTCACAACATTCATTGCCCAAACGGCTAGTTTTCATACGGTAAACTTTACCGCAAAACCCACCTCCCGTGAGGTAAGGAGGCACCGGCGGCGGTGTTCCCGTACGGTGAGGGTGCCGTGCCGTGCCGTGCCTCCCTGCATGCGTTGCCAAGCCCCTAAGTGGTACTCTAGCATTTAGTAACCCATGATAATCGTTACTTCGTTATTTTGTTGTTGGCTTAAAATAACACATACTATCGTTATGGTAATGGAATTCGAACAACAATTTTTCTTCAAAGGATTTGCTAATAACAAACTTATGGGGTTTTTTTTAAGCTTACTTATTTATAAACATTCTTAAATATGAACTCATTTGATATTAAAATGTTTAAACCCAGTTAGTTTAACGATATGTGTTGAAATCATGTATTAATGAAAATGGTGAAGATCACACCCAGTTTTCCTTTTTATTACGGTGAAAGATTCATGAACGCCAGTACATGTTGATTTCTTTAAAATAAAATGTATCTTTTCTTGAAAGTTTTAGACCAGAGCAAATATGATTTTATGTGTTATTCTTTTGATCTATAAACTCATATAGTTTGTGATTTACAAAATTATTATCAAAATTTTCTAGTACTTGGAATGTTGTGTACATGATATCTAGGGATGTTGCTTTTATTTGTAAATCATCTTAAACTCGTTATTTTAAACACTTTTCAGATTTTCAGACAAATTGTAATTAGAAAACTGATCGATCTCAAATCATGCATATAATAAAATTTCATTTAATATTAAGAAGTTCGTTTATATAGCATCTTACATGATAATATTATCTTGCAATATATTATTTGTGATAGCTATTTCGGGGTCACAACTACAGGAATATTGTCTCGTTAGGAAAATTTTGAAAATGTACGTGCAAGTGTTGCATGTGTGGTTAATAATCAGGAAGCCACCGGCTTCTTTGACTACGTACCCATAATGCTGCATGATGGGGCCTTGGCTTTGACTGTTTTTCATGCATAATTTGTAACAACCAAAGTGACATGTAAAAGGTTTAATTGAGAATGGGTTTTCTCAGGTTATATTTAAGGTAATTGACTAATTGAGTGTCTTTCGTTTTGATATATGCAGTTTAATCAATATTTCTGTAATCATTTACACTTTTTTGAGACTTTTTCTCTATGGGAAATGATATGTACACAGAACAAGTTACTTTGCACACAGAATTTTGAGAGGAAAAGACGATTATACCCTCAAAGAATCTTTTACGTTTTTCAATTTATCCTCCATCTCTTTTCATCAGTCTAGCACCGAAACCCACAATACCCCTAATTAATCACCGGCAACTAATTTCAGCCATCCCTCCAACAGTTGCGTTAATATCAACTCTAACAATAATTGAAAAATAAGATTAAACCACAGTACCCCTAACATTAATATTAACGATTTTAAGATTTTGATCGGCCGATGACGCCCGCCGACGCCCAAGCACAGCCCACCGTTTACCGGACTGTATTTTATAACAGTTGCGTTGGTGAGTACCGGAAGCATAGGAGATTGTGAGACAGATTTATGAGGTTCAAAACTATGATTCGACGGGGAAAGTAAAATATGGTCTTCGTGGCTTCTAAAGAATTCATAAAGATTCAAGAAATGTCGATCAACAATAAATATGGTGAGTACTGGAATGGACGAAAGGAACTCAGATTATGATTTAACTTTTTGCAAGGATGAGATCAGCTATATTTCTTATATTTTGATATGTGTATTGATAGTTTGATACAACTCCATGTAATAGTTACATATTGACTGGATTGGATTTCACCAGTGATCGGTGGTAAAAGCATAGTGGAAAATAAATACTAGTCAAAAATAAATAGTCAACAGGGGCATTAATGTCTTTTGATCTAAAAATTATGTGTGCAAAGTAATTTGTTCCGTGTATATATCATCCCCCTTTCTCTATATCCCTCTTTACACTTTTTGATATGTTCAGGTTATTTAAGGTAATTAAGTGTCTTTCAAATTGACCCGACCCCGACTAACACCCGTATGTATATGATTATAATGAAAAGAGGAAATGGTTCAATGGTCATTTAAAAATCAAATGATATTTAACATGGAGGAGTGATACATCCACTCAAATTCATCCACAAAAGAATCCCACACGCTGAGGTGGCGCCGTATGATTGGTTTTTTGTGGGAGCCACTCTCACAAAAAACCAATCATCCAGCGCCACCTCAGCGTGTGGAATTCTTTTGTGGATGAATTTGAGTGGATGTAGCAAAATTCTTTAACATGTAGTTTAAGGTTTTAATTATATATAAATTGGGTAATTGGACATATATAATAATTTTTAGTTTTAGATTAGATAAATTTGTAAGTTATGTTGGATATATATGAAATTTTAAGTTTTAAATTGGATATACATGTAGTTTTTAAGTTAGGTTGAATATATATATGTAATTTTGAAGCAAAAAAAGGATATATACGAAATTCTCCCTCAAATAAAAAAGAATAGTACGCAAATCATCTTTCATAAACTTATCATCAAGCAAAGTGTACAACCGATAAAATTGGTCGCCGAGAAATGTACTACTGAAAGATATTTACTCACAAAAGAAATTACTTACAAGAGTACCCGTCGCCGCAACATGCGATTACCCAACTAAAATCTAACTTGTACAAAAATAAAATTACAAATTTATTATTGAAAAGTTATTTAAAGTACGATAAAAAAAAAACTGAGGTTAATATCACAATACTTTCATATTAGCACGGTTTTAATTTATATAAACTAATATTCTATAAATATTTTGTAAATAATTAAACGTCGGAAACTTTCTTAGAAACTTTCAAGTTTTACCGTTTATAATTTTTTTCTCACTAAAAGAATTGCTAAATATTATCTAAATTAGTTATTCATGCACGAATTTAAACATACGCTATTTAAATAAGCTCACACTACAAGAAACAGGAGAACAGGCGACGAAGGTATTTCCGTCGACGGGACAGTGCAGAAAACGACAAAAAATTCGATTGACCAAGGTCAAGTGCGTTGAATTTTTCGGGTTAATATGATTTTGTCGACATGTCGACGGGACCATATTGGTCAAACTTTTCATCCTCAATAATTGCCAAAACTCGAGTGGAAATTTGTCCCGCCAATGTGGTCCCGTCGACATGTCGACGGAACAATATTAATCAATAATATTAGTGTAATTAACGTTTAATTAACATTAATTATGGTTTTTGCCTTACATTCCCGTCGACATGTCGACGGTAAGGGTTATTTAATTATTTATAACAAAATACTGGCCAATAAAGTGGCGGGGATTTTTCCCGCCTGTTTTTTCCCGTCGACATGTCGACGGGATTATGTCCCCACATTTTTTTCTTATAAATATTCTCACAAAAATCATTCTCACAAAATCATTCCCGTCTCATTTTACACATACATTTTTGATTCTCACAAAACCCGATTGTCAATTTTAACAAATCACAAACAACAATGGACGGTTTAACTCTGAAACAGGAGTGGTCAAAGGTTTTATCACACGAGCTCTTGTATAATGAAATTATAAATCATTGGGGCTATGAAATTTTTGTTGTATATGGTTCTTATGCGAACTGTGCACCGTGGCAGAGAGACCGGATTCTGGTATGGTTAAGGAAAAAGTCATACTATAGAGAGTATTTGGAAGAGCTAGATGCTGCTGAAGCTCAATGTACTGCTGAAGCTCAAGCTGTTGCTGTTGGAGGTGAGGATGGAGCTGAAAGCACGTTTGACGTCAACACCGGAATTGATAATCTGGAAAATAGAATAACAGGTCTTGAAGCTACGTTTGCACATCTCAAGGAAATGAGAGTAAGGAAAGGAAGAGATGGTGCAAGTTCAAGCAAAGCGGGAGGTAGCCGCAAAAAAAAGTAAACGGGTTGTTTCATTTGGTTGTCGAGTTGTTAGTTTGAGTTGTTTTGTTTGGTTGTCGAGTTGTTTAGTTTGAGTTGTTTTGTTTGATTGTTGAGTTGTTTCGTTTGATCTGGTTCGTTTGCTTGTCGAGTTGTTTAGTTTGAGTCTGTATGAAAATGTATCTGGTTTACAACTCTTGTGTGGTTTGAATAAAATGTTTGCATTCATGTTTGAGGCTAAGCGTGTGGTGTTTGTGATTGCTTTATAAACTGCTTAGTTTCTTACTGCGGATGTTTTGTTAGATTAATAATTACAATCTTGAGTGTTTGGATAGAAGTTTACGATTTCTAGTGATTAAGCAGTTTTGAGTGTATCTAATCGTGTGTAGACATCAGTTTTCACAACAACAACAACATTTTATTAAATAACAATAACACAACAAACAACAACAACAACAATAACACAACAAACAACAAACAACAACAACAACATTACATACGAAGATTTTCCATGTCACCTAATAGGTTACGGAGTATTGCATCCGACTGACATGCGTGGCCATTGTTGTCGGGATTCATTGCCATTTCAATTCTTGCCTTGAGCACCCTGACTCTTGTCTCTAGCACCTGTTTTTGTGCCTCCAGCATATTTATCCTAAGATCTTTTTCATGGCAGTTTGTGCATCCAGAACCGTGAGATGTTGAAGCAGAAGAAATTACTTGTAATTGTTAATCAAATTCACTCTTCCACATAAAATATCCACATCCATGACCTTTGTCTCTTGGCTTCGAAAGAGGACATGCATAATGCTCCCATCCAAATGTATCATGTTGATGTGATGTTCTTTTTTTTGTATTTCCTGCTCCACAAGTACACATAAAAGGATTATATCGCTGCATCTGGTTGAGGTTGAGTGGTTTCGAGGTTGTGAGGTTGAGTGGTTTTGAGGATAAGAGGTTGTGAAGTTGTGTGGATAATATGTTAGTATATAAGAGCAGATTTGGTGGGAAGTTTTGGCGGGAAGTTTTGGTGGGAAGAGTTTTGGAGGCAAGATTTTGGTGGGAAAGGTTTTAGTGCAAAAAGTTTTGGTGGGAAAACCCAACCCCTGAACCTTACTTTCTGAACCTGGTCACTGAGCCTGATAACCATTGCATCTCGACTCATTCGCTTAACATCTCGTATATAACCATTGCATCTCGACTCGTTCGTTTAACATCTCGTGTACAACCATATCATCTCGAATCATTCGTTTAACATCTCGTGTACAACCATATCATCTCAACTTGTTCGTTTAACATCTCGTGTACAACCATATCATCTCGACTCGTTTGTTTAACATCTCGTGTACAACCATATCATCTCGACTCGTTCATTTAACATCTCGTGTACAACCATATCATCTCGACTTATTCGTTTAACATCTCGTGTACAACCATATCATCTCGACTCATTCGTTTAACATCTCGTGTACAACCATATCATCTCGACTCGTTCGTTTAACATCTCGTGTACAACCATATCATCTCGACTCATTCGTTTAACATCTCGTGTACTTGCTAGATTCCTTTCTAGTAAGATTTTTATTTTATTTTTATAGGTTTTCTTTAGTCTATCTTATTTCTTCGTTCCTTTGTTTGTAACCTTTGCCATCCGCCATCATGGAAGGTGGTAATCTCTTTGATCCCATCAACCCACCACAACAAAACCACCCACAAGACCCACCACTACCAAAACAACCTCCTAGACCCCGAACCTTAGGAGAGTACTCCCGTCCTAGCCACCAAGGCTATCGAAACACCATTGAGCTCACTCAAGGAGCCAATGTGTCTCCCTTGCGATCCGACACCATCCGGTTGGTGCAAAGCGGATGTGCATTCCATGGACTTCATTCTGAAGATCCTAATCAACATCTCAAGGATTTCCTCAAAATCGTAGATTCCATAGACCTTAATGTTGTAACTCGAGAGACGACCCGATTGCGTCTCTTCCAATTCTCTCTACGTGACCAAGCTAGTCAATGGCTTGAGCGTTTACCCGCGGGATCCATCACCTCTTGGGATGATCTCACAACTCGTTTCCTTGCTCAATTTTTCCCACCAGAGAGAACTACTAAGCTTAGAAGTGACATCTTGATGTTCCAACAACGTCATGGTGAAACTCTCCATGAAGCATGGACTCGTTTCAAGGACTTACTCCAAAAAGTCCCTCATCATGGCATAGATCTTTGGCTCCAAGTCCAAATTTTCTATGACCATATCGATCTCCCCACAAGGCGAACCATTGACCAATCGGCCGGTGGCAAGCTTCGTGATCTAAGTGCGGAAGAATCATGGGAACTCATAGAAGATCTTGCTCTCTATGACAACGAAAGTTGGAATGATCCCCGTGATTTGAACAAAACGGTCAAGGCAATATCTTTGCCTTCGAACAATTCAAGCACTACCGACCGTAGGATCATGGGACTTGAAGACCAAGTCAAGTTTCTCATGAAATCCTACGAAGCTCCTAAACCTTCAAGCCAAGTGAACAAAATCACTTCTTCGTGCGAATTATGTAGTGGTCCCCACGACACTCGCGATTGCATGGAACTCCCCGAACAAGCTTTCGCGGATTACGCATCCTCGCGTACCGACGGAGCGGGAGAAAAGTGGTACACTTTCAAACCCGAGCAAAACCCTTACGGTGATTCATACAACCCCTCTTGGAAAAATCACCCGAACCTTAGGTGGAAACAAAAACAAAGCATGCCCCAAAACAATTCTTCCAATCCACCAAATCGATTCCAACCAAACGGTTCACCCTCTAACCGTACTTTCAACAAAAATCCTTCCAACAACTATGGTAGTACCAATAATCTTGAAGGATTGATGTCCAAATTTATGGCATCTCAAGAGGCCCGCATAGCTAAGTTTGAATCCGAATTCAATCAACAACAAGTGGAGATGACCAATAAAATTGACAACTTGTTGAAAGCTCTCAACAACCAAGTGATAACTACACCAAAGAAGGACAGTAGGGACACTAGTAGCAGAACCCAAATTAAGGACCCCTCATCATATAAACATGTCTACTTTGTCAATGTAGTTACTATTAAGCCAGTCGATAATAATAGGGAAGAAAGTGATACAGATGAGATTAAGGAAGTTGTAGAGAAAAAGGAAGAGAAAGTTGAGGAGGTAGAAAATGTAGAGGAATACTTTGATAGGTTACCCACCAAGGAAGAACGGGAAAACCATAAGGATCTATTTGATGACCCCAAGACACCATACGTCCTTGGTTCACCAATCATCAAAGCGGGTGATCCCTCTAACATCAACATACCATGCAACATTAGGCATATGCATGTGTGGAAAGCCTACATCGATCTTAGATCTCCCATAAACATTATGACTAGGACCCATTACAATTGGGTAATGAAGAAGCAACTTGGATATAGGATGATGCCCAAAACGAGTTGGATGAGTAACTTTGTGGGAAGAGTGAAAGGATTGCACGTCTTTGTAGGAAACTTCACTTATGTTACCGACTTTGTGATTGTAGAGGATATTCGTCCGGTAATAGATGGTTGCCTAAGTCAAGCAGTGTTCGGACAGCCGTTTGTTGAGGCTTCTAAGATGAATTATGACCAATCTCTAGGGATAGTTAGGTTTAAGGATGAGAACGATGAGACAACTTACCAAATGCCCTATAAGATTGAATAATTTCGTCTTTTATCAAACATCGAAAAGGAACACAAGCAAGTAGTCTACTATAGGAATGATGAGGATAGACGTAGAGGAGTAGACTATGTCATGAACAAAATATTTGATTTTTACAAGGAATGCTTGCAACTAGGTCCGGAATACAAAACCAAGTCAAGGATGACCTAGGAGCAGGAATCGATAACGAGGTCACGTAATAGCCCATGACCTTGAGTCTAGCTACAAGACTCGTAAATAAAGAAAAGCGCTTCTTGGGAGGCAACCCATGTTTTATTTGTTTTGTTTGTTTATTTGTTTGTTTGATTTTATTTGCTTCCGTATGCATGCTTGATTTTTATTGTTTGTGGATCATGTTTCATAATGAATTGTGATAATGCTTTACCTTGTTGTTTGTCTTAACTTAATAAAAAGGTATTTCGCAAAAGATAAGTGTAAGGGAAATCTAAATTTGTTTTTAAGAACGGAATTGAACATGACCTACAACAATATAAAATGAACATGTATATTAGTATTTGTTTGAGTCAAATGCTTGTATCGAGTCATAATGATGTTTTGCAGGAAATTCCAGGAATTAAGGCATAAGTTTTTCCAGAAATTTTCCAGAAACTTAACATGAGATTTCTGTCAGAACACTCTGATGACGTCAGGATTAACACCTGACGGCGTCAGGTGTAAAATTCTGGAAATTTTGCAAGTTTTGTTTTTCTAACGGAGTCTTGAAGTTTTTGTTAATTCTTTAGTTTTATAAATTCCAGAAAATCTGCAAACATTCATTCCACAAGCATTATATCCTTATATATATATATATATATAGACTGCCGCCGATTTTACGCGAGGTTGCCATGATTGTTTTCTCAGGTTTAACAGGTTATATTGGACTAGAAGATGATTTATTATTTCGGAGGGCAAGCTTTCAACGTTCATTTTCTTGGAGGAGGATTTAACCATGTTAACGATTTATCCACATTTGAATGAATCAGGGGAGTATTTGTTTTCATTCTTCTACCTTATTTACTTTTACATCTTTTTATTGAACATTTGGGACAATGTTAAACCTAAGTGTAAGGGGAGGGTAAATGATGATACTTTAGAAAATGCAATTGCGCTTGAGTTTGTTTGTTCAATAGTATGTGTGTAATAAAACTAAGAGAAATACTTGTTAGGGCAATTTTAGCGCCAAATTTAAATTTTTTTTACAACATTTAGGAGTGAAGCTTTAGCCTTAATAAGTGTCTCATGGATAGGAGTTGTATGACTAGCACAAAAACCGTACCACTCAAAAAAATTTTCCACCCAAATATGTGAGGTTCGCCTTTATATTTGTTAGGAAAAGCATTCATTATTAGTGCTTATGAGTGTACCGGTAGTACTTAGATTCTAGAACTTGTGTTAGTGATGCATCCCGAGACCGCTAGTGAGACTACATTCGTGTAGTAGGATTTACTACATGATATGAGGCATTAGGATCATCCTTGTGTTAAACCTGTATCATAATTACTTGACCATTTAAGTCAATTTACTTGACTAACAAAGTCAATTAATTTTTCCAACACCTTTGTGTTGTACTCATTTTTAGTACACGATACCCCTAGTGCACCCCTCCGAGCATATCTTTTCGTTTCTAACTTTAAGCATTTTACTTAAAGGAAGAATTTATTTACAACCCACCCCAAATGTGCAACCAAATCGTCTTAGCCTTCCGTGTATGCACTTATCTTTAGTGCATTATTGTTACATGTTTAAACCCTTAGTTAATTGTCTAATTGATTACATGGTTGCTAAGTCGAGTCATATCTTGTACATATTGTTTTGGGACGATTGGGACTCATGGGTAAAGTACTAGTGTTATGGAGTAATGGGGAAGAACATCATATATTACCCCCATATGTGTGTTAATCTTAAAAAGTACTCCAAGTGTTTTGATTATCTTAATTCGAGTCATTAGAATAGTTTATTGTAAAGTATGTAAAAGTTCAAGTGTAAAGGGAATGCAAATTCCTATGATGTATTATTTTGGATGGTAGGGTAAGAGTGTATGCAAAATATATATATATATATATATATATATATATATATATATATATATATATATATATATATATATATATATATATATATATATATATATATATATATATATATATATATATATATATATATATATCGAAAAAATTAAGAAAAAGAAAAAAAAAGAGAAAAAGAAAAAGAGAAAAAACATACGGACTACCATCCCGTTTCATTCTATGTTTGTTTTATGTTTTTATTAGTTTTTGATTAGCTTAAGTCGAGTCGAGTCTTGGCTTAGCAACGCCATATTGTACATGTAATTAACCAAGATGATTAACTTGCCACCAGTAAATATTGCCTTTATCTAACAAAACCGTGTTTATCCTATCCCTACACCTCACGTTATAACCCTTTAAAATACCTCTTTGATAGTTTATCCTAAGTGCTTACGCCAAGTGGTGGAGGTTTGATCCTTTCCCAAGCCTATGGTAATCTATTTGCTATGACAGGTAGTAAGAGATGTTTTCCATTTCCATATTGTGATATATACTTTATTACACCCGAGAGATGTGAGTATCTAAACACTATTTGTGAGGTGCTAGTGTATAATTTCCATGTTTGTTTTTGGTTGAAGTGGAACAATTATTTGTTGTAATTATTTTTTTGTTAGTGTTAAATAACTCCTAACTTGTATTTTGATTAGAATAAAAGCGCATTTGCTTGAGGACAAGCAAATCTCAAGTTTAAGGGTATTTGATGAAGCGAAAAGTGTACCGCTTTTGGGGGGTCATTTAAGGCCAAAGTCGAGATTACTTGATCAAATATTGCCCTAAATCGTTCCTTTTATCATTTAGGTACTTTTGAGAGGAATTTTACAAAAGGAAGCATTTTCGATGTTTTTGGAGCGAAAAAGTGCAGAAAACGACAAAGTCTCAAATCATGATGGAAATTACACTTGACGGCGTCACATACTGCTAGTGACGGCGTCATGAGTAGACAAAAGGGTGGATAAATCAAATACACATGACGTGCCAGAATGTTTTGTGAAGGGGATCTGACGGCGTCACGTACAAAATTTCCAAGGCCATCAAGAGTAATCATAAAGAGTGACGGCCCAGAACCCATATAGAGTGACGGCGTCAGAAGTGAATCTAGGCAATACGAGTTTATTTTGGCGGCGAGTTGACGGCGTCACACCTTGCTCTTGACGCCGTCATGATGCAAAATCTATATATAGTTTTCTAATTTTCATTCATTGTGTGCAACTTTGAAGGAATAAACCTAGACGAATTTTACAGCTTTTTCAAGGGTTTCAACCCCTTGTTTCTTCCATGTTCAATTGAAGATAAGTACTTTACCAAATCATTCAATATGTCTAGGTGTTGTTTGATTATATCTTACGCTTGTCTTCTCTTTAACATGCTAGGCTAGGTTTCTTTTGTGTTTACTTAGATGTAATAAAACCTAGATGTTAATTATTGGTTGATGGTTTGCTTATAATTGTTGTGGATGAATGAATTCAATGTTAGGCTTAAGAAAACTAGCATACTTCCAATTGGTAACTTGCTTGAATGTCTTAAGAAACATGATCGGATCTGTACTACGATTATTTGGTTATATTTAATGCATAGGTAACTTCCAGAGTTAGGGAAGATCGTACACGGCCCTACGACTAGTATTAAGGAATATAACCCGTCATCCATGCAATTGTAACAAGTTATTCAACCGGTAAAAGATATCTAGGGAGTAATGAAATCTAAGTAAACACACTTTCTCTCATTATTGTTTACACCACAATTTAGTTTAAGTTTATTTTATTTTATTTTGATTGCATCTTTAGTAAATTGGGTTAGTTGACTAGCAACTAATTCCGCCCACTCCTTCCAAAACTGAGATTTTAATTGCTTTCCTTAAAATATAAAAATACAAAAAGAATCGTCCCTCACCCCTTGACCTAGTTTAGTAGAATTTTAACCCTAGCGAACACTATTCCTAGAGTTGAACGATCAATCTCCCGGTACTTGTCACTATACTATATTACAACGAACAGGTACACTGCCTGGTGGGGATTGCAAGCTTCTCAAGATCCCTTGAGAGGTAAAACCTTTTGCGAGGGTGCAATTCCACGCATCAAATATCATGAACATTTTCAGTGAAAGTCCTGATAGCGACATGCAACAAGAATTTCCTAGATGGTTTGAGACGAAGGTAAACTTATTATATGTATTTCCTTGTATAACTAACGACTATATATATTACTCATCTCTATCTATTCTTATCTTTGTTCATAGATCGGTAAACTTTACACAGCCAATGACCCAAGTTGTACTCCCAACTTATTCGCTTTGGCTTGTGGACCATCATCGACCGCAAACTCAGTAAACTCTTGTGTAGTCAACGGTGTGAAGTTTGTTGTACACAGCCACGATGTAAAACGTACAACTCAGAACAGCGGATTTTGTTCACCTGGCGAGAAGGAAGGAGAAATGTATTATGGTCAGCTAGAAGAAATTATGGAGTTTGCGTATACCCAGTTCAAAGTTGTGCTCTTTCGAGTTAAGTGGTTCGACTTGGTCAAAAGAGGTAGAGTCGAACGTTATAACACTAGAAACAACATGACACAAATTTGGGCATGTAGCACAGCGTTTGCAGATCAACCTTACATTCTCGCAACACAAGCAAAACAAGTCTTCTACCTTGAAGATCCTGCCAGACGACCACTCCATTGGAAGGTCGTCCAAGAAGTGAATCACAACACAACCTGGGATGTCATTGTGGCAGAAGACGATGATGATGTGATACATGGCAACAACTCATCTAATCTTCAACTATCTGCTAATTTGAATGATTTGGCATTTGAAACCTTAAATATCGATGGTCAATCAACGTTAGTTGAGGCACCACCACCAATCATTCATGTTGATGACGACGATGAATTTATTGATGATGAAGACGATGATCCTTATGATTTAGCAGATTCTGATGATGAAGTTGAAGATGCGACTAATGTTGTTTATGATAGTGATGTAGATTTAGCAGATTGATCTTAAATTGTAACTTGTAAAACGACACTTATTTGAATGAAATTGTTATGGATTGTTTAAATGTGTATATTTATTTTGAATGTGTATGTATTTGAATGTGTGCATGCTTATGTTAATTTGTTCCCAAATTTCTATATGTTAATTCAACTTGTACTTTTACAGATGGCAGCAGTAGCGCGTGGTCACGGTGGTGACGGTGCCGATGACCCACCACCTCCTTTTCATTCGATTCAGAGCGGTCACCGTAGTGGTAAGAAACTTAAACTTGATGATTTGAATTTTGTTACTTGTTATTTTATAACATTTTCACTCACTTCAATTGTAGGATCGTCACAACAACCTCGACGAGGAGGTAGGGCGAGACGAGGTGGAGGTCGGGATGGCAGCAGGCCACAAGTCCGTGAAGCAAACAAGAACATAGAGCTCAGGAAAGCCGTGGCTAGATCGGGCCTGCAATCGATCGCTTTCAAGACGGCAGATCAGAAGACACATACTCATGTCGGGCCCAACCGTGCATGGTTCAGTAACTATGTTGGCGAGCTGGTTAGGTCCTTGCCGTTGCATTATCCCTCCTGGCACAACCTTGAGGAAGCGACTCGACATGCCTTCATGAACCGACACGGGGTCAGTTATTTTATTTTCCTTTTAATTATATCTCTATATTTGAATGTGTACATTTATTTAAATTTGTTTAATTGTGTATATTTATTTAAATTTGTTTACTTATTTATATCTTTATGTTAATATTAACTATATTTGATTGCAGGCATTCTTCGACTTGCAGACCCACATGCGCAGTCCCGATTGGACAAACATTCAAAAGGGCATCAATGCGTATATTGCTAAGGTCTACTCCGACAACAAGGGCAGCATGAAGAAGACTTACTTTACGAGGCCGGGTGGGCCTTCTAAAGTGGATGAGATACGAAGAAACCCTCCTCCGAACGTCGAGCCGTCTGTGTGGGAGGAACATATCAAGTTTTACATGAATGAGAAGAACCTGAAGCGAGCTGCTGTGAACAAGGAGAACCGAAAGAAGAAGAAGGTGTACACATTTTATTTTTACAAAAGTATTTTATTTTTATAAAATTATTTAATTTTAATTGTATATTAATTAAAATTTTTAATTATATAAAAGTAATTAATTTTAATTTTATAAAATTATTTAAGTTTAATTAAAATAAATATGGTGTTTGATTTGTCATTTTTAATTTGTTTCATCTTGTACGCATGTGTATATACAGTTTCAGAACAGCAAGGACAAGCAGTACCCGTCACTCATCCAGAGCTTTTACGAAAAACACTACGACAATAATGGTATGTGGTTGCAGGATGAGGCTCGGGTTCAGTATGTAAGTATCGTTTTTTCTTTTTTTTCAATTTATTATTTATTTATTTATTTCCCCAAACACGCACTTTAATGATTCATTGAAACATAATCTTGTAATTGATGAGGCGAAAAATGATCCGTTTTTAGGGGGTCATTTAAGCCCGAATCCGACTTTATTTGATCAAATATTGCCCTAAATCGTTCCTTTTGTGATTTTAGGTGTTTGGAGAGTGAATTCTGAAAAAGAGGCTATTTTGGACGTTTTTGGAGCATAAAGTGAAGAAAACGGCAAAGTACCAAAAATCCAAGCTGAGGATACAAGGTGACGGCGTCAAGACTTGATTCTTGACGGCGTCAGACATGGAGAATAATTTACCGTAGCTGGTGACGGCGTCATATGGAGAGGTGACGGCGTCAAAGTGGCCAAGAATAATTTACCGTGGGTGGTGACGGCGTCACATAGGCCGTCATAAGTGGATCAAGGCCGTCCGAGGAAGTTTATGGCGGCGAGGTGACGGCGTCAGAATTAACTCTTGACGCCGTCAGACTGTTTTTCCTATATATAGTTTTCTAGTTTTTTCATTAAAAGGAGAGAAGTTTTGGTGAAACCCTAAAGACGATTTTGGTGCCTCTTCTACAGGTTTTTCAAGGGTTCCAAACCCTTGAGACCTTGCATTGTAATTGAGATAAGTGTACTTTCAATTCAATCAATATGTCTATGTGTTGGTTGTCTATCTCTTGTTCTTGTCTCAATTCTACTATGCTAGGCTAGATCTCTCTTGTGTTTGCTTAGATCTAATGAAACCTAGATGTTGATTATGTGTTGATTACTTGTCTATTCTTGTTTTGAATGAATGATTTATATGTTAGGCTTAAGAAAACTGGCAGATCTCCAAATGGTAACATGCTTGAACGTCTTAAGAAACATGAACCGAGGCGTACTAGGTCTTTATTGGTTGTATTTAATGCATGAGCCACTGTTTACAATCCCTATAGTTGTGCTGGGTCATGGTGTAGGAGGAGATAAGAGCTCATAGAGTTGGGGAGTTATGTATGCCACCCCACGAATGGTATTAAGGAATACAATCCGTCATTCATACAAGTGTAGCAAGTAATTAACATGTAAAAGATATCTAGGGAGTAGTGAAGTCTAAGTAAACACAATTTCTCAAATTACTGCTCACAACCTTAGTTTAATTAGTTTAATTTCATTTTTATTATTTTATTTTAATTATATAATAGCTTTGGGTTAGTTGAATAGCAACTAATTCCGCCCACTCTTCCAAAACCCGAGATTTTACTTGCTTTCATAAAAATATAAAAATACAAAAATAATCATCTCTCACCTCTAGAACTATTAATTAGGTTTTCTAATCCTAGCGACACTATTCCTAAGCTGAACGATCAATCCCCCGGTACTTGTCACTATACTATACTACAACGATCAGGTACACTGCCTGGTGGGGGTTGTAAGCTTCTCGAGATCCCTCGAGAGGTAAAGCAAGGTGCGATTCCCACGCATCAAGTTTTTGGCGCCGCAGCCCGGGGAATAGTTATTGTCTAGGTTAGGATTTCTTTTTATTAGGTCTACTTGCTAGATTCCTTTCTAGTAAGATTTTTATTTTTATTTTTTAGGTCTTCTTTAGTCTATCTTATTTCTTCGTGCCTTTGTTCGTAACTCTTTACCATCCGACATCATGGAAGGTGGTAACATCTTTGAACCCATCATCCCACCACAACAAAACCCACCATTAGAACCCCTTAGGCCCCGAACCTTAGGAGAGTATTCCCGACCTAGCCACCAAGGCTACCGAAACACCATTGAGCTCACCGGAGCCAATGTGACCCCCTTGCGATCCGACACCATCCGGTTGGTGCAAAGCGGATGTGCATTCCATGGACTTCGTTCCGAAGATCCAAACCAACACCTTAAGGACTTCCTCAAAATCGTAGATTCCATAGACCTAGGTGTTGAAACTAGAGAGACTACCCGTTTACGCCTATTCCAATTCTCTCTACAGGATCAAGCTAGTCAATGGCTTGAGCGTTTACCCGCGGGATCCATCACCACATGGGACAATCTCGCCAACCGCTTCCTCACCCAATTCTTTCCGCCGGAAAAAACTACAATGCTTAGAAGGGACATTTTGATGTTTGAGCAACAGCGGGGTGAACCTTTCTACGAGGCTTGGGCCCGTTTTAAGGATCTCCTCCACAAGATCCCTCATCATGGCATAAACCTTTGGTTATTAGTTCAAATTTTCTACGACCATGTTGACTATCACACTAAGCGTACCATCGACAGAGCCGCGGGAGGAAAATTGCGTGATAAGAATGCCGAGGAGTCATGGGCAATTATAGAAGAGCTCGCTGTCGATAATAATGAGATTTGGGAATTTAAACATACGGTAGAAGCGGCCATCAATGCAGTTTCGGCATCTGGAGGAACCACCGAAATCCCTGATGAACTCTTATGCAAACTTGAGGCAAAAGTTGACTATTTTGAGGAAAGGCAAAGGAGACCCTTAAGTCCTAGACAAGCCACTGTCAATTCTGTCTCAAGATCAACTTCGGCACCATTATCTGAATCACCTTCTAGAGAACATGCCGAAACTTTTCAGAGATACACCCCACCTTGCTCTCCTCCCAAGGAACTTAGCTCGGAATTTGAGGCTAGGATGAGAGAATATATGGCGACCCATTCTGATCGGCTTGCTAGATTCGAAGAAGCAGTTTATAAGCAAAAAGAGGAGATGCAGGAGAAAATGAATGAGATATTGGGTCTATTGGAGGAGTATGCCAATTAGAAAACCCCCGAACGAATACTGCTAAGGAAAGAAAGCGCCACTCCCACCACCCAATTTGTTAACTCCATCACCATTGTCCATAAAGATAACGAGAAGGTAAAAACTCCTGCTAAACAGACCTTAGAAAAACCGCCTGAGTCCCAACCTTTGAGTTACTACCTGAAACACGACATAAACAAAAACACCATAACAAATTGGATTAAGGATGATAGGCGTAACCAATCCTCCGAACAGGTTCCCGAAAAAGAGAAAGAAGAGGAAGGTGAGTATGATACGCTTATTGGAGGATCAGTGGTCGAGAGGTTACTGGTACAGAAAGTGGCCACTAAGCAGGTAGCATGTGGGAATTTTGAATTACCAACGAGCATCGGGGACTTGAAACATCTTAGTGCTTTCGCCGACCAAGGATCGGAAGTAAATCTTATGCCCCTGACTATCTACATCCAACTGACGTCAAAGATGCCAATACCCACTCGTGTTAGGCTGTCTCTTGTTGGGCACTCGTACATATACCCCCTAGGAATAGCAGAAGATGTATTAGTCAATGTTGCAGGATTCATGTACCCCGTCGATTTTATGATCATTGATGATAAAGGGGATGGATGCATGCCAATAATCCTTGGGGCACCATTCCTCACCACCGCTAGGGCTGTCATTAAGTATGAAGATAGGAAGATTGAGCTTAAATCTGGGAAGAGAAATATTAGCTTCCACATGACTCCGCGAAGTGGGCATGAGAATTTGAGTTGGAGAATGATTAAAAACAACATTGGCACGACGCCCATTCGTGTTCAGAATAAAATTCTTGCATGGGAGGCAAGAATCAAAAGCTATAAGAAAGCTAAGGATGAAAGAAGAAAAAGCAATGAGGTTCCGATTGAACTTAAACACACTCAACACGAAAGCACTCATACACCGTTTGAGGAAGGGAACTTAGTACTCTTGAGACACTTAGAAACAACAATACCACCCGATAAACCAAGTCCTTGGTGGTATGGGCCATTCACAATCGAAGGATTGAGCCGAGATGGGGTAGCTAACTTGAGAAGCAAATTAGGTGGGAAGGTGATTGCGAGTATTGATAGATTGAGGCACTACCACCATAACAGTAATGATCGCAATTATATGGGCTACATCATTTCAAATGATGAGATCACGTAGTAACCCACGACTTTGAGTCTAGCTACAAGACTCGTGAATAAAGAAAAGCGCTTCTTGGGAGGCAACCCATGTTTTGTGTGATTTTTATTTGTTTGATTATTATTTGCTTCCGTATGCATGTTTTATTTTTATTGTTGGTTGATCATGTTTCTCTACTAAAATGTGGAAATACTTTATTATGTTGTTTAGCCTAGTCTTAACTTCAACCTAAAGGTATTTTTGCAAAAGATAAGTGTAAGGGGAAACCCCAAATATGTTTTTAAGAAACAAACCGATCATGATTCTCCACAATATTTAATGAACATGTATATTCGTAATTGTTAGAGTCAAATGCTTGTATTGAGTCATAATGAAGTTTTGCAGGATTTTCCAGGAAGTAGGACAAAGTTTTTCCAGAAATTTTCCGGAAACTTAACATAAGAATTTCTGCAGGTCCATTCTGACGGCGTCAGGGTTTGCTCTTGACGGCGTCAGGAGTTAAAATCTGGAAATTTTACCGGTTTTGTTTTTATAACGGAGTCTTATGGTTTTTGTGAATTATTAAGTTTTATAATCTCCAGGAAATCTGCAAACTTCATTCCACAAGCATTATATCTTACTTTGTTTTCTAGGATTTAGTAACTTATATAGGATGCCGCCGATTTTACGCGAGGTTGCCTTGTCTACTTTTGTCAGGATTTACAGGTTATTTGTGACAAGAAGATGATTTATATTCTGGAAGGGAAGTTTTGATTGTTCGTTTTCTTGGAAGAAGATTTAACCTGGCCAACTAAAATCCATACCGAGCGAATCAGGGGAGTATTTGATTTCATTCTCTTTACTTTTTAACTTTTACATTCTTTACTTGAACATTGGGGACAATGTTCATCTTAAGTGTAAGGGGAGGGTAAAAAGATGATACCTTACATATGCACTTTCGCTTGAGTTTGTTTTGTTTGATAGTAGATGAGTAATAAAACTACGAGAAATACTTGTTAGTGTAATTTTAGCGCCAAATTTAAAATTTTTTACAACATTTAGGAGTGAAACTTTAGCCATAGCAAGCGTCTCATGGATAGGAGATTGTATGACTAGCACATAACCGTATATTCAGAAAAATTTTCCACCCAAAAATGTGAGGTTCGCCTTTAGATTTGATAGGAAAAGCATTCATTATTAGTGCTTATGAGTGTACCGGTAGCATTTAGATTCTAGAACTTGCGTTAGTGATGCATCCCAAGACCACTAGTGAGACTACATTCGTGTAGTAGGATTTACTACATGATAAGAGGCATTAGGATCACCCTTGTGTTAAACCCGTATCATGATTACTTGACCATTTAAGTCATATTACTTGGCTAGTTAAGTCAACTAATTTTTCCCACACCCTTAGCGTTGTACTCATTTTTAGTACACGATACCCCTAGTACACCCCTCCGAGCCTATCTTTTCGTTTCTAACTTTAAGCATTTTACTTAAAGGAAGAATTTGTTACACCTCACTTAAATGTACACCCAAATCGCCTTAGCCTTCCGTGTATGCGCTCATTTTTAGTGCATTATTGTTATTTGTTAAACCCTAAGTTAACTTTCTAATTGATTACATGGTTGCTAAGTCGAGTCATATCCTTGTACATATTGTTTTGGGACGATTGGGACTCGTGGGTAAGTACTTATTTTATGGAGTAATGGGGAAGAACATCACTTATTACCCCCATATGTACGTTAATCTTAAAAGTGCTCCAAGTGTTTTGATTTTCTTAATTCGAGTCATTAGATTAGTTAATTGTAAAGTATGTAAAGATTCAAGTGTAAGGGGAATTCTCATCCCCTATGATGTATTATTTTGGATGGTAGGGTAAGAGTGTATGCAAAAAAAAAAAAAAAAAAAAAAAAAAAAAAAAAAAAATATATATAAAAATCGAAAAAATCAAGAAAAAGAAAAAAAAATAGAAAAGAAAAAAAAAAAAAAGAGAAAAAACATACGGACTACCATCCCATTTTTATTCTATGTTTATTTTATGTTTTTGTTATTTTTCATTTATTAAGCTTAAGTCGAGTCTAGTCTTGCCTTAGCAACGCCATCTTGTACATGTAATTAACTAAGATTGTTAACTCGCCACCAGTAAAACTTCCTTTATCCAACCAAACCGTGTAATTCATATCCCTATACCTAACGTTACAACCCTTTAAAAAGACCTCTTTGATAGTTTATCCTAGGTGCTTACGCCATGTGGTGGAGGTTTGATCCTTTCCCAAGCCTATGGTAATCTATTTTGCTATGACAGGTAGTGAGAGATATCTTCCATTTCCATAATGTTATATTACTTTATTACACCCGAGAGATGTGAGTATCTAAACACTATTTGTGAGGTGCTTGTGTATGACCTCCGTGCTTGTCTATTGGTCTTTAGTGGAACGATTATTTGTTATAATTACTTTTATATTAGTGTTAAATGACCCCTAACTTGTCTTTTGAGTAGAATAAAAGCTCATTTGCTTGAGGACAAGCAAATCTCAAGTGTAAGGGTATATGATGAGGCGAAAAATGATCCATTTTTAGGGGGTCATTTAAGCCCGAATCCGACTTTATTTGATCAAATATTGCCCTAAATCGTTCCTTTTGTGATTTTAGGTGTTTGGAGAGTGAATTCTGGAAAAGAGGCTATTTTGGACGTTTTTTGAGCATAAAGTGAAGAAAACGGCAAAGTACCAAAAATCCAAGCTGAGGATACAAGGTGACGGCGTCGAGACTTGATTCTTGACGGCGTCAGACATGGAGAATAATTTACCGTAGCTGGTGACGGCGTCATATGGAGAGGTGACGGCGTCAAAGTGGCCAAGAATAATTTACCGTGGGTGGTGACGGCGTCACATAGGCCGTCATAAGTGGATCAAGGCCGTCCGAGGAAGTTTATGGCGGCGAGGTGACGGCGTCAGAATTAACTCTTGACGCCGTCAGACTGTTTTTCCTATATATAGTTTTCTAGTTTTTTCATTAAAAGGAGAGAAGTTTTGGTGAAACCCTAAAGACGATTTTGGTGCCTCTTCTACAGGTTTTTCAAGGGTTCCAAACCCTTGAGACCTTGCATTGTAATTGAGATAAGTGTACTTTCAATTCAATCAATATGTCTATGTGTTGGTTGTCTATCTCTTGTTCTTGTCTCAATTCTACTATGCTAGGCTAGATCTCTCTTGTGTTTGCTTAGATCTAATGAAACCTAGATGTTGATTATGTGTTGATTACTTGTCTATTCTTGTTTTGAATGAATGATTTATATGTTAGGCTTAAGAAAACTGGCAGATCTCCAAATGGTAACATACTTGAACGTCTTAAGAAACATGAACCGAGGCGTACTAGGTCTTTATTGGTTGTATTTAATGCATGAGCCACTGTTTACAATCCCTATAGTTGTGCTGGGTCATGGTGTATGAGGAGATAAGAGCTCATAGAGTTGGGGAGTTATGTATGCCACCCCACGAATGGTATTAAGGAATACAATCCGTCATTCATACAAGTGTAGCAAGTAATTAACATGTAAAAGATATCTAGGGAGTAGTGAAGTCTAAGTAAACACAATTTCTCCAATTACTGCTCACAACCTTAGTTTAATTAGTTTAATTTCATTTTTATTATTTTATTTTAATTATATAATAGCTTTGGGTTAGTTGAATAGCAACTAATTCCGCCCACTCTTCCAAAACCCGAGATTTTACTTGCTTTCATAAAAATATAAAAATACAAAAATAATCATCTCTCACCTCTAGAACTATTAATTAGGTTTTCTAATCCTAGCGACACTATTCCTAAGCTGAACGATCAATCCCCCGGTACTTGTCACTATACTATACTACAACGATCAGGTACACTGCCTGGTGGGGGTTGTAAGCTTCTCGAGATCCCTCGAGAGGTAAAGCAAGGTGCGATTCCCACGCATCAGTAATTAACCCGACATATATATTAATTTTCTCAATTTTTTTCAACTAAATAGGAAGAGATGGTTCGACTTCGTGATCTGGGAGCGAATACGCCTGAAGGGGTGGCGTACACGGAAGAGCAGATACTTGCTATGGTGTTGAAGGGCAAGCAGCGGGGCCATATAGCCGGACGGGGTAGGGTGCTAGCCGGGATGAGCAGGCCACCGTTACCATACACCCCGCCTCCACCTCTAGGTATGTATAGTGTGATAATATATTAATTATAGACTACTCTATCATGACTCAAATTAAGTATTGCAATAGATGTTTTTAAATTTTGATTATTTCATTTTCAGAAATAGCTGAGATGGAGGCGAAGCTTGCTGAGGCCGAGAAGAAGATTGCTGAGGCTGAGAAGAAGAGCCAGGAAGATGCTGAAGAACGTAAGGCCATGAAGGCGAAGCTTGATTTGGTGACAGGTTTTATCTCGACTAACCCGCGATGGAACGAGTATGTTAGTCAGGCGGGTTCTCAGCACGTGGATGGCTCAGGCAATGGCACTGGAGGTAGTGGCTCAGCTGGAGGGAGCGGGAGTGGCAGAGGCGATGAGGATGGTTCTGGTGATGATGAGGGTTGTGGTGATGATGAGTGATATGGGGATGTAGAGGTACAAACTTTGGTTATTTTGTGTTGTACTTATGTTTGAAACAATATTTTGGTGACCCTTATGTTAGTATTGTGTAGTTTAACCTTTTGGCGACTTGAACATCGTGAATATTGAAACATTTGTGGATATGGCAGCTAGGTTTAGATATTACCACACCCCGTTTACATATCAAACTCAGACGGTATAAATGGTTATATTTAAGGAGAAGATTCAGAAGCTTAAACGCATTTATAATTCTATGTTTAAAGTTAAGTTATAACTTTTTTTTTTTTTTTTTTATTTATTTTTTTTACCAAAATGAACTTTTAACACATGCTCTATTAGATTCTTCCACCTATCAAATTAACAACCTTTTCAACCCTAAATTGAAAAAGTAGAAGTGATTTTATATAAAAAAACAAAACTAGCCATGCATTAAAATACAAATTCGACAAAATGCAGAAATTAATTAAGAATGGAGTCGCGCATATAACCATTCGCACATAACCAATTGCATATAAGCATTCACATAAAAAAACAATGGAGTCGCACATAATTGGTCGCATATAATGTTAACCTTCAAAATTAATGCCTGCGAAAGGAACTTCAACAAATGTTTTAGGGTGTGTTTGGTTTATAATGGAGTTGGAGTCGGATTTAGTTTGGTTTTGATACAAGATGATGAGAGAAAAATTATATATTTTTTTAATAAACTTAATAATAATATTTAATATTTAATTATTATTTAAAAATACAATGATTTATATATGCGTGAGAGAGAAAAAATGAAATGATTTTAACAAAAACCCGGCTAAATACTTTACTTTTACTTTATGTGAGCCATCTTTACTATTTGGTTGCTAAACCCACATACCCAACATTAAGGGCCCGTTTGGTTATAAATAGGATTGGATTCGGATTTGAATTCGGGTTTGAATTTGGTATAAGATTTGGATTTGAGGTAAGATTAGAAGAGAGAAATTATATATATTTAAATATATTTTATAATAAAATAAAATAAAAAAATATTATTTAAATAGTAAAATAAAAAGAATGAAAAAAGTGTCTCACACATATAAAGAGAGAAAGTACAAGTTGGCCCCACACAATAACGTAAAAGTGGGCAAAACCATCCTAAATTGCCATCTATCATTTTTTATTCAATCAATAATCCTTGAAACAAAAGAAAGAACCAAACAATTATTTATAGTCTTTTCAACTCAAAACCCAATCCAAAGTATCAAAACAAACGACACCTAAAATTTGGCATCCCTGTGTCCAAAAGATGGCTAACAAACAACCCCTTTTAGTTTTGATGTATGGTTGAGATTCCAAAATGAGAGAGGGAAAGGAAGACTATCCACAAAAGTGGGGAAAGGAAGACTATAGGGTCATGAGTTGACTGTGAAGAAATGCTGATATTTGTAGCAACGACTATTGATGGGTCCTATGTTTTTGTTAATACAAATATCGCCTAAAAACGTTATTTATATTTTACGATCTTTGCTAAGTTTTGTTAATAACAAAGTATGAACTTTAGCTAAAAGTAACTTATCACTTTGAGTGTTTAAGTCTTGTTTAACTAATGTTTACATTTTCTTTTAAACTAAACATTGGTTTTATTTCTTAAATTAGAAATAGTCACATCACATTTATGGCAAGTTTTATCATTATGTATTTATGGCAAGTTATGTGTTTGACTTGCTTTCATGTTGCTTGCAAGTATCATGTTTGACTTACTTTAAGTGATGTGACATTGTTTGGTTGCTAGAAGTTATGAGACAAGACATTGTTTGGTTTGGGAAGTTATTGCAAAAACCTACTGCAGACCCGGCGGTACCCTGGGGGTACATGGGCGGAACCCATCTGAGGGTTCCGCCTGATCCACCAAGCTTGCAGTATGGTGTGCTATAAATACCAAGCCATAACTTGATTTTTGGCCAACTCTTTTAAGACATATATTCACACTCTCTCTCAACTAACTCAGTAACCTTTTGATTTGTGATTCTCTTATGTAGCAAGGAACTTCACAAGATCATTCAAGAAGTTACAAGCTTCAACTCTAAAGTTGCAAGTCTTGATAGCTTGGTCATGTATAAGCTTTGGTAGTTTATACTTCATGTGTGTCATGTATGTAGAAGTTATAGGTTAGTATTTTAGGCCTCAAAATACAAAGAGTGTTGGGAGTTGTTGTACCCTAGTAAAAGAACTAACGGGAGTGGTTGTACCCTTGGTAAAGAACTCGACATCTAGCTTTGTGTCGGTAAAAGTGTAAGCGACGAATGGGAGTGGTTGTACCCTTGTAAAAGAACTCGACATCTAGCTTAGTGTCGGTAAAAGTGTAAGCGACGTTGTAAAGGTTTTCTCCGCCGGTGAAAGGAGCTTGTTGATTAGTGCTTATAACTCTCGAGTTGGAAACTCGGGGCGTGGATGTAGGGCAAGGAAAAAGAGTCCTTGTAGCCGAACCACGATAAACAATCGTGTTGTGGTTTGATCGTTTCTTTCTTTATCTTTGCTTATTACATGTTGTCTTTTAGTTACAATTGCTAATCACATATAAAGCTTTCCAAAAGAATTAAAACAAGTAAAGTTGTACTTATATCTTAAAACAAATGTAAAGCTTTTCAAAGAACTAAAACAAGCAAAGTTAGGATCATCACAAGTAAAGCTTTTCAAAGTATGAAACAAGTAAAGTTAGAATTGTTATTCACATGAAAAGCTTTTCAAAGAATCAAACATATAAAGTTATGTTTATATCTTTAAGCAAACGTAAGGTTTCTAAAAGGATATTTAAGCTAAATAAGAATCGAAAAAGCGGTAAACTATTCAACCCCCCTTCTAGTTTTCCACAATTGGCATCAGGAGCTACGTTACTCAAGATCTTTAAAATAGAATGTATTTTAAAACTTGGATCGATCCATGGATTTTGAAAATCTCAAAGAAGGGCAACCTATTCAAAACCCACCGCTATTTGAAAAAGAAAACTTACTTGAGTGGAAAAGTAATTTTGAAAAATATGTGAAATCAATTGATCAAGATCTTTGGCATACTAATTCTTTTGGTGATCTCAAACCAAAGAAAACAAGTTTTAGAAAACCAAGATAACTATCTTAAACTTGATAAAAATACTAAAGCTAAAACAATGATTTATAAAGCTTTAGTACCAAATATGAAAGAATGTATTTTTGTCAAATGGCTAATGATATTTGGAAAAATATGTTAAACTTTCATCAAAGAATATGTCAAGTTAAAGATGATCAATTTGATCTTACATATGAATTAGAAGTTTTAGAAAAACTAATTGATAGACACTTAGTAGAAGTTAATACATGTGCTACTAGTTTAAATGTTTTTAATGAAGGTACAAGTGAAGATGAGTACGTGTGTTTTGATGAACTTGCTTGCGTATCATGGAATGTAATGGATGTTGACGAAGACAATGATCCGATAGTTAATTATCTATTTATTGAAACAACAAGCAAGGTGTTAGTAAAGGTGATTACTCGTGTCAAGCTCGTAGTAGTCTTGCTTGCGATTCATGGAATAACTCGGATGAAGATGAAGTCAATCATCCGGTATGTGATTCTAAACTTGATAAAACATCAAGCAAGGTACACTTTGAAACCAAACTCTTTTGCTTTGATTATTTTATCCTAGAGTTTTCTAAACTAGAAAATGAGTCTAAAACGTTTATGCAACATGGACCTAAAAACTATCTTCAAGAAAGAGTCTTCAAAATCTTTTAAGAAAATCTTTGAAAAGGAAATCTTGTTAGAAGATAAAATGTCAAGAATTGAGAGTAATGTTGAAATTAATCTAGAATGTAAATTATGTCTAGATTACAAACATGAGATTAAAATGCAAAATGAGACAGGAAAAATTATTAGTTAAATTTGATAAAAGCTCAAAATCTTTTGAAAGATTATTGAGGAGTCAAAGGTTGTTTAAAGATAAAACCGGATTAGGATTTAACTCAAAAGCACCATTAACTAATAAAACAAAGCAAGTAAAATTTGTCTAACCTAGAAGAGAGATTTAGAGATAATTCTATCTCTAATAGAAACTCATGATAGAAGAATTAAGATTATCATGCTCTATGCTTTTATATGATTGTCTAACCTTCTTGGATACATGAGTAATTGAGTTTCAAAGCGTGTCGTCAAACCAAGACTCTACGCGTTGTGTTTATCCTCTTGTTAGCATCTCTATGCAATTTAAAAGGTACACATTACTTCAACTTGACTTTAATAGTCTCTTGCTTCTAGCATTATGTGTTAGAATATGTGTTATTAGTAATACTCTAAAAGTGTTTACTTGCTATTAGTAATAACTAGGATTAGATTCTATGCATCAAGGAAATTCGTCTTTAGTACTAGTAGGAGATATAAGGTGCTTTGGTTCTTTAACCATCAAGAGATAAACACGAGAAACTCTTGAGTGAGTCTCACTCAACTCTTGCTTACAAGTGAGCTAACTAAGAATTTCCTAAGTGTTAAAATGTCTAACACTTTTGTGATGCTTGCAAAACAAACCTTTGTTAAATAACAATCTCAAACACCATACTTTGAGTCTTAAATTGTGTTTTTCTTCAATCACTCCTTTATGATAATCTCACATAAAACACACAAGGTGAAATAAATCACATTAGCATATACTAGGATGAGTGAAAGAAAATAAGTTTTCAACATCTAGGATTTACACATCAAATGTGACACATAGTCTAATGATGTTGTACCTCTTGGAGTTTTTAAAATAAATAGAGTTCATAGTGTCCTAAGTAAGAAAACCCAAAGAGTCGAGGAGTCATTGAATATGACATTTAACGAGTGATCTCCTCCTTCTATGATATCATCTTTGGTAGATGATAACTTAGTCGAAAGTCCAATGATGGCAAGACAAGTATGTTGTGTAAAACATTAAGAATAAAAGTATAAAATAACATCTCCTCACCATGAGACAAACATTGAATCAAGCAAAATTGACATAAGTTATAAAACTTGATTTATAGGTCATAGTTGTGTCTAAACAAATTCAACAAAAACAATTTTTGGAATTTAGAATAAAACAACTAGTGAAACGAAATTGATATTTCAAAGTAATCAAGTGAGTATAGTGTCAATATTTGAAAGACCTTTTGATAATAAAAGCACGCCACAAAAGCAAGGGATTTTAACTTAAAGACATTCCTAGTTGCTCTCTTGTTCTCAATGGTTAAGTTATTGATGACTTATCAAGAATGAGATTAGTAAATCCGTAGGTAAAACTAAATGTAGAGAAATGTTTGGAAGACTACTTGTTTTCATAACAATTAGATTCAACATTATGTTTAGCTTTTGTCTATGTGCTCGTGTTAAAGAAGATCCTAAAACAACTCTTTAGTTGAGCCTATTTGGATACATCATAAGGTACTACACAACTAGGATTATGGTCTCCCAAAAGAACGGGAATAGAAACCATAGTGTTTGACAAATGGAATTATGTCGGTAATAAGTTGATAAGAAAAGCACAAGTGGTATTTGCACTTTTATACTTACTTACCCAATGATTCTCCAAAACGCGTATGACTCTCAAATTAGTATCGAATGGAGAAGCACATCAACAAGCTCCGCTTGAACAAGCAAACTCGCATCAACAACGGAATTCATCTTATCAACATTGCTATACCTTCAACAAAGGAAGCATCGACCCCAGTGACAATTCAATCCATTATGCTCTTTATTGACATATTGTGATCCATCATCATCGCCTTGGTAAGATTGTTCATTGAGGAACGTCTTAACTAAGAAAGTCTTCTACGTTAACTATTTCATCATCACGCTATCAAAATCTCTTGAATGAAAAGCATTCATCATCCCTAGGCTTAGACAAGGACTCATAAAACCTAAAACCATAGTTTTGAACATTAGGATAAAACCACAAAAAAAATCAAAACAATTTCTTTTGAGTTTTTCCCTGCAGAACCCACGGAACCTTCAGACTATACGGGCGGAACCCATTTTTTGGTTCCGCCTGGTCCGTTAAACCTCAGAATGTTTTAAACTCTTTATTTCAAAGCCAAACACCCTATTAAGTCTTAACAAAAACTAACAAACAGCATCACCCTCTCTAAAACACATATCCTCACGAATTTTAGGGCTTCTAATCCAATCTCTTCCAATCCAACTAACTTTGTAAGTATTCTAATCACAATTACATTCTTAATTTAATCATAACATTTTTGCTTACAATCATTAACTAGAATCTTAGGGCTTTTGCATAAAACTTCATGATTCATGAAAAACTTGGTGGCTAGTCAATTATGTATTTCATTAAGTTAAGAAATGTATCTTTTCATTGTTACCTTGATTTACCAAACACACCAAGAGCATTATTTTTCTAATTGCAACATGATTCATCACCACATTGTTAAAACAAATGAAAAACATCATTTAAACATCACTTGCATACTATCTCTTGAATGCTAAAGGGGATACATAACTAATATGTATTTTCGGGTACATTCAATCGAAGACACATTCAATTAGGAGAGTGTTGGTTATCTTTTGTTTTTACAACAAAATTTGCATAACAAAACGATTTGGGAATCAAAATGAGTCAAGATAACCATGTCTTCACATTGTCTTGCATATAAGAATATATTAGAACATCCTCGTTGTTAAAAAGTCATTAACATACAATTTTATGTTTTCTAGGAATCAACATGCCTCCTGCAAACAAATCCGATCACAAAGAAACCCTTAAATACATGCCCAAACACCATATGACCAAAGGTCTCAACCCGGTTCAAGTAGAAACCTTTAAGGCATTAGAAAAACGCTATGTTCACGAAGGTAGAACCATTGATCCATCCTTTCTAGAAGGAACTTCTATTCGCCAAAACTTTGCCACAATTCACTTTGATTGTCTCCTTGATATAGATGAGCCCATTTGTCCTAGGTTCATCTTGGAATTTTATGCAACCGTAAACCTTTCCTCATGTGCCGGTGGTAGGATCTCATTAAACTTCACAACCAATCAAATATCACATGATATAGATTTAAAAGACTTAGCTATAATTCTTGGTGTACCAAATGAGGGAACTTGCCTCTACACGGATAAGTGGCCCATTTCAAGTCTTGATACTATTGATCGTTTTTATCCATACGATACACCTCTTGCTAGTAAGGAAACTATTAAGGAACACCTCTTTGTTAGAACCTCTACCACTAGGGTGAACCGTTCGGGGAATACTATAGATAAAGATCCTTTTGGTATGGAGCTCAATGAGCTTAAACCGCAATTTAAGAAATGGGAAGAAATTCTTAGGGCTAACGTCATAAGTACCATAGGAAATAGAGATCACATCAACACATGTCTTTGCTATATGCTCTATAGCATCTCAACCGGTCAACCCTTCAACTTAGCCTACTACCTAGCCAAAAGGATGGCCGACATATCCTTAGTTGGAACAACCGCTCTTCCCTATGGTATGCTTCTTACTCGCCTCTTTAGAGGAATCTCACCCATTTCTCCTAACGAAGATGGAATACACCTTGACTATTTTCTAGTTCCTCACACCTTCGTTCCTCTAAGTGATAAACGAGTTTTCAAAAATAAGGGCAAACGTACTCGATCACTTACTCCATCTTCATCATCATCCGGCATGAGCGACGATGATAAACTACCAAACTCTAAGTTACCTCCTTTAGAATATCTTCAAGCTCTCCCCATCATTGACAATGCTTCCGAAGAATTCAAGCAAACCAAAGGAATGTTCAAGTGTTTTGGAAGGTACCTAAACAAGCTCAAAAAGAAGATTGACCGGTTGTGAGAAGATGAAGGAGCGTTTGTCTTATGTGTGCTTTAGAAGCGTCTTTGTGTTAAAACTATGTGAATTATGTGATTTGTATTACTTCTCATATTCATGTCTTATTACGTTTGATGGATTATGTTTTGTATGCTCTTTTATGATTAATGACAATATTGGTGGTATGTGTCAATTTCATGCTTATGGTAAAATTCACTAAGTTAAGTGAAAATCGTTAGCCCCCGGTCAAAGTCCTAAGAGATGAATGTCTGTATGCCCAATTTTTGCATTTCCTAATCTGTCATATTGTAAATTTTCATTTCCAAGAGTTTTCGAAAATTTTGAAAATCGTTTCGCGGGTCAAAAACACGGACTGTGAAGTTTTTCAGGCCTGGCGGATCCGGCGGATCCCAAATTTGGGTTCCGCCAGTACAATTTCTGGGAATTCCAGAATTGGCCCAACGGACCAGGCGGATCCCAAAACAGGGTTCCGCCTGTGTAGTCTCAGGGTGCCGCCAGTACCTGCAGAAAATTTGTGAACATTTTTCTTAAGATCATAACTTGTAAAGTGTCAAATCATTATCCCAAGTGAGAAACATCTTTCATTAACACCAACAACCATATTGGAACAAACCTCACTCACTAAAACAATTAGGAAGACACTTCCCGCCAAAATTCAAATTCAAAACATAACTACCCAAAGGAACCCTTTTAAAGGACCCTTCAAACCTTTGATACATTTCAACCAAACCACTTCCCATGATCACAAAGCATTGAGTGCTTAGGTTGGTCTTTCACTCCATCCTATTCATTGGATTGACCTCAAATGATGTGACATGGTCATGAAAATCATTTGACACCTCAATCTTTGAATAGTAAAACATCAAATCCAAATACTATTTCAATACCTTTCTCATCCTATAAAATTGAAAGCTTCACAACAATTCTAATCACACCATCACCATCAAGACTTCTTCCCTCAAACATCAAAACCAAAACCTTTGAAATGACCAAATCCAACACCTCATCCGAATCATCAAAATCATGTGCTAAAACCACTAGGATTAGTGTGAAACCTTGTTGCTTCAACAAAACCACAAAGTCAAGCTCATCTTCATCAAGTGATGCTTCACTTAACATCTCCTCACCTATCCAAGATTTTCTTAATCTAACTACCTCAACTACACCTTCAACACCTTGTAACACAAATGTGATCACCATTCAAGATTTGCTTAATCTTGCTACACCACCACCTTCTCCACCTCATTGCAACTCAAACCTAGCCATTAATCCATCACCAACTAGACCTTTGAGTATATCAACCTCACCTTCTCAACAAGCCTTTAAATCAAAAACTCCTTCACCTCAATCACCAACACCTACACCAATGGAACTTTTCCATACACCACCAACATCACCACTACCAAATTTAGAAACTTTTGATGATCTATCATCAACTCCACCATCCTTCTCACTTTTTGACACCATTGCTCAAATAGAAACCCAACAACAACCTAGTAAGCAACTAGATGATGAACCCCATCACCCATCTATAGTACAACGGTTAGCTTACCGTTATGCTAGACCATCCATTTTTCCAAATGATCAAGGTCATACCCACCAACAATCATTTGTGTTTCACCCAATTTACAAAGACCTTCATGGCAATCCTTCCGGCGAACCAAGCTTTCGCCATTTTGTTCAAAATCAACAACCACAACCACAACAACAATCACCACAACAACAAAATTCCCAAAATTTTGAAACTCTACTTTCTTCTTATAAGAAAATAGAAACATCCTTATGGGAAAAACCTCCAACCATGAATGAGGAAATAAGTACTCATTTAGCCCACCTTAAGGCCTTCAAACGAATGGTTGACTCTCAAATCAACCATGTTATGGAATTTCATACGGAATTAGACTCAACAAGTGAAGGAAGCAAACACACCTCTCAACCATCCACATTTGCTCCTTCAAGTTCAAACTATCCACCACCATCATTCCCCCGCCATGATTGCGGACATTGCGAGAGAACCGCTCACATTAGTGAAAGATGTCGAACGGAACTTCGTGAGTTATCCGAAGAAATGAGGTTTATTCTAAACCACATTTTGGAGCGTCTACAATCCTTGTCTCACCCACCTCAACCTTAGAGTCTCCAAAATGAAACGAAACCGTTTCTATTGGAAAATGTCCCCATTTTAACCAACAAACCAAAACCAAGACACCTCCTCACCTCTCCAAATAAAACCCGCTACAACCTTCAACCCACATTTTTCATCCTTAAAACAACCCAATCCTTGTTTTTGGAAAATGTTTCTCATTAAGGAAAATGATGATTTCCTTGTAGCATTGTTAGTTTATTTTTAGTTTTTCTTAGTCTTTAAAAGTAGGATGTTGTCATCTTAATGTTGTGTCTTTGACTATCTAAGAGTCAAAATTTTACAATTTAATGAATGTCATTCTACTACAAGGTTTAAATTGTTTGATGACCATTTAGGTATGATGAGTGAACTATATCTTGGTATGGTAACATACATAAACCTTGTGCTTTAGAAACTAATTTTTTGTGTAGGTTCATTATCCATGTCTTCCTTCCTTGAAACTCCATTTAGGGGAGTAACATTCAAGGGGGAGCATGAGTCTTGCTTTATTCCGCTTCACAACTCTTAGTTGTGTTTTTAAACATGAAATGCTTTCATGACTTATCTTGTGCGGAAACTAACTTTTCTTTTGTAGGTTCAAAATCCATGTCTCCTCTCTTGGCACTCCATTTAGGGGGAGTATCAACCAAGGGGGAGCATGCCTATAATTCCGCTTCGCTACTCTTCTTTTTGTTTCGACAAAAAGGGGGAGAATTTATATGAAACTTGCTCTATTATTTTAAACTTCCGCGTAGCTAACTCTTTGCAAAAACAAGTTTCATTACTAACTTTATAAGACTTAACACTAAATCTTATGACTTACTTTTAAATAAAGTTTATGTTTTGTCATCAACAAAAAGGGGGAGATTGTTAATACAAATATCGCCTAAAAACGTTATTTATATTTTATGATCTTTGCTAAGTTTTGTTAATAACAAAGTATGAACTTTAGCTAAAAGTAAATTATCACTTTGAGTGTTTAAGTCTTGTTTAACTAATGTTTACATTTTATTTTAAACTAAACATTGGTTTTATTTCTTAAATTAGAAATAGTCACATCACATTTATGGCAAGTTTTGTCATTATGTATTTATGGCAAGTTATGTGTTTGACTTGCTTTCATGTTGCTTGCAAGTATCATGTTTGACTTACTTTAAGTGATGTGACATTGTTTGGTTGCTAGAAGTTATGAGACAAGACATTGTTTGGTTTGGGAAGTTATTGCAAAAACCTACTGCAGACCCGGCGGTACCCTGGGGGTACACGGGCGGAACCCATCTGAGGGTTCCGCCTGATCCGCCAAGCTTGCAGTATGGTGTGCTATAAATACCAAGCCATAACTTGATTTTTGGCCAACTCTTTTAGGACATATATTCACACTCTCTCTCAACTAACTTAGTAACCTTTTGATTTGTGATTCTCTTATGTAGCAAGGAACTTCACAAGATCATTCAAGAAGTTACAAGCTTCAACTCTAAAGTTGCAAGTCTTGATAGCTTGGTCATGTATAAGCTTTGGTAGTTTATACTTCATGTGTGTCATGTATGTAGAAGTTATAGGTTAGTATTTTAGGCCTCAAAATACAAAGAGTGTTGGGAGTTGTTGTACCCTAGTAAAAGAACTAACGGGAGTGGTTGTACCCTTGGTAAAGAACTCGACATCTAGCTTTGTGTCGGTAAAAGTGTAAGCGACGAATGGGAGTGGTTGTACCCTTGTAAAAGAACTCGACATCTAGCTTAGTGTCGGTAAAAGTGTAAGCGACGTTGTAAAGGTTTTCTCCGCCGGTGAAAGGAGCTTGTTGATTAGTGCTTATAACTCTCGAGTTGGAAACTCAGGGCGTGGATGTAGGGCAAGGAAAAAGAGTCCTTGTAGCCGAACCACGATAAACAATCGTGTTGTGGTTTGATCGTTTCTTTCTTTATCTTTGCTTATTACATGTTGTCTTTTAGTTACAATTGCTAATCACATATAAAGCTTTCCAAAAGAATTAAAACAAGTAAAGTTGTACTTATATCTTAAAACAAATGTAAAGCTTTTCAAAGAACTAAAACAAGCAAAGTTAGGATCATCACAAGTAAAGCTTTTCAAAGTATGAAACAAGTAAAGTTAGAATTGTTATTCACATGAAAAGCTTTTCAAAGAATCAAACATATAAAGTTATGTTTATATCTTTAAGCAAACGTAAGGTTTCTAAAAGGATATTTAAGCTAAATAAGAATCGAAAAAGCGGTAAACTATTCAACCCCCCTTCTAGTTTTCCACACTTTTTAATTACTGTACTGGATTAGAAGCGGGCATATAGAACAAAATTAAAGTCAAAGCAAAATTCAATACAATGCTTATAGTCACAACAAAATTAAAGTAAGTATAATGGTGACAAGTTTAGTTCATACGAAAATTAAAGTGAGATTGTGACTGGTTTAGCTTATACAAAAATTAAGGTTGTTAAGTATCTTGGAGTGCCATTGGTCACCAAGCAGTTGAGTATCACTGATTGCAAAGTTTTAGTGGATAGGGTGAGAAGTAGAGTTAATGATTGGAAGAATAGGTTTCTATCCTATGCAGGCAAGCTACAGTTGATTGCATCAGTACTGCCTTCTATGCAAGTATACTGGATTTCCATTTTCTTATTACCAAATGCAGTGATAAATGATATAGATAAGATCCTGAGAGGGTTCTTATGGAATCAAGGAGATATGGTTAAGGGTAGAGCTAAAGTTGCTTGGGATGTAATTTGTACTCCTAAAGATCAGGGTGGTCTAGGAATATAGAATTTACAGAAGTGGAATGAAGTTTTAATGGTGAAACACTTATGGAATTTAGCCGCAAAGAAATACTCCTTATGGGTGAAATGGATTCATGTGGAGAAGTTAAAAGGTAGAAATTTATGGGAAGTACAGGTGGATAATAGTTGTAGCAGTATATGGAAAACGATTTTGAATTTAAGAGATACAATTAAGTCACACATTCATTACAAAGTTGAGGATGGGAAGAAGATTTCTATGTGGTATGATAAATGGTGCAGTCTTGGGCCTTTGAATCAGATCATAACACAAAGAGACATTTATGATGCTAGACTTTCAAAAGAAATGTGCATCTCTGATATGATTCAAGATGGAGTTTGGAAGTGGCCTAATGAGTGGTTGATAAAGTATCCTATCCTTCATAATATCCATGTTCCACAATTATGCAGTAATGAAAGTGATAAAGCAGTTTGGATGAGCAGGGCTGGTCTATATAAAGAATTCTCAACTAGCAATGTGTTAAAAGACTTGATACCAGTAGTACAGAAAGTGGAATGGAAATCTCTGGTTTGGTTCAGACAGTTTATACCTAAACACTCTTTTGTACTCTGGATGGCAATTCAAGAAAAGCTGATGACTCTCAAGACAAAGTGTTAAGATGGAAACCTAATGAAGTAATGAATTGTGCTCTGTGTAAACTCTGTCTTGATTCTCATGAGCATCTCTTCTTCAAATGTCAGTATGCTAAGTTGGTGTGGGAGGCAATGCAGAATCTTATGAATATGAAGTGCCCAAATGATTGGAGAAGAATTATCTTAGTTTTTCAAAATTGCCTGCAAACAGAAGTATCTGGTGTATTATCAGAAAATTGGTATGCAGTGCTGCTGTCTATTACATCTGGCAAGAGAGAAATGCTAGATTGTTTGGCGATATAAAGAGAGATGCAGCTGACCTTATCAATGTAATCACAGAAGTATTGAAGTTGAGATTGATGAGCTTGAAGGTGAAGGATAATACTGCAATAAGAAAAGTTGAAGAAAAATGGTCTATTGTTTTCAAAAAAGTGTCTGTATAGTATGGTAGTTAAAAGGGGCTGAATATAGATAGTATGGTATAGAGATAGAATGCTAGGAGTCTAGTATAGCTTGTTTTTATTTGATGTTTGAGGCTATAGAAGTTCACAGGGCATGTCTGTGGATCTTTCTATAGTCATGTAAATCTTTTGTGATTTATAAAATTGTTCACCTTGAGGAAAAAAATTAAGGTTGTTAAATTTAAAATTAATAAAGAAAATACACAATTTAAATTGTTAAGTTTTTAAAAAGTTAAGTTTAAAACGTACTTAAAAATAATTTAGGTAAACCACATTAATTTAAGTTTCAAGAAAATAGATACACCATTTATTTATTTTGGAACAATTATTTTAAAACATAAGGCGACCCAATCCTCCTCTTTTTTTCTGCCACGTCAGCTTTCTCTCTCCAGCGACCTGCAGACGATTTGGTGTCCCAGTAAGGGCGACCAAGTTCATTTTTTTTAAACTACAAACTTAATAAAAAATTAATTTCATTAATAATTAAAATATTCCATCAATTGAAAACATTATATAATAATTAAAACTTAATAATTAAACTACAAACTTAATAATTAAAACTTCAATTGTAATCCGGGTGATCACACGTTTGAGAGTTGTTGGAGTCGTAACTGTCGTCGTAAGGATCAAAGCTCGCAAACCTCTCTTCGTCTATCTTAGCTTCCAACCTGCTCAGCTCCCGCTCATCCTCAGAGTTCCAGTCATCATCAGCAACTTTCACATTTTCCTCAAAACTTAGTTGAAAGTGATCAAGATGAGGTTGCTGTTGTTGTGGCTCAACAACTCTTGGTGCAAATGAACTTGATGCACCTTGCACAAATTGTTGTTGTGGTGCAACAGCAGCTGCCACGTTTTCCTCAACTCCGACGGATCTTGTTGTATTTTTCGTTCTCTATCTTCTGCACACAACCCCACAATGTTTCAACAACATCAGCGTTTTTGCGAAATTCATCGTACAAAAATTGGTCAATCACAAATTTTCTGTCGTCAGAAATGTCTTTGCAATCTGCGTATCGTGTTCTCAGGCGTTGTTTGCGTAACTTTGCGAGCTCAAACTTTTTAATAACTTCGACATTTGCATCTTGTCGTTCCTTGTCGTCTATGTCGACTTGTTTTTTGACATAGTTTTGAACTTGTTTGACACTGTGGGGAAGATTACAAGCCATTTTTTTGTGTTTGATTTGTTGTTTGAATTGAAAGAAGTGTGTGATTTTGTGAATTGAAGTGTGTAATATGTTGTGTTAATATGTGGTATTTATAGTGTGTATTTATTTTTATTTTTACTTTGGAATGCATACAACGGCTATAATAAACGTTATACTTTTTTTTTGAATGCATGCAACGGATCAAAAGGCAAGAAAAAAAAAGAAATAGTAATCGGTCGAGATCACGACCCTTTTCGTTGTTTTTCCTACCTCGACCGAATAGCCCCACTAAGGCCGACCAAGTGAAATTGATCCCCATACTCGGTCGTGTATTGCTTCTGTGGGCAGCCTAAGGTTCTAACAATTCACTTAAAATGGCCAGTTTTTAATATTTTGACCAATAAGCTTGTTATCTAATATAACTATCTTATAAAGCATTTAGGCCTACTAAATATAGAAATACTTAAAATTAAGCATTACAATCATCAAAGCTACAATTTAAACACACTAATGGCATTAAACTTAAAATGGTAAATTAAACACACTAATGGCATGAAATATCTTAAAATTAAGTAATACAACTAACAAATGATCACAGTTGCAAACGCTGGTTTCAGAGGCATTGCACCTGATTTTAGAGGCTACGGAATGTCTGAGTCACCAGCAGAGCCTGAGAAGGCTTCGTTAGCTGATCTTATCAGTGATACTGCCTCTATCCTTGATGCTCTTGCCATTTCTAAAGTATGTTATGTCGTAAATAAAATTTTATGTTAATAATTCTAAGACTTGACATGTACTAAGTTACCTTTGTTTCGGATTTATATTCTTAGGTATTTGTGATTGGTAAAGATTTTGGAGCAATTATTGCGTACCCATTAGCTCTTCTTCACCCAGAGAAAGTAGCTGGAATCATAACACTCAGCTTGCCATTTATGCCTCCAGGTGCCTTTAAGCATCAGTTCGTCCTCCCCGAGGGTGCTTAGCCTCTAAGATGGGCGGTAAGATCGAGTTTGAGCCAATTAAACGCAGTTTATCATATATAGGAGTTAAAATTTGAATTTGTAACAGTTTGTATTGTGCTGAGTTTATCTATGTCATCAGGAACCTGGAAGAGCTGAAGCTGATTTTGGTCGGTTTGATACTAAAACTGTGGTGAAAAACATCTATATTCTGTTTTCTCAAAGTGAAATGGCGATAGCAAGTGAGAACGAGGAGATAATGGATCTAGTTAAACCATCTACTCCTTTACCTTCTTGGTTCACTGAGAAGGATCTTGCTGAGTATGCGGCTTTGTACGAAAAATCTGGATTCCGATTTGCGCTCCAAGTTCCCTACAGGTATTTTAGTTAGCTACTTAACTTGTGTATACTCTGACTTTAATGTTGATATAGATAAATTTAGTGTAATTTCTGTAGGTCACTGGGCATGGCTGGATCGGAGGTACAAGATCCGAAAGTAGAAGCTAAAACATTGCTGATCATTGGTGAGAAAGATTACGTGCGAAAATTTCTGGAATGGATGAATATGTAAGGAGCGGAGAGGTGAAGAAGTATGTTCCGGACCACGAAGCAATATATGTGCCATACGGATCTCTTTTTGTCCATCAGCAATTTCCCGACCAAATTAATCAATTGATCCTCACTTATCTCCATAGCAACAAGCATCTCGCAGCAGTTTGAAATGGGACCAAAAGCCTCACAATGGACAGTACTGTCCCAGTGTTTTGTATGAGTAATATGTATGCTTATTAATCCATTGTCACATTTCAAATAAAATTTCGGCTTTATAATCTCATGTCTCGATATATAATACAAGTTAGACAATAAGAATAATTAACGTCTGATACATGCAACAAAAATTTATACATCAAATGCAAAAAACTGTTTACATCATAACTTAAGTATATAAAGAGATATCAAAACGATGTTGTATATGGCTATCTTTTCTGGAAATTGAAGGATCTAATGCAATACGCAAAGATGAATGCGAAAAATAGAACCAATCCAACATGTACTCCAGCAACGGCACCAAGGAAACTATGTTTGTAACCATAATACCGGTCCAAGTAATCTTTAACGGACTCACCAGTCGTGAGGAGGTCGTCATAGTCCCCAAATTGTGATGCAACCATGCCGTAGATGGTCCAGGCTAATGGATTGCCCCAGTAGTACCATCTCCACCAGACCGGGATCCTCTGTAACAAAAAAAGCAGCCGCATTATATTAGAAGGTGTGATTCTGTGAAAACGTACAGAGGTGGTAAAATAAGTATGTCACGTGTGTTTAGTAACATGACATAATAGATTATTTTGTTCGGGTTAAAAATAATCAAAAGTTTTAATAATGTTTCTTTCAGGAGGTTTTATGCATAAAAAATACAGTTCGATGATTTTCGACCTCTTTGAGTCTTTCAACCTGTTTGGCCCATTTTTAGCTATTTTACATTTTACCTCTTACACACTTTCGGAATAAGGCATAACCCAAAACGAATGGTTCTAAAGAGTAAAAAATGTAACTAGAAATGATAATGGACAGAATAAAACAATGTGTGTTGAGGAACTTACAGGTCGTGGAATGATGAATCCAGAAAAGAGATTAAAAATTGCATAAAACGAGGCAGCGATAATGGCAGCAATGTTTGCGTTGGGGGTAATAGCGACAGTCATCATGCCGTAAAATGTCATGTAGAGTAAGCAACTGAACTGGAAGAAACAGTACCAAAAGAACTTGGCTGCTGTCCACTCAAACCCAATCATTGCATACACTATGATACTGTATACTCCGGTTTGTGCTAGAATGTACGGGATCTCGACAAGAACCTGAGCAAAGGCATATGGCAGAGCCGAATACATTCCTGCAGCTCGTTCTCTATAAAAGACAGTACGTTCAACATCAACAACGGGCTGCACTGAAGATGCGTTTTGGACTCCAAGAAACAGGACTGCTGCGTACATCGACCCCATAGCATTGGTCAAATCTCGTTGAGTTGACCTATATTAACATTAAAATTACTACCAAAAAAAGAAAAAAAAAAAAAATGAACTTGATAGTTTTATGGTTTCTCGAATGCTTACTTTTTACCACCAAGATCCCAAAACATAGTACCAAACATGATCGCTATAAAGGTGGTAAAAGCAAAACGGACAGCTGTATAAGGTGGATTTCGCCAGTATGACCAACGTTGTTTCCATAGACAAGCTATGCATTGAACAATGAAAGGTTGCGAGTATTGTGTTGGGAAATAGAGGTCTTTTGTATCGGGACGTGGTACACTTAACTCAGCGATAAGTGCTTTGTTTCTCCTGTAAATTAAAATTCAGTAAATGTTAAATTATCTTAGGTTTTATTATAATGTTGTAATACTAGTTACAGATTTGAGTTGACTACTTGCCTGTAAAGATCTGAGTTATGGTAGATTTCGGTGAAATCGACCCCTAAAGCTAGTTCTTGAGAGGAAGTGCTGACTTCTAACATCCATGTTGCCGGGTTGTATCCGTCTTTGATCTTACTTACCCCGTCAATATCCTAATTCACGAATCAATCAACGAGTTACAATGGTGATTTTATTAAGTAGTAACTATTGTGAGTACAAGTAGCGATAATAAGATAATCCCTTGCAAACAGCAAACCCTCGTTACCTCGAAATACTTGATCAACTCACAAGAATGACGACCAACGGGTCCAACATACAACTCTTGTCCTCCTCGTTTCATCAAGAACAACTGCAAACCGAACGTTCCAAAATTCAGTAACTAACAAATAACTGAAAAGTAATTGATTGTAACAATTGAGAACTTTCATACCTCGTCAAAAGCTTCAAAGATGTCGATACTAGGTTGATGAATGGTACACACAACTGTACGTCCTGTGTCGACCGTGTTCCTAACGGTTCTCATCACAATGGCAGCAGCCCGGGCATCTAACCCTGAGGTTGGCTCATCCATAAAGATTATAGATGGATTGGCTACAAGCTCCACTGCTATGGTTAACCTCTTTCGCTGTTCGGTTGAGAGTCCATTGACACCTGGTAACCCGACTAGTGCATCCCTTAACGGGGTCAGTTCCACAAGGTCCATAACCTCAGCAACGAAACTCTATAAAACAATATTAAATCCCGTCATTTCTAATATTAAACTATACATTGACTGAAAATACTTTTTGTTTCAGAGGTTTTGCTAGCAAAATATGTACTCTATACAAACCTTTCTTGTTTTTTTGTCAACGTCTGTAGCCAGCCTTAGCCAGGCTGAGTAAAGCAAAGACTCGTAAACAGTAACATGAGGAGAGTGGATGTCATTTTGTTCACAATACCCTGAAATCCTGGCAAAGGTTTCTTGTACTTTTGGATATCCAGAAATCCTAATGTCTCCTTCTATATAGCCACCGGTTTTTCTACCCGCGAGCACATCCATCAAAGTAGTTTTTCCGGCACCACTCACACCCATAAGCGCAGTAAGAACACCAGGTCGAAAAGCTCCACTCACACCCTTAAGTAACAATAATCTATTTTCATTCTCTCCTTGCTCTCTCATTTCCTACAACATTTATCAAAACATCAACACAACTATAATTCAAAAAAAGAGTTTAAGAAATTACGGGTCAAAAGAGATCAGGTCTGCTTAAGTACACCTGCAAAATATTTTTCGCAATCTTTGAATCATAATCAAGTTACCTGTGGCATATCGACTGAGTATTTGACATCATTGAAGGTAATTGAATGTGGTTCAAACGGAAGAATCATCCCTTTTTTCTTGTTCTGACTACCCTCAGTGGATTTCATCTCAATGGCTCCTGCATCACTGTCGTCCTGGGATACTACATTAGCTTGTGTTTTCCCGAAAGCTGTAGAGCTCACATATTGTTAAAAAATGACTACTTTTAAGCAATGATCGAAAACTAAAGGTGGCAAGTTTGGGTTATGTTTTGTCTCAAGTGCGTTAAACAGTCAAAATAAAGAAAATTAAACAACCAAAAGATTGAGATACTTACGGCCAAGTAAAGCGAGAGACAAAGCAAAACACAGGTTGAAGAGTAGAATAAATCCAACTAAAGCTGCAACTGCAATCCAATACCAATAACTTTCAGCAAAGAACCCTCCAGAAGTGATGATCGTTTTCCCAAGTGTGCTATCATTCCAAGGCTATAAAACAAAAATCATTTAAGAATAAGTTTCACCATGCTTACATGTATCTAGATATAGGGCGTGTTTGGATGTGCATCTGTTCCAAAAACTAAACTTTTAGATACTTACCTTTTGCCATCGATGCCCAAGAAACTCGTTCACAACAATTCCGTTCATTGCGTACATCATGGGAGATGACCAGTAACCCCACAACCACCACTTCTTTACGTCATCTAAGAAAATGAAAACCAATTTATTAGTTTATAATAACAAGTAAAAAATATATATATGTTTTTATGCATTTTTTTAAGTAGTACCTCGAACAAGGACAAAGCCACCCAAAGCAAAGACCAACAAAAGTGCAAATGAACCAAATGTGTTTGCAACAATCATGTTTCGACCCATTGCTCCAATAAACCGAAACAATCCAGAAGACATCTGGTTAACAAGCAAGAGCAGAAGGTATTCCCTAAAGAATCTGCAGTACAAGAAAGATTCCATAAATAAACAATTACGTAGAAGAACGTGTCCATTTTAACCCGTTAAGATGATCTTTAGAAATTAAGTACCTTTCAATGTTAGGGTCAAATCCCACTACGTAATATGTCAAAACTGTCCATACACCTGCTTCAAGAAACGAAACAGGAATCTTGATGACCCACGACGGTAGAGCATACACCCACGAGGGGTAAAACAAGAAATCCCTTTGCTTGTAGTATACAGGAAGCTTTGCAATTGTCATTGATATTTCAGCCATCCCATTAAACATAATCATAACCACACCGAAGAAAAGAGCACCCACATATATCCCACCATCTTCTGGTGTACGTCTATCCATCTCAGTTCGGAAGAACACAGTCATAGCGATAAATGACATCACAGTTAGCTGAAACCAAACAAAATATCATACCACTTATTAGGAAGTTGTGCAAAATGCATCAAAGTAACCAGTTTTGGTCCAATTTCTATATAACTGGTAACCAAATTTTCTTTCGTAAAAACCTTCAAACATGCAAAAACTCGATTAAGCAAAAAGTCTCACCTGGAACAATTTGAAGATATAAACAAACGAGTTTCTTTTCATGAGCAATATTTCTCTATCGGTACACGCCTTCAAGAGTTCCTTCTTATTTAAACCATATGTTTCGGTTGTTAAAGCAGCAGGGTGGCTTTTAGTTTTGTCATAAGGGGTCGCTAAATCATCTAAAAGTTTCCTTCCGACATGAAACGATTGATACGCGTCAGCAAATTCTTTAGCAGTCACAAATCTGTAAGGTTGGTCTCTTCTCATCCAATATTGTTGTTGATCTTTCTTTGATGTCACCTATAACAAAATGGTCAAATAAGTATTTACAAAATCGACCCAGATTGCACTTAAAAATGGCATGTTTCAGCCCGATCCTGTTTAATATTTAATGGAAATCAAGTTTACTTCTTGCAAGAAGTCAGCAACCCCTTTCCTCTCGGGACATTTAAATCCCATAGATTCAAAAAACTCGAGCACATTATCACGTGGGCCTTGATACACAATCTTCCCATCAGTTAAAAGAATAATGTCATCAAACAAATCAAATGTCTCAGGTGCCGGCTGCAGTAGAGAAATAACAGCAGTTCCTTCAAGAATATGAAGAAACTGTTTGAGTGATTTCACAATTTGGAAAGTTGTAGAACTATCCAACCCCGTTGATATCTCGTCCATAAGAAGAACCTTTGATGGTCCAACTATCATTTCACCCGTTGTAACACGCTTCTTTTGACCACCAGATATACCCCTTATCATTTGATCACCAACCATAGTATCAGCGCAAATATCTAACCCCAATAACTGTTACACAAAAACAAACATTAACGCTTAATGCAAAATCTTTAACAAGTTGTTTAAATGTTTTATGGTATCATACCTTAAGAGTATAATCTGTGACCACACTAGCTTCTTGTCCCTCTGTTGCTGCAGCCTAACATAATCAAGAACATGAATAAAGTTACCAAGTTTTTTAATCGAAAGATACAAAGGAGACAGATAATGGATTTCAGCCGTTTGATTATGACTGGTTAGGTTCGGGCACGTAAAAGTAAAATGTAATGCAATAAATATCCGAGATCATCTTACATAAATTTTGTAATCATATTGGACAAAAAAGTAGTTTTGCATGTTATTGAAACTTTTGGACTAATTGTGTTTTGGGTCAACTCAACCCATACTAAAAATGCCTCTAAACTAGGTTAATATAATCTTTGATCTTGCTGCCCGCTACCTTCATGTAGATATCGATATCCGGATCAGGCTTAATGTTTGCATCTTTTTCCCTTCTTGACAACTCTGCCAACATCTCTGAAAATCAATCATACAAAAAACTGTTATCAACACTCTTATCAAAAACAATTTATATTTTCACACATTGTAACACTAGAGGTGGCAACTGCGACTGATTTACAATGAATGTATATCATGACAAAAAATGTTAATGGGTCAACCCGAGCCAGCCTCTTTGGAACGTACTAACAATGACCCAAATTAACCCGAACCCATTTTGACATGTTGTGCGAACCACCATTTTGCCAACTCTACATAACTCCATCAATGATCAAACTCACCATAACGTGATCCTACCCCTTGGCATCGAGCAGAAAAAGCTAAGGTTTCTCGGACTGTCATTTCTCCAATATGGACATCGTTTTGACTGATATAAGCAGATGTTCTTTCGGGCACAAACTCATGCAATTCATGCCCATTATATGTCACCTTCCCTGAGCACTACAATTACAAATTTGTAAACAATTAAATACTTGCTTTAAAACACAATTTAAGTAAAACAAAACAGTGATTAGGATAATTGGTTTACCTTAAGCTCCTTGGCAAGCATCCCGGCCAAAGCTAACAACAATGTTGTCTTACCAGAACTTGGGGGACCCAATAGTAATGTCATCCTACACATTGCATGTACGTTTTAGTACAAAATCAAATTATGTTATCAATACTCATTTACTTCTGAATGGAACGATTTGTGTTGTGTTATTATCTCAAACAGGATATAGAAAAGATAGCTAGAAGGAAATGAGACAAATACGCTGAAACTAGTCCAAACAATATTTTTAATGCATACAACATCTATATCTACAAGAAAATAAAGTGGACAAAGAAGTATATTTTGGTCATCATGCCTGTCTTAGACCGGAAAAAATCAAATAAATTTTCTGTGCATTCTTCCTTCAATACCTGCTAGGCTTCACAATACCACTAACATCATCAAGGATGGTTATGTGCCGTTTTGTATTTGGAAGGAGATGGAACTTGCTCAAGAACCCCTATAGACAAAAAAAGAAATTAACACATACGTATTATGAACGATTTTTATACAAGTCAGAAAACAATGTTAAAATTATGTTTTGAAACAAGTTACAAAGATTTGATATAAACAGGATCCAGATTATATTTTAAAACGGTCTAAAATAAAAATTGTGAAAAGACTACATAAAGGTCAATGAACATTGTCCGAATAATACTTTTATGTACACTTTGAGTAAACTGAACATCCAAAAGTGATAAGTTGGAAAGATTTTATAAAGATCAGAAAGCAATATCCTTTCAAACATGCATAGTGAATGTTTTAAAGGAAATAAGTTTATAGCTCTTAGATATGTCGGAAATATATAGGTCGAGTTATATTTTGAAACCGGTGCTATAAATGTATAATTCTACAAAAATTATACGTTAGGGCTTAGGAAAAGAATTCGATTAAAGTCAAATACAGTAAACAATTTCTGAATTATATGATTTAGAACTACCTCAAAAATATCAATGTGGAAGTTTATGAAACTTGGCAACGCTCTACTTCCTGTGTTCACATTTGCATCCACAGTCAAATGCTCAAATCTGACTTCAATTGTTGGCAATTCAATCCCAACCCTGTATAATTACATGGCTTAATGGATTAAATATTTATATGATACAGAGAGAAATAATATGTGGTTAAACTAAATAGGCAATGACTAAAGAAATTAAGTTTCCATTCCTAACTTTATAGATTGATATACCCTTAAATTACGCATGAATACATTTTTATGTTTGTTTTATTAAGTAGTTACTTATCTACTACTATATATAAACAGAAAACCCCTCTTAAAACTTGAATATTTAAAATATAAGTAAAACGTTTAAATACTAATATCCCCTAACAACATCCATAATTAAATTAATAGTTAATATATTTTTTAATACTAAATCTTTTATCATTTTTCATTCCAACTCGTAAACTTATTTTCTCGCAATTACTACAAGTTAAACCATTAGTTGTATCAAGGGTTACACCATAACTATAAGTATAATTATTTTACCGTTATACAACGTCTCTATACGTGGATATTTGTCTAGTCATGGACGAAACTTAGAAGGGACCGATGGGGTTGTGCCCCCCCCCCCCCCCCCCCCCCCCCCTCCTTCCCAAATTTTTGACTCTATATATACATTTTATACATTTTTATATATGGTTTGTCATTTTTGATACAAAATTTTTAACGTGGTATATATCGGCGCCTCTAAAATAAATAGGATGGCCCTTTACTAACAACGTTGAAATTCCATCCCTGCGTCTAATAGTTAAATAAAAGGGTATATGACCATCTGACAACAAAGGCTAACATGAGAGATAAATCAAGTAAAAAGGAGACAGATTCTGGATTTAAACTCATGACCTCCACTTACACTCTTTGCCTTCAACCAATGGACTACCATTGCGGAAATAATACTCCCTCCGTCCCATATTAAGTGTCCACTTACAATATGCACAAAGTTTTAGAAGATTCCACTAACTACACTTTCCACAAATCAAATATTATTTTTACCCACTAAAGTCCCATCTTATTGGTTGGAAGGTACAATATACACTTAATTTGGGACATCTCAATATTCCATTGTGGACACTTAATATGGGACGGGGGTAGTAGTTACTTAGGGGGTGCTTGGTATGGGGGATTAAAGAGGGTGAGGAATGGGTAAGATATTTAAAAGGGCCCACATCACTCAATATATGGTGCTTGGTTAGGGAGTGCAAAAGTATTGATTATCACGTAGTGGGTAATCAACCATTATAGAGTAAATTGGGGGGGTAAGGTATTGATTACCCACCTCACTCATTTCTTTGCATTCCCTTTCCCTTTCCTCATTTTGAACCAATCGGACCCTTAGTTAATTAAATACAGTATTTATTAATCACTTAAGTAAGTGATTACTAATGCAGTTGTCATTAGCATAATGAGATTCAAAGTGTACATCCAAATAATATTTTAGTTAAGTGTTTTATCATTTAAGACTAAGGATCAAATGAGAAGAATTTTTAAAATAAGAAGAATGAGAAATAACTATAACTACATATTAGAGATACATAAATTTGAATTAGATGCATTCCTAATCTTTTAGATGCATCATGATATTTTACTAACTATATAAATTAGATGCATTTTATCAAGTTAGACGAATCCTATGTATTTTTCGTCCTCTGTGGGTCAAAATTATTGCTAGTACTAATTTGCATCGTTTTCACTTCAAAATTACTTTCGAAACTAATTGTGATGCATCTAAATGAATAGAGATGCATCTAATTCAAGTCAATGCATCTCAAATATGCGGTTATAGTTATTTCTCATGTTAAGTTTTCTTCTAACTGAATCCTTACCCTATCTTTTAATAATACGAGGTGGATCACCCGCGCGTTGCCGCGGGATGTTTTGCCAAAGAAGTAGTTAGTGCAGTTAACGACCGTTAGTTATAAGGACTAAATTTGCAACGAACCTCTAAGACGAAGGACCAATTGCAGGTGGAATTTAAAAAAAAAATAAAAAAAAAGAAGTAGTTAATGGTCGTTACTACTTAACGGCCGTTAAATACTTAACAACCATTAGTTACTGTTATAAGGACTAAATTTGCAACGAACCTCTAAGACGAAGGACCATTTGCAAGCGGAATTTAAAAAAAAAAAAAAAAAAAAAAAAAAAAAAAAAAAAAAAAAAAAAAAATTAACGGTCGTTACTACTTAACGGCCGTTAGTTACTGTACATTTCACTATTTTGATGTGAGTGTGGCGTACTGTAGCTCCACTGTAGCTCGTGCTACAGTGTTTTGGGGAATCATTTCCTGATAAATGTTATATTTATAAATTATATTATTGAAAACCTACTCATTAATATTACCTATCCCTATCAAAGGACTTGTGGTCTAGTGGGTGGGGCTTAACTTGTTAAGCGAGCCACAAGTGGGAGTAGTACCGGGTGGGTGACCACCCGGGAAGTCCTCTCTTGTGGTCCACTTGTAGACCATATTGTTCCGGAGATATATTGCAATGATGGATTTGAACCCTTAAGCCACTCGTTGCGGGGGTTCGAATCTTGAGCATGGCCCGGTTTTCATCCGGCTGTTTCTCCAGCAAGGTAAACTTGTGTGGAGGCAGTACAGTTTCCGGGAAAAACTCGTTACCACCTGAGATCAGCGTGGACCCAGTTTAGACAACATAGTCTGGTGAGGTGACGATGGGGCCTTCGCTTTCCGCGAAAATGGTCGGTTATAAGTTGAAATTCACCTTTCCAAAAAAATATTACCTATCACTAATGTTACTATTTCATGCTTAGTACTCGTAGTTGGACTAAATAGTAAACAAATCAACAGTTAGATAACTAGCTTACTTAAATAAGTAAAATAATACTAGTAGTTATTATTATTATGAATCTTTTATTGTGATTGTTCATACACATGTAAACATATCAGATTCTTTAGGCTTCTTATACTAAAGCAAAACATTCTTAAATACTTTTCTTGAACACTAAAAAAAAAAAAAAAAAAAAAAAAAAAAAAAAAAAAAAAAAAAAAAATTATTATTATTATTATTATTATTATTATTAAGTTACTTTCCTTAAATACTACTGTAATTAATTTGACTGCATTTGGTTCTTTTCATTTGACCATTTTTTTCGTTTCTTTAATTTAAACAAATCAATATTCTAATATACTATCTTTTTTCTCTCAAATCTATCAAGTTTTTTGTAATTTTGCTTTTGGGTGGTTTATTGACTTCTATGATTTTGATAATACAGTATAATTTATTTCTTTTCCTTCTACAAGAAAGATAATTAATTCTGAACTTTCTTGACCTAGGAAAATTATACTTCCATATTTCTAGATTCTAGTATTTTCAAAATATTCACATGAATATCACAAAAAAGAGGTTAATATGTTCCGAGTATCCGAAAAATGTGAGTATTTGACTATGACGTATCCAACTTAATTAATTGAAGTATATATTTCTATTCCCGTTTCTGACTCTTTCCATATCCACCCAATGTATGTATCTAGTGAACTTTGAACGTTAGACTTTTTGTGCATGTAGTCATCAGGGTACCTAGTGAGGTAACATGATACTCATCTGAATTTTAAATTTGGAAAAAATAAAATTAAGAATAAATATGCTAACTGATATGATTCATTTCTTATATGTTTTCTATAGAAATAAAAGTAGAATATATGTATATACAGATGGAATATAGATGGCAACATTAATCAACATTAAGTACTGTAGTATATTAACTAAGCATTTAAAGAATTCAATAGCAATAATAATAATAATACCTATCAATTCTGTGCCTGAGCTTCAGTAGAAACTTTTCATTATCTTCATCAGCAACTTTCACAAGTCTATCAAGCAAATGTTGTCTTTGTTCAATTCCAAGACTATCGATATCGACTTCATGTGAAGCACCCTTTGATCCAAGCAACAAACCTTTCCTTAATCTATCAAAAGTTGGCAACTTTTCTAGTGAAGCCCATTTTAATGCCTCTTCATCATTTTCTTCTCGTGACGATTTTGAAAAAGCATCCATACCCGAGTTTCTCCATACAGAATTACTCGCAGATCGTAAACTAGATGATCTTCCACTCGTTGCTCGTCTACTCCCTAGCCTTATACTATTTGTAGCTTTGTATATGTCACTCCCATCCATTTTTAAAGCGTCCTCTAAACGAGAGACTTATATATGTGATTTGACGTTTTCTAGCTAGAGAAACGCCAATTAACACGCGTAAATTTTATTTCTGTGACGAAATAAAATTTACTAAAGGTACCATAAGTGTAGTGTATGGTTTTTTTTGGGTTGATGGGAATTAAGAGGAGTGTGTTATATATATAGGAGAGGATATATTTGTGTGTGGAAAATAAGGTAATGGTTGAATTTTGAAATGTGAATGAAGCGACTAGCTAAGCTACATATGATTTGAAAATGATACTATTAAACATAACGTGATCGAGTGATTATGTCATCATATATGTGTATTAAAAATTAACTTTCACTAGTACAAAGACAACCTCCGGCGTTGACTTTTTTTTAACCGTGCCGACGTCATGACGTCGGCAACATACCTTCTCGACGTCATGTCGTCGGCATAAACTAGTCGACAGAGCCGCGTCGGCAACGTCCCTACCGACGAATAACGTCGACGACAGTGTGGGACCCACATGATTTTTGGTCAAACGAATGGGGTGTCCGACATTTTGTTACCGACGTCAGGTCGTCGGTAATGTAATAATTATTTAACGCATTAATTAGATTAACTTAATTTAGTCAACGAAAGTCAAATTTTTTTGTAAATGGTGCCGACGACATATAGTCGGTACCGTTTGAAATTAGTCACCACGTGCGTTATTATGCCGACGACTAGTAGTCGGCACTGTTTGAAAATAGTTAATATGTGTATTATATTTCCGACGACATATAGTCGGTACCGTTTGAAATTAGTCACCATGTGCGTTATTATGCTGACGTCCTGTAGTCGGCACCGTTTGAAAATAGTTAATATGTGTATTATATTTCCGACGACATGTAGTCGGCAAGAAGTTATAATGCAGCTGCGCAGCTGCCCTGCCCAGATTTTTGCCGCAAAATTGTGCAGCAAAAATCTACTAATTCCAGTTTCATGTCCTGCTCTCATAACAACACATTCCAACACAAAACAATGGCTAAAACGACTATAAAGTTTATAACGGCTAAAACGGTTATATATAACCACTAAACAATTAATAAACTTTACAAAACGGCCATAAACTTTATAACACCCTCAAAATACATCATAAAGTTTACAAAACGGGTGTTATAATCGCTAAACGTAGCTACTATATCTACAAATGTTGCAATATCCTAAGTGTTCAAAGAAAATAAGATTGGGGTCGTCTGGACATAGTTCCAAAGACAAAACAACACAAAATAATACCTCTACAGCCCGTCGTCGTCATACAGCCTCTCGTCATCATCCTGATCATCATCAGAACTCCCGCTGCGAGAGCCACTCCCGCTGCGAGAGCCACTCCCGCTGCCAGAGCCACTCTCGCTGCCAGAGCCACTCTCGCCGCCTGAGCCCTTCGTGGGAGCGCCTGCGCCGCCTCCAGCTGCATGACGAGAACCACTCTGGCTAATAAACGCCTCCCATGTTGGGTTTGTCGAGACAAAACGTGTCAACAACTCAAGCTGCTTCTCAGTTTTCTTGGCTTTCTTTCTTTCTTTCTCCTTCTCTTTCTTAGCTTCATCCACTATCGTTTTAAATTCATCAATATTCTCCTGAGCTTCAGCAAGCTTCCTGTCAAGCTCGGACGTACCTATAAACGAAATAATCAAAATTTAAAAACGGTCATTTCAATACATAAGATTATCCAACTTTAAATACCTATAAACGAAATAATCAAAATTTAAAAACGGTCATTTCAATACATAAGATTATCCAACTTTAAATACCTGGTGGAGCTGGAGGCGGCAAGTCTACCCGTGGCCTCTTCAAGAAGGGTACCACCTTGCCGACGCCGGGTATATGGCCACGCTGCTTGCCCCCGATTACCCGAGCAAATATCTCCTCCTCCGTGAGGCACGGCTCGTCTGCCGGCATATCGGATCTAGGCTCCCGTAGTCGGACCATCTCTTCCTGTGTAGTTGAAAAAAAATGAAAAAATTAATATATTAGTCGGGTTAATTACTAGATTATGTTTCAATAAATCACTAAGTGCGTGTTTGGAAAATAAATAAATAAATAAATAACGATACTTACAAACCGAGCACGAGCCTCGTCCTGCAACCAAACACCATTCTTGAAGTGGGTGTCAAGATAGGTATCGAACATGGACGGATACCGGTGGTCCTCGCTGTTCTCGAACTGTATAAATATATACACATGCATATAGGATGAAACAAATTAAAATGACTAATCAAACACCATATATATTTTATTTAGTATAAATACTTTTAATTAATATATTATTAAAATTAAATAATCTTAAAAAAATAAAATGTGTCTTAGATATTCGTGTCGAGATGCGGCAAATGATTTCGAACCGTGGCGGCTGAGAATCTTGTTCTTCTTTCTATTCTCTTTGTTCACAGCCGATCGTGTCTGGGCCTTCTCCGTCATGTACTGGTCGACATACTTGTTCCACTCAGCCGGCTCCAAGTTCGGAGGAGGATTTCTTTTGATCTCGTCCACTCTCGCAGCCCCACCCTTTCTCGTAAAGTAATCGCGTTTCAGATCATGTTTATTGTCACGGTATCGGGTGGCGAAATATGCTGTGAGCGCCGACCGAATGGTCTCCCACTCCGGTCTGGTCTTGTGGCGCTCCAAATTGAACATACGCTACAATCAAATATAGTTAAAATTAATATAAAGATATAAATAAATAAAAAAAATGTTAATAAATGTACACATTCAAATAATTAAATATAGAGATATAAATAAATAAACAAATTTAAATAAATATGCACATTTAAATAAATAAACACGGTAACATAACAATATATATAAAAGGAAAATGAAATAACTGACCCCGACGCTTGGAAGGAAGTTAGCCGTCAGCTCCGGTTCTATATCGTACCAGGAGTCATAGTGTAGCGGCAGCTGTCGAATGAGCTCGCCGACGTAATTGCCAAACCATGCTTGGTTCGGGCCCACATGAGTGTAAGTCCCCTTATCACCAATCTCAAAGTCAATAGACTGTAGGCCACGAAGTCTCACGGCAGCCTTGAGCTTCACATTCTTATTTTCTTCGCGTGGTCGTTGCCTACCGCCATTCTGACCTCCCCTACCCCTGCCTCCCCCCCTGGCCCGACCTCCTCGGCGGGGTCGCCCTGATCCTGCAATTGGAGTGAGTAAAAACGTCATAAAGTAACTTATATAGATATATATATATATATATATATATATATATATATATATATATATACACATATATCTATATATATACATAATATGTGTATATATATATATATATATATATATATATATATATATATATATATATATATATATATATATGTAATCTAGAAATTCTTACCACTAGCACGGTGCCCGCCCTCAATCTGATGGGTAGGGGAAGGTGGTGGATCATCGGCACCGTCACCACCATGACTCCGTGCAACTGCTGCTGCCATCTGTAAAAGTACAAGTTGAGTAACATATAGAAATTCGGGAACAAATTAACATAAGCATGCACACATTCAAAAGAAATATACACTTTTAAACAATCCATAACAATTTCATTAAAATAAGTGTCGTTTTACAAGTTACATTTTAAGATCAATCTGCACAATCAAAATCACTATCATAAACAACATTAGTCGCAACTTCAACTTCATCATCAGAATTGTTTGTGACTTCATTATCAGAATATGCTAAATCATAAGGATCGTCGTCTTCATCATCAATAAAATCATCGTCGTCATCAACAGGAATGATTGGTAGTGGTGCCTCAACTAACGTTGATTCACCATCGATATTTAAGGTTCCAGGTTCCAAATCATTCAAATTAGCAGACAGTTGGAGATCGGATGAGTTGTTGCCATGTATCACATCATCATCGTCTTCTACCACGATGACATCCCAGATTGTGTTGTGATTTACTTCTTGGACGACCTTCCAATGGAGTGGTCGTCTGGCAGGATCTTCAAGGTAGAAGACTTGTTTTACTTGTGTTGCGAGAATGTAAGGTTGATCTTCGAACGCATAGCTACATGCCAAAATTTGTGTCATGTTGTTTCTAGTGGTAAAACGTTGGACTCTACGGTTTTTGTTGCTTAAGTCGAACCACTTAACTCGAAACAACACAACTTTGAACTGGGAATATGCGAACTCCAGAATTTCTTCTAGTTGACCATAATACATTTCTCCCTCCTTCTCACCAGGTGAACAAATTCCGCTGTTCTGAGTTGTACGTTTTATATCGCGGCTGTGTACGACAAACCTCACACCGTTGACTACGCAAGAGTTGACTGAGATTGGGGTCGGTGATGGTCCACAAGCCAAAGCGAATAAGTCGGGAGTACAGCTTGGGTCATCGGCTATGTAAAGTTTACGGATCTATGAAAAAAGATAAGAATAGATGGAGATGAGTAATAGTCGTTATTTATACATGGAAATACATACAATAAGTTTACCTTCGTCTCAAACCAGCTCGGAAATGCTTGTTGCATGTCAATATTAGGAAATTCGCTGAAAATGTTCATGATATTAGAATAAATCGAAAAGATAACTTGGGAAACAGAAATTTCAAAATATAAACGCATATCTCTCGAACTCGTCCATGTACTTGTCGATCTCAGGACTGTTGTGAAGTACATACCATATCACTCTCTTCATTTCTGGGAGACCTAACTTAATCAATGTCTCTTTACCAGAATTGGTACATAGTGATCGGAACACCTGGAAATCACTGGTTGGGCGAGGACGGTCCTGAGATGCAGCGGGATGATTAAATTTTGTCCCAACACCACGAAAATAACGAGAACAGAAAGTTAATGCTTCATCTGCAACATAACCCTTCGCTATTGAACCCTCCGACTTAGCTTTATTTTGGACATAGTTTTTAAGCTTCTTCATGTATCTTTCAAATGGATACATCCACCGGAATGAAACAGGACCGCCTTGAATAGCCTCTTCAGGTAAATGCATAACCAAGTGAATCATAATGTCAAAAAAAGCAGGAGGATATATTTGCTCGAGACTGCACAAAATACTGATCAACTGGTCTTTAGCTTTCACCATGTCTTTCACCATCAAAGTTCGGGCGCAAATTTGCTTAAAGAAGAAACAAAGCTCGATCAATGGTGTATAAGTCTGTGCGTCCAAGTATTGTTGAAGTCCATAAGGAAGTAACCGTTGCATCATTATATGACAGTCATGAGACTTCATGCCCGTTATATTGTTATCATCTTTGGTCACTTTTGACTTGAACTTGGATCCGAACCCATCTGGTAGCTTAACTGTTTTGATGTATTGACAGAAGAGTTTTCTTTTATCGGGTGTGAAGGAGTACTTTGCATGAGGCTTCGAGCACTTCCCGTTTTGTTTGTTTCCGAGCCACAACTCCTGTCGAATGCCCAGAGCTTGCAAATCTTGTCTTGCCTTCGCGGTGTCTTTAGATTTGTCATTCATTAACAAGGTGTTCAAGATACTCTCCAACACATTTTTTTCGATATGCATGACATCTAAATTGTGTGGTAGATAAAGAAAAGACCAATATTCAAGATCGTAGAAGATAGACCGTTTAGTCCAGTTCAGCTCGTCGTCATGATTACGTTTTATCTTCCCACCCCCATAATCCGGATGTTTCCTCGGCACACGTGTGGGCAATTTCGCAAGTTGAGTCAAGATATCAGCCCTGGTATCTTTTCTAGGAGGCTCTCTATGATCGGGTTCACCACTGAATGTAGTATCGTCCCTCCTCCATTTATGGTTTTTTTTAACAAAAATTAACAACAATAATAACAATTAAATTAATAATAATAACAAAAATTAACAAAAATTAGAAAAAATTTTACCTGCTGCTGTTGAAGAAAGGAGGGTTGGGGAAGAAGAAGAATTAAACAAAGGAGGGGTTGGGGAAGAATTAAACGAATGAAGAGGAGGAGGAGGAGGTGCACAGTGGTGCTATTGTGTGGAGCTGCGGTGTGGTGTGGTGTGGTGTGGTGGTGTACGTGGTGTTGATAATCGCCGGAGGAGGAGGTGGTGTGGTGTGGTGGTGTTGATAATCGCCGGAGGAGGAGGTGGTAGTGGTGTCGGAGGAGGAGGAGGAGGAGGAGTACAATATCGCCGGCGAGGAGGAGATAAAAAAGTTATAAGTTTTTTTTTCTAAGTGTTGACCCCATATCTATTTTGTTATATCCTTTAATCTTACCGACGACATGTCGTCGGTAAAGTAAAGATATTTGTCGTTTCTAGTTTGGCGGGATGTATGAAATTTTGGTGAAAATTTTGGCGGTTATATTACCGACGACAAGTCGACGGTAATATTATAAATACTTTTTATAAAATTAAAAAAAAATTAAAAATAGTTTTATAAAATAAAAAAATAAGTAGTTAAATTTTTTATTTATTATAAATACTTTTAGAAAATTAAAATAAAAATAGTTTTATAAAATAAAAAATAAGTAGTTAAATTTTTTATTTATTATAAATACTTTTTATAAAATTAAAAAAAAATTAAAAATAGTTTTATAAAATAAAAAAAATAAGTAGTTAAATTTTTTATTTATTATAAATACTTTTAGAAAATTAAAATAAAAATAGTTTTATAAAATAAAAAATAAGTAGTTAAATTTTTTATTTATTATAAATACTTTTATAAAATTAAAAAAAAAATAGTTTTATAAAATAAAAAAATAAGTAGTTAAATTTTTTATTTATTATAAATACTTTTAGAAAACTAAAATAAAAATAGTTTTATAAAATAAAAAATAAGTAGTTAAATTTTTTATTTATTATAAATACTTTTATAAAATTAAAAAAAACAATAGTTTTATAAAATAAAAAAATAAGTAGTTAAATTTTTTATTTATTATAAATACTTTTATAAAATTAAAAAAATAAAATAAAAATAGTTTTATAAAATTAAAAAATAAGTAGTTAAATTTTTTATGGTTATACACTAGATGATTAACGAACGAGCCGAGATGTTATGGTTCTACACTAGATGATTAACGAACGAGCCGAGATGTTATGGTTCTACACTAGATGATTAACGAACGAGCCGAGATGTTACGGTTCTACACTAGATGTTTAACGAACGAGTCGAGATGCTATGGTTATACATGAGATGTTAAACGAACGAGTCGAGATGCAATGGTTATACATGAGATGTTAAACGAACGAGTCGAGATGCAATGGTTATACATGAGATGTTAAACGAACGAGTCGAGATGCAATGGTTATACATAAGATGTTAAACGAACGAGTCAAGATGCAATGGTTATACATGAGATGTTAAACGAACGAGTCGAGATGCGAGATGCAATGGTTATACATGAGATGTTAAACGAACGAGTCGAGATGCAATGGTTATACATGAGATGTTAAACGAACGAGTCGAGATGCAATGGTTATACATGAGATGTTAAACGAACGAGTCGAGATGCAATGGTTATACATAAGATGTTAAACGAACGAGTCGAGATGCAATGGTTATACATGAGATGTTAAACGAACGAGTCGAGATGCGAGATGCAATGGTTATACATGAGATGTTAAACGAACGAGTCGAGATGCAATGGTTATACATAAGATGTTAAACGAACGAGTCGAGATGCAATGGTTATACAACATGAGATGTTAAACGAACGAGTCGAGATGCTATGGTTATACATGAGATGCAATGGTTTTACCTAACAACTTTTTTTCTACCTAACACCTTATCCTCACAATATAAACACACACACACACACACATACTCATCCCACTATATCTATCTCTAGCAGTTTCTGTTTTCTGGCGACACCCGCATTTTCCGGCCGCCGGAATCTTTTTCTGGCCACCACCTTTTATCACCTCAACTTGTAGATCGGGCCACACCGGTCACGATTCAACCACTCAACCTCACAACCACAAACATACACTGTTATCATGGTGAAGAAGATGGCAGAATTTGAAGCTTTTCCTTGTCCTTGTGAACGAGGAAACGTGATTCTGCGAGAATCGTGTAAATCTTACTCCCGTGGTAAACTATATTATGCGTGTCCTTTCTCGCAGGTGAACAATTACATATTTTTTCTTTAAATAATTTGGTTAATTAGTTGTTAAAAATAATAGTTTTTACTCTTTAACAGCCTGGGACAGATGACCATGGATGTAATTTTTTTTATGGAAGGAGGAACGACTCGCCAAAATGATGATCGGTTCTCTAGGAGCTTCAACATCAAGCGGTTCTGGATCTGCTCCAAAACGGTGCTCAAACTGTCATGAAAAAAATCTTAGAATAAACTTGCTGGAGGCACAAAAACAGGTGTTGGAGGCACAAAAACAGGTGCTAGAGACAAAATTAAGGGTGCTGGAGGCAAAACTTGACATGGCAACGTATCCCAACCACGACCACGCATGTCAGTCGGATGCAATACTCCGTGACCTTGTAGGTGACATGGATAAATTTCATATGTAGTACTGTTATCTTTGTTATTGCTGTTGTTGTTGATGTTTTTGATGTTTAATAAAATGTTGTTGTTGTTGTTGTTTAATAAAATGTTGTTGTTGTGGAGCAATAATTAGAACTGAAGGAGCAATAATTATCAAACACAAAGGCAAACTGTTTATTTAAAACAAGCAAGAGTTCTTAACCACATGCATTTTCATACAGACTCAAACTAAACAACTCGACAACCAAACTAAACAACTCAACAACCAAAGGAAACAACTCGACAACCAAACGAAACAACTCAAACTAAACAACTCGACAAACAAACGAAACAACTCAAACTAAACAACTCGACAACCAAACGAAACAACTCAAACTAAACAACTCGACAACTAAAACAACAGATCAAACGAAACAACCCGTTTATTTTTTTTTGCGGCTACTTCCCGCTTTACTCGAACTCGCACCATCTTTTCCCTTCCTTGCTCTCATTTCCTTGATATGTGCAAACGTAGCTTCAAGATTTGTGATCCTATTTCCCAGATTATCAAGTTTTGTTTCCAACGTACTTTCAGCTTCGTCGTCACCTCCAACAGCAACAACTTGAGCTTCAGCAGCATCTAGCTCGTCCATGTACTCTTTGTAGTACGGCTTTTTCCTACACCATTCGATAATCTTGTCTCTCATCCACGGTTCAGCATCCTTAAAATCACCATATTCCTAATAAACTGAATGACCAAAAGTTAACATAACTTCATTAAAGAGGAGCTCGTGTGACAAGATTTTTAAGTACTCCTCTTCAACTGTGCAACCACGCCAAGTCATGTGTGTCTTGTAAGAATTGACGATTGAATTATTTGTGAGATCTGTAAAATGAGACGGAAATAATTTTGTGAAAATGTATATGTAGATGTGTAAAATGAGACGAAAATGATTTTGTGAGAATGTATATAGGTAAAAAATGAGACGGGAATATATTTGTTGGGTGATATATAGGCTGAATTTTTGGAGAGATATTGCCGTCGACATGTCGACGGGAACAAAACGCGGGAAAATTCCCGCCCAATTATTGGCTATAATGTACACGCGGTTAAAATAAGTGCCGACGTCATGTCGTCGGTGTCGTTAAGGCGGGAAAAAACCCCGCCCAATTATTCGCTATAATTCACAAAAGGGAAAAACCAAAATTTTGACTCAAATTGTTACCGACGTCATGTCGTCGGCGTCGTTAAACTAGGAGCTATTAATTATTAATCATTGGTTAATCCCACGCTAACCACAATTTTTTTGTGTATTTATATATCACCGACGACATGACGTCGGCACGTGTTTTGGCGGTCAAATTCCCGTCTATTTTTTCACCAGGTTTATCAATAGTCAAACATGTTGTTATTATACCGACGACATGACGTCGGTAATATTCTAGATTAAAAATTCAACGCAGCCTTGTCTGGGTCAAGCCATTTTTTTGTCGTTTAGCGTATGGTGCCGACGACATTGAGTCGTCGGCATTGTGCTCGTCGCCTGTTCTCCTGATTCTTGTAGTGTTTGTCATGCATTTCGTGTACCGCTTACGCGAGAGGCTACGTGACTTTGTTTACCAATTTATTTCGTTATGCACAATAAGTGCTAATCATCTACGATAAATACAAAATAAACATTTTTACTAAGTTGATGAACAATAAACATATAAGTTGTAGAAAAGTAAGTAAAATTATGAGTTAAAAAAAAAAAAAAAAAAAAAAAAAAAAGCATTCATTTCATTTATATATAAAAATTTTTATTTGTACAATTACGCACGCTAATTTTTTATTTACGCACACAAAGTGCTAGCATGCAAATCATCTTTAAAAACTTTATTTTAAGACAAAAATACATCGTTAGTCCTTAAACTTGTTTGAAATATCATTTGGGGTCGGATCATGACCTAGGTGTCATCGGGAGTCCTTCTTCAAGGTTTGGTATCAAATGAGTCCCTTGACCCGTTTTCCATCGGTCAACAATGTTATATGTCGTTTGATTTTGTCTTTAGTCTGAGAGCATAATCGTCATTTCATAATTTTCAATAATTACCGAGTAAAATAGGCGCAATTTCCATCACTCTTCCCATCCCATAAACATCTCGTCAATTAGACTACCTCCAATTTCATACCCAAAGTTTCTTTACAAGAGTTATCAGAAACCCTAATTGCATGTCACAAAACATGTTAAATATTATTGAATATTCCGAAATATGGATTTTATTTTATGAAAAATAAGAAGAGATCCAGGTTTTCAGTTGATGATACATGATGCGTGTAGGCGGTGTATAAAATATATATATCCTAAGTTCTACTCAAATTTTAAATTTATAAACTCCTTTTACCGATTATTTAGAAAACGCATACGAGCAAGTATACTCGTTCACATGTAATATGGTTTGTGGTAAATAGGGATCGTCCCAAGAGACTATAATACTCATTTGCATGTAATATGGTTTGTGGTAAATAGGGATCGTCCCAAGAGACTATGTATTTTTGTTTAGCAAATGCGTGGCATGAGAATAACACAATAGATTGCCACTCTAAAGTACCGTAAATAAACAAACAAACAATGATTTATCGTATTCAATCAATCAAATCAAACAAGGAATTGTCTAGGAATAGCAACTAATTGTGATAGAATGTTGAGCATGTTTGGGTGAAACATATGTAGAAGGCACATATCAAATTTACATGGATCTCTAATCAATGGGTAATATCAAGAAAAACACATGTTTATACTAGTTTCAAGGGTGAGTCTTTTCGGCCAATACTCAACCCATCAACCTAGTTACTTTGTATATTTAAATTCTTTGATTGGTTCTTCCCAAAGGAATTATCTATTTTATTTGACTGATGATGATGATGATGGGGCCAACAAACATTAATAAATAAATAAATAAATAAAGATATATATATCTATCTAATATATCTAAAACAATCTAAATCTAATCTAATACTACCTCCGTCCCAATTTATTTGTCCACTTTTAATTTTCAAAGTCTTTCTTTGTCAACTTTGACCTTAAATATGTTTGTCTATGTTATTTAATATTTGATGCAAAATATATGAATAGATTGAGTTTTAAGTGTATTTTTAATTTGTATAATTTTATCAAGTATTATATAACACAAATAAAAATATTTACAGTCAAAGTTGACAAAGAAAGACTCAAAAAGTCAAAACTGGACAAATAAATTGGGACGGAGGGAGTAATAACTAAAAGGTCTCATTGTTTTTTATTCGAAACGTCTATGTATGAAAAAGATGATTAGTGTCATTAGTTCGTACGATTCCTTTCGACCCATACTCGTGATTAAATTCCCCCGGGTTCATTTAAAACTTGACTACTAGATAGTTGTCAATTATCAAGCACCAATCCATTTGTGCACGAACTTCTTGGAATTAAATAATATTAGAAATCCTTTCAACCTTTAAATCCAATAGTATTAAATCAACAAGTTTAAGAACATAAATTATATTTAAACAAACTTATGAGATAAAACACTTTTTTAACCGAACTAATCATTCAACATTTACACGAAAGTCTATATAATTCCCAAACAAGTATCACAAATTACTCCATAACAAGTTTCATCAACAAACGTAACACTGAATTCAACATCAAATTGTTCAACATGATATTTAAGTAAAAGATTTACCCAATGTAAGACTACAATTAAGCAAGAAATGTAAGAAGTTAGAGCACTCCTTAAGGCCTCCAATCGAGCAACAAATCTTTCACCTCTTCCAATTAGTATCACCAAAGCTTCCTTCCTCTCTTCTTGGAAATGGCAGAGATTATAGAGCTCTTTTAGGTTAGTAGAAAATATGATCAAGTCTTTATGGTGTAAGGCCTGATTATATGAATTGTGTTCTCAAATGTGGTGCTTACGGTCTTATATATGCTTGGATTATGGCTAAAAAGCTGTTAAAAACTTCCTTAAATCATAATGATAGGTTAATGATCGGACTTTGGTGTTTAATGGTGATTAAAACCAAGTTTTAATACAACTTTTTAGTTCACGCGTGTCTCAACCCATGGACCTCCAACCGGCGGCTGGGATGACTGCTCAACCTCAGGTTGAGATATTGAACCTTGGGTTGGAACCTCACCTTGAGCCTTGGGTTGGCACAAAACTCCATCTTAACAATCATCTTTAGCACTTAATTTTGGCTCATTCTTTCATTGAATAACTTCATAATCTTTACATGTACTTGGAAATAATCATTACATGAATCTTTAACTTAGACGAAAATCTTCTCTTTGGGTTTTCTCTTGATTATTCGACTTTTCTTCATCTTTATATATATTTGCTTATACCTAAACCTGGATACATCTTTTACACCTTTTAAATGCAAAATTTTCACAAACAAAACCAAGTAACATGCATAAATATACAAATAACGTGACTCTAATATATACAAAATGAGCGTTATCAAATTCCCCCACACTTAAGCTTTACTTGCCCTCAAGCGAATTAATCTTTTGAAAAATTATATTCCAATAGCTGACCAATCATGTTCTTAAAAAGGTTCACTAATCTTTCTCTTACCAAGGTAAAAGAGCAAAAAGTGAGTTTTATTTTTTCACCCATTATGTGCATTCTCATGTCTATTCCTACCCTTTTGTCGTGAATCATGCCTAGGTGATTGTCGAGCAGTCATTGTTGTCTTGGCCAGCGTTCTGGTCATGTATCGATGGTCTTTGTCACTTTTGTCGTGGTATGTTAGTAACGACACTACACCCTTAGCCTTATATTTTTTCACCCAATATTGCCTTCAAGAATTATTTTGACCTTAGCTCTAGTGGTGAGATTTGTGTAACCGCCAAGCATATGATAGAATACATACTATGATTGTGCTTTGAGTGATCACCCCAAAATTGACACTTAGATTAGAGAGAGTATGAGTGTTTGTTTCCCATTTTGTGAGGTGTTCGGCTTTGTAAATTCTAGCATATGAAGTTTTTAATCTCATATTTCCCGAGTTACTTGGAGGATATCTTTTTAAGAATTATTTTAATAAGGTCTATTTGTGGGCAAGTAGAGTTCAAGTGGGGGATATTTGATGACATCAAATAGTCCTGATAATTAAGTGTCAATTTCCCCCTAATATGCTCATTATTTGTATTGATTATAAGGATATATGTTTTAATTTCTTTATATTTCATTTCCAGGTTACAAATGAGCATAGGAGCTCAAGAGACGCAGAAATTGGAAAGAACGTTCAAGAGATACACATTTTAGTATGTTGAAGAGAGCTACGACGTAACTCACACTCCCACTTATGTCGTAGCTAGGAGTTCAAACATAAAGACCAAGTCAACTTTTATCAAGAGTTACGGCGTAACCAACTCATGAGGTTATGTTGTAATCAGTAGAAGACTTAGGAGAATTCGAGAGCCATGAAGGCTACGCCATAACCACACTATGGAGTTACGGCGTAGTTAAGTAACAGTATGTGATCCAAGATTATGGCGTAAACACACTTGAAGATTACGGCGTAAATGAAACCTAAGGAGCTACTGCGTAACCACATTCCACAACTACGCCATAGCCAATGTTAAAGGATAAGATCATTTCACGATAACACTAGTTACGGCGTAACCAACTCTTAGGGTTACGCCGTAGCTGTGTCGAGCCTATAAATACCAACCCTAAATTCTGCATTTGACAGAACTTTCTCACCATAACAAGTCAGAGAACGAAGGGAGTATTAAGAGAGGCATTCTATAGCAGCATACGGAGTATTTCTATGGGAGAGATCATGCCTACAACACCATAAGTTTTAGCTTTTCATTATTTACATTTTTGGAATTCATGTCTTCATTCAACGTTAATTTGGGTGTTCTTATTAATATGATCGGCTAAACACCTCTATTGCTAGCCTAGTTATGATTCCTTTATTGTTGTGATTATGTTTTCATACTTTTTATAATGCTTCTAGTGTGTGCATGCTTAGTTTATCATAGATCCTTTAGTTGCGGTAGTTTTGAAGAATCAGTTATACTTGGTACGCTAGGTGATAGCATCAAATAGTTCTGATATTTTAGTGTTAATTTCCCCCTATTATACTCATCTATTATGTCATTTTACTAGGATATATACTCTTATTTGTTTATATTTCATTTTCAGGGCAAAGATGAGCATTGGAACGAAAAGACGCGAATTTGGAAGGTTATTAATGAAAATATTTGAAGTATGCTGAGTCAGCACTAACTACGACGTAGATGATCTCTCTACCTATGTTGTAGCATCCATTTACACTGAAGACTGAAGTCAATGCTGACCAAAGACCTACGACGTAGCCAACTTATTGGTTACGGCGTAGATGAGACTACAAGACTTCTACGGGCGTAGCAATCCTTCTAGATACACCGTAGATATTCCTTCAAACACTTAGAAGAATTCCGTGATCTCTGATGGAGTTACGGCGTAGCCCCTCATTTGCCTATGCCGTAGATTGGTGTACGAGAGTTCTTCGTCCGTATCGGATCATCAAGCTACGGCGTAGTGACATAATACAAAGGCTACGTCATAGTTTAACCTAATGGTTACGCCATAGCAAAGTCGAGACTATAAATACCATCCCTAATTCTGCATTTTAATCATCATCTTCACACACACAAAAGTCAGAAAGGAATTAGCAAGCAAGGAGGACGAAGTTTTGCAAGTATAAAAGCCATTTCCAAGGGAGAATTCACGCATCAATCATAAGTTTTATCATTTATATTTATTGTATCGAATTCATGTTTTCATTTATCATGTTAAACATTGATTTTCCTGCATTTATGAATATAAGTGGCTAGACACCTTTGGTGTTAGCCTTGTTATGAAAGTGTTAAAATTATGATTTAGTTTTCTCGCAATCATATCGTTTTGTTTGCATACTTTCTTAGCATGTTTTAGGATATCCTTGTTTTGGTAGCATTGAAGTTTGGTAGTTCCATTGAAGTTAGGAGAATTGACCATAGGACCCATAGTGAATAAGGGTGTGTTTAGTGATAGGAATTGACCATAGGACTATGACTATTCATGTGGAAATTTCAATGAACGACCACATACTAAACTGAATTGCTTAAGGAATTAGGGGGATCTAACTTCCGACCAGCCGAATCCCACTAGACTAGTCTAAGTTAGTAGAGGCACTTAATGACTCTTTCATCTTGTAATTGCCAGCGAACTCTTGTAATCATTCGGTTACAGAATAGGGCAAGGTGAAAGATAGGATTGGACGATTTGACCATCTGAGTCCTGCCTACTTGAATCCCCAGATGAAACGATAGGATGCATTTAATAGAAAACTTGTCATAATAATAACAGGAGTAGTAATTAGGTTAACACTTCTCCCTCTACTGATTTCCCTTAATCATTTATTTGCTTTCTTGTTTATTTCATTTAATTTCATTAGTTTAATTAATCATTTACAAAACCCCCTTTAAAACCAGTGACACTAGACTTAGATATAATCCGCATGCATAGCTCTTGGGACGACCTCAGCTTTACCGTTAGCTATACCATACACGACCGGGTACACTGCTCGATAGTGCATTAGGTAGACCTTAGGTAGATGAATCAATTATAAATATAAAACCTGGCCAGTAAATCCTGCATCAAGTTTTTGGCGTTGCTACCGGAGAGCTATTTAGGATTTTGTTTAAGTTTTATATTTTTGTTTTTGTTTCAGTTTCGCACGATTTCTTTTCAAGTTTCAGGTACCATGGGCGACATTGACATCGATACACTCACTTTCAAAGAATATCTCACCCTTACACGAGAAGAAAAAAGGCCTGGTTTGGTTAGGCAAGCTATTGGGGCGGATTTGCAATTCGAGATCAAAAATCAGTTTATAAGAGAATTGCAGAAAGACCCTTTTTTCGGGAAGCAAGACAGAAGATGCTCATGAGCATATTAATGTTTTGTACATTGTTAGTTTGTTCAACATTCCGGGAGTGTCTCATGATGCGGTCATGCTTAGAGTTTTCCCCATGACACTAACAGGAGCAGCAAATAGATGGGTTGATAGATTGCTTGCAAGAACTATCAACACTTGGGGTCTCTTGAAGAAACAATTCATCCATTGGTATTGCCCTCCTTCAAATACGGCAAAACAACTTGAAGATATTCATAATTTTAAACAAGATGGAGATGAAACATTGTACCAAGCATGGGAAAGGTACAATGACCTTTTATACAAGTGCCCTACTCACGACCTCAACAAACAACATGTGGTGAACATCTTCTACAAAGGGATCAACATTTCTACTAGGCAAATGCTTGACTCCCAGCGGCCGATCCCTAGGATGACCCCTATTCAAGCCTTAAAGGAAATAGAAAACATGGCGAACCACTCTCAAAAGTGGCATGACGAGGGAAGTAGTAGGAGCATTGGAGGAAGTTCGGATGGCATTGCTCTTATCACCAATAAACTTGAAAGCTTGGGCCGGGACATGAAGAAGCTCAAGGAAAATGTGCATGCCATTCAAGTGGGATGCCAGATATGTGAAGGGGCCCATTTGGCTAGGGATTGTTCTTTAAAAAAGGATGACAAACGAATTGAAGAGGTTAAGTATGGGGAAGGAAGACCATTTTAAAGAAGTAATAATAAAGGAACAAGGTATGGTGGGGGACCTCAAAATTATTATTCGAGAATGGACAACCGACCTTCATACGGCAGATCTAGTCTTGAAGACTCCATTCAAAAATACCTTAATTAGTCAGCTAAAAAGCAAAATGAGCGTGAAGAGTGGCTTAAAAGTTTTCAAAAAGGAACAACAGTCAACCTAAAAAGCCATGATGAGACTATTAGAAGCCTAGAAACCAAAATTGGGCTCTTGACTAATCAAGTTCAGAAGAAAAAAATCACATAAACCAAGGGCAGCTATTCTCAGGATTCAGGAGTGTGCAAAGCTATATTCACTAATAATGGACAACCTCTTTATATTCCTTTCAAGTACTCTGACGAAGATCTTGAGTATTTCTCTAAACAGGATGAGCTGGATTCTGATGATGACGGAGCTTTTATGGATGAAATGGAGCTCTACTCTTTGGATACTAGACATGGTGAAGAGGTCAAGCTAAATGCTAGGTGCTCAGCAATCATTCAACACTAATTGCCTCAAAAGGAGAAAGACCCCGGAAGTTTTATTCTCCCTTGTTCTATTAGTTATTTATGTATTAGCAATGCTTTAGCTGATTTAGGGGCTAGTATAAGTATAATGTCATTTTCTATGTACAAACGCCTAGGTCTAGGACTTATTAAACCTGTTTGTATGACTATTGGAATGGCCGTTATAACAGTTAGCATACCTAAAGGGATAGTTGAGAATGTGTTGGTTAAAATTGATGGGTTTGAGTGAAGAGTGCATAGGAGCTCTTAGTGGACTACCTTGACGATAGTTACCCTTTGCATATGGATTAGTTGGATTTGGCTTCATTTAGACTTAGTTTGATTTTGTATTTGGTTTTGATTTTTCCCTTTGTATAGAATTAGTACTTCCTTATTTCCTTAGTATTTCCCTTTGTAACTATTATGTTTTTAAGTCTTCTGCTTGCGTTTGTATGTTCTGATGGACACCATAATGTGACATTTTGACCCGTGTCGGGTTGGGGTGTTACAATTATGGTATCAGAGCCCAGGCTGCGACTTGTAGTACATAAGTTATGGCCTATGAAGATTTGGACCCAGGTTTGCGCTTTAGGAGCCTATGGAATAACCTTAGAAGGATTTGCTTTAGGTTTCTTCCCTTAGGAACTTTAGTTATGACCGGTGAGGATTAGGTAGATTATATGATAAGATGTTAGTTAGTTATCTTTCTTCCACATCATTCTGATTTGTGCCTCTGCTTTCAGCTACGCCTTTATAAGATCATTCATTCTGGAGATTTAGAAGAATTATTAGGATACATAACATAAGTTTAGAATGCTTTGAGACCTTGTAGAAATACCTTATAAGTTCACTTTCTAAGGATTATCACCTTCTTTCGAACTTCGATCTTTGATTCGTTTAGATACCGTTTGTCTGTTCAGAGAATTTGCGTAGGTGTGCATCCGATGTGTTCAACACATTCTGTGGTTTCTCTTACTTTATGATAAGCATATTAAGGTTCCTTCTTTATTATTGATTTTTGCCCGAACTATTCTATCTCTATGAGAAATCTTGTGATTATCCATCACGAGTATCCGAATCGTTCAATTTGTTTTGAAGATATTTAAAGATAAGTTTCGTTCTGCTAATCTGTTTCCGTTGGAAATGTTCGATTGGATATTATTCTAGATATGGATATGTTGATTGAGCATGGTATACCAACTATCATATTATATTTGTCATCTTTGGCGATTTGGAGAAACTCAAACTTCTGCACCATGGTTTCCAACATGGTAAATAATTATGATCATCTTTGTTTTGAAACTCGTACGTTAATCCCTCGCAATTGTGAAGATACTTCATTTGATGAAACTCGTCTCGAGAGTTATTTGGATTGCCTGAAATGTTCGCCGTGTATTCCTCGATGAACTACTAGGTGGAAAGGAAAGAATTGAAGAACCAGCTTCTAGGAAGAGGTTTCATCTGTGCAAGTGTGTACCTTTGATGTGCTTCGGTTTTATTCGAGGAGAAGAATGATGATAGCATGAAGTTGTGGATTGATTTCTGGACGCTAAATCGTGTCATGTTTCGTGTAAAGGGGCGAGATGTTCTTAGAATTTCTTTTCATATTCATTATGATCTCTATGAGCATGGTGATGCCAATTGTATTGGCAACTGCCTTGACTGTTCATATAAAACTGATAAATCGTGTCTTTCATGAATACTTGGACAAATTTTCATAGTATGACATATTGGTGTGTTTAGAGACGAAAGAGAAACACGAGGATCATCTTCGTATTTTTGTGTTGGCATTTCTTGTTAGAAGAAGCTCTATGTGATATTTTCGAAGAGTATTTTTTGTTTGGAATGGAGAACGAGAGTAGAATTTGGAAGAGCTGGAAAGAGATTTGTTACTACTCAAGGAGGAGACTTGGTTATGTCCTTATACAATACGGGATGATTATTGATTATGCATCTAGAAAACAACCCGATGCATAATTGGGAGTAATTTGTGGCAGACATGAATAAGCTCAGGAGTGAGACGGTAGGAGATTGACTATGTTAGAAGATGGAAGAAAGCAATTTTAATTGAACCACACAGTTCTGTCCACTTTATTCATCTTAGTTGTACTAATATGTATAGAGTCTTGAAGCAGGAGCTTGGCGGGATGGTATGAAGACGGTGGTGACTACATTGGTGATTCCCGTGCAGAGACATGAAGGACAACACGAGTGAATTTATAGTAGAGCTTTGACTATGACGGCTTGCTTGGAAGATCGGCATAGATTTCTTTCGACAGAAGATTATTTAAGCTATGTGGCGCATCTGCACTGATCGTGACAAAGAATCGCATTTTGGTTTATATTTCCGGGAGAGTTACAGGAGAGTTAGACATTTTAGCATTCGAGGAAGTTTTGGTTCACGATACGTTAGTTCTTGGATTCGTTCTTATCCGTATGATTTTCCTACCTATTTTGTTATGCCTTCTGATACTCTGATTTGTGATGGTGATCGTCAGTACAAAAATATTACCCATCTCTTTATGAGACTCTTGATACATTTGATGATTCGATTTGTGCTCCTCTGACTTTGGCAAGTTCCTTTGTTCGTTCAGAATTTGGTAGGAGTTGATGAAGATTATCGTTTAGTACTATCTCTGTGCTTGCCTCGTAGGTATATGTGTTTCGTGTATCTCTTTGTGAGATTACAACTATCATCTGTCATCTGCTATGCATTTGTTTCGCATTCGTTGGATTAGATTTGTTATGATTTGTGTTCTGTGGAGAGCCTGGGGCTATCCGAGTTTGTCGGATCGAGTCATGAGAAATTTTCTGTTTGTGAAGATTCTGTTGGAAGAACCTCTTCGAGCATGAGGTAAATTGTGATGTTCTTTTGTGATTTGCCACTCCGTTTAACTTTTGCGACTTCAATTTCACGGACGAAATTTTCTTTTTAATAGGGGAAGAATTATAACGACCAAAAAAAATACGAAGCAACTCGAACTTTTGAATACGAAATATTTAACATTTAGTAAACTACACGTTATAAAAATATATGTATTACGACATCACGCGATTAAGTTTGGTTTGGACTAAATACTGATTTAAATAGACATATACACTTATACGTTTAGAGGTCAAGGGTTCGATCCTCACTCCCTACAAAAGGCCGGAGGTCCTTTTCTACCTTAGGTAGAACTGGAAGCAGCCTCTCTACCTTAGGTAGGGGTATGGTTGCCTACGTCTCAACCTCCCCCATACACCGTGGAAGACGGTATTGGGACCCATAACCCGTGGAAGACGGTATTGGGAGTTACTTTACTTTACTTTACTTTTACTTATACGTTTGATCAAAACCAAAAATTATATGCTATCAACCTAATTAGTACACGTTTTATATTAACACTATACACATTATAATATAGCATAAGTAACCTATATAAGTGAGCATGTATATTTTTTAAAGTTAAGAAGTTTTCTACAATTCCTTTTGAATCGGTCGGATTGGCAGCCCATTTCCCCAAGACTCGGTCGGTTAGCAGTTATACGAAGGTTTACTTGTTGCTGATTCATTTTTATGAATACTACTTTTGGCGGGGACTTGTCCCCGCCAAAAGTATTGCCACGCTGGCAATGTTTGACCAGACCAAGTTGTCCAGGCTGGCGGCGTGAGTCCCACACGTCACCGCTAAAAAGTCCACATGTCCCCGCCGAAAGTAATCAGCGAAGAGGTTTTGGCGGGGGCACTTTCGGCGGGGACATGTCCCCGCCAAAAGGTATTAGCGGGGACAAGTCCCCGCCGAAAGCCTAAAATAGTCCCAGCTAAAAGTGGTGGATGTTGTAGTGTCTGTAAATAAACCTAAGTATGTAAGTTGGGCGTAAATATTATTTAAGTGAATTAAAGGCTGGGAAAAACATGTATAATGAAATATAAACTGGGTAAAATAAGTGTAGTAGTGTAAATATGTGTGTATGCATTAGTATTCTATCAATCAGGTGGGACTCATTTACATGCATGTGTAATGTTTTGGTACGTGGGTATATACATGCATAAAAGAGTAGATTGCATGCGTATTGTGATGTTATGGTTTGTGTATGAGTCGGGTGACGTTTGTATTAGATAAAAGAGAAGGTATGTCGAGGGTAAGTCGAACGGGAAGTGATGGGCATGTGTAAAGAGAATGTACGCGAGTCATGTGATTATACATGTGATAATAACATATTTTGGTCATCGCGGTCTAAGAGTAATGTCAAAGATATGTTAATAAATTATGAACGACGGGGTTTAAAATTATCATTTTAATATTAAATTATAGTATAAACCTTAAAATAAATTTATTTGATATTTTTAATATTGAATTTTGATAATTTATATTTTGACCCTTGATGAGGCGAAAAATGAACCGTTTTTAGGGGGTCATTTAAGCCCGGAGTTGAATTTATTTGATCTAATATTGCCTTAAATCGTTCCTTTTGTGATTTTAGGTACTTTGGGAGTGAATTCTGGAAAAGGAAGCATTTTGGACCTTTTTTGAGCATAAAAGTGAAGAAAACGGCAAAGACTTAATTTTCCATGCTGGGAACAGTACCTGACGGCTTCAAGAAGGAAAATCTGACGGCGTCAGGAGCAAAATCCATGACGACCCAGAGAAAACCTGAAGGCATCAGAAGTAGGGCGTCAAGAGTTATTTTGGTGACGGCCTGAAGATGGTTTACACGTGACGGCGTCAGCTCCAGATCTAGGCAGTCCGATGACTTTATTGGTGGCGAGATGACGGCGTCAGAAATTTTCTCTTGACGCCGTCACCTCACAAAATCTATATATACTTTTCTATTTTTCATTCATTAGGAGAGGAACTTGTGTGGAGAATACTAGGGTCGAACCTAATAAACCCTAGGTCGTTTGTAACAGTATTTTCAAGGGTTTTCACCCCTTGAAACCTTTCATGTTCAATTAAGATAAGTCCTCTTTCAATTCATTCAATATGTCTATGTGTTGTTTGAATATATCTTATGCTTGTCTTGATTACAACATGCTAGGCTAGATCTTTTGTGTGTTCGCTTAGATGTAATGAAACCTAGATGTTGATTATAGGTTGATTTCTTGTTTATAGTTGTAATGGATGAATGATTTCAATGTTAGGCTTAAGAAAACTGGCAGATCTCCATTGTGTAACTTGCTTGAACGTCTTAGGAAACATGAACCGATGTGTACTAGGTTTTTATGATTGTATTTAATGCATGAGCGAATTCTAGTGATCCCATGTTAGGAGCTTCTTAGCCGGCTCGACATAGGAGTGAAGTAGGAGCTTATAGGATTGGGGAAGTAAGTACGCCACCCCATGAATGGTATTAAGGAATACAATCCGTCATCCACGCAACTGTAACAAGTAATTAACCTGTAAAAGATATCTAGGGAGTAGTGAAATATAAGTAAACACCATTTCCCCACATATTGCTCACACCACTATCTTAATTTAGTTTATTTTCATTTTTATTATTTTATTTTGATTGCATCTTAGTAATTGGGTTAGTTGACTAGCAACTAATTCCGCCCACTCCTCTAAAAACCGAGATTTTACTTGCTTTTCTAAAAACATAAAAATACAAAAAAGAATCATCCCTCACCTCTAGACCTAGTTTTTAGGTTTTCTAATCCTAGCGACACTATTCCTGAGTTGAACGATCAATCCCCCGGTACTTGTCACTAAACTATACTACAACGATCAGGTACACTGCCTAGTGGGGGTTGTAAGCTTCTCGAGATCCCTCGAGAAGTAAAGCCTGGTGCAATTCTCACGCATCAACCCTAAACTTTACTAATTGGCATAATTAACTCTAAACTATTATAATTGTGATTTTAAACCCTTAAATACTAGTAATTGTCAATTAGAACCTTAAAAATATTAAATTATTATTTCAGGAAGCTTACTAAATATGGAAAGTTGCTGGCTCGGGAAACTTGTTAAAAACGGGAAGTTTCTAAAAATAGAAAGAGACCAAAAAGGTGTAATCTGATTTAAAATGAGTGTATAAATAATAAGATGATCATTAATTCGTGTAGATTCACTGAAGAAGGAGTAACTTCCGATCTTTATGTCTTCTGATGTGTTTGCACTTGCGGTTTAAGGTACAAATATTCTACCCTTTCTCAGTAAGGGTTCTGATCTCATGATTTTTCGATCCTTGACTTTGATTCGTTTGCTATGATATGATTCATTTGATATGAGACTTTGCTATGATCCCTTTGATATGATTCCTTGATATGATTCGTTTGATATTATCATTTGATATAATTCTGTTTGCTATCCATTCTGTTATGATGATTTGATTACTATCTCTTTGATATGAGATTCTGTTCTGTTATGCTCTGGGAGCTTTGTTATGATTATGGATAGCTTTGCTTTGTTTGCTCTGATATGTTCTGTTCTGATGCCCGAGTTTTTAGTCTACTCATGGAGGTGCCATGGGCATGTCATTGATGGCACCAATGGCATGACACTTTCTATGGAGGTGTGATTGATCCACGGCGCCCCCTTCTGTTCTGATATGATATGTGATCACTTGGCCATTATGATATGTGTATATACCTGTCATGCGAGCAGGTGTATATATATGATTTGTTTTGGAGGAGACGTATGGATGCATCCTAGGTTCTGTTTTGATTTGTGAAGACAGTGACTGACTGAGCGTGCCTTGCACCCAATTTCACTTCTGGTACATTGGAGCTAGCTACTCCTTGTACACCTATGATTTGATGGATATGTGATTATGTGATTTGAGACCTATTCGAGTGGCTCTGGTAGGTCGGCTCGTGGCTTTCCTATATTTCTTTGTGTCTTTTTAAGTGGCTCGAGTAGACAAGCCTTTGTTGATACGTGCTCTATGATTCTGATTATTATCTGATTATGCTTTCACTTGATATCTTTATGATGCTTCATTTAGTTGACTTATGATATTCATTCAGTTATCGTTGATCTCTTATGCATTTGACAGATGATATCCATTTTAGCAGGAGCTTATGATTCCTTTTTCCTAGACTTATCTATGTTTCGATTATTTGTTTTGTTATATATCTGTTCACTGGGCTTTTTAAGCTCAGCCGCATTTTTTTCCTGCGGCAGTGGAAGTTGTGTTAGGAATACAATTATTCCTATAAAATACTCGGTCACCTAAATGATGTAATAGCATTAAGATAGCTCGTAGTTAGTTTATTATTTAGTTAGTATTAGTTTAAGTAACATCGTGAAAGAAGGACGGGTCTTTACCCACTGTATGCCTGATCCACAGCCCGAGTGTGGGCGTTTTATTTCTTTGTATAAATACCCCTCTCCCACCAAGGGAGAGGGTTGGACCTTTCATTACTAGCAATCTAATATTCTCTTATTTTCTCTCATTCTCTAAAGGTTCTCATATTTCTTTTTCCTCTTCTAATTCTAACGCCACTATACCACCATGGTTTATATGTTTGTGACATAGTGCTTATCCTACAAGCTGGGTTTGAGTGAAGAGTGCATATGAGCTCTTAGTGGACTACCCTGACGATAGTTACCCTTTGCATATGGATTAGTTGCATTTGGCTTCATTTAGACTTAGTTTGATTTTGTATTTTGTATTTTGTATTGGTTTTTCCCTTTGTATAGAATTAGTACTTCCTTATTTCCTTAGTATTTCCCTTTGTAACTATTATGTTTTTAAGTTTTCCGCTTGCGTTTGTATGTTCTGATGGACACCATAATGTGACATTTTGACCCGTGTCGGGTTGGGATGCTACATCAAGTCTTGCAAGAGACAAAAAATACAAGTTTTCTTCCTAGTGCGAAGCCGTGAGTTCTACGGGTTTCCCTTCGCGGGTCTCTCCTAGTGGTTCGGGTCCCGGGACCTGCCCTTTTGGATGGTTTAACTCAGGGTCGGGTTTCAAGTGTAATGCCATTCTAAAAATAATAATAAAAAATAAATCAATATATATATATATATATATATATATATATATATATATATATATATATATATATATATATATATATATATATATATATTAGAATGTCAAATAACTATAACACAATAAAAACAATTTCTTGTTTTATACTTTTTCCTCCGTTTTCATATGCTTTCATGCGCTTTCGACCGCTTTCAGACGTTTTTATACGTCCTCATCAGTTTTCATACGTTTTCGTCCACTTTCATACATTTTCATACGCCTTCATCGGCTTTCATACGTTTTCAACCGATTTCATATGTTTTGTCTGTTTTCATACGTTTTCATCCGTTTTCACACGGTTTCATATGTTTTCGACCGTTTTCAGACGTTTTTTATACGTTTACGTTCGTTTTCGGCTGTTTTAGACGTTTTAGTCTGTTTTCATACGTTTTTGTCCGTTTTCATACACTTTCGTCCATTTTCGTCGAATTTCATACGTTTTCTTCCGTTTTCATATGTTTTCGGTTGTTTCCATCCATTTTCATATGTTTTCGTCTATTCTCGTACATTTTCGCCTGTTTTATACGTTTTCGTCCGTTTTCATACTTTTTCTTCTGTTTTCAGACTTTTTTTATACTTTCTCGTCCATTTCCATGCATTTTCAAATGTTTTCGGCCCTTTTTCGACATTTTTCTATATTTTCGTCCGTTTTTTTACGTTTTCATCCGTTTTTATATGTTTTCGTCTATTTTCATACGTTTTCGTTCGTTTTCATACACCTTCTTTGTTTTCACATGTTTTCGTCCCTTTTCATATATTTTCGTAGAAAAACGTATGTACACCTAAAAAAATGTATGGAAACATACATAAACGTACGAAAACATAAAGTTGTATTAGTTGTACTATTTTAAGTTGATGATAATTTGGGTAAAGGGGAGTAATCCTGCACCCTGGTAAATATATTATCCAAAAACGTTTAAGTACAATGGATTTGGGTAAAATCCCATATCTCAGCCCGTTACATAGGCAAAAAGCTTACATAACAAGATACTTCCTATTTTCTAAACAAGAAAACAAACCATTACTCAAAGGATAACATAGGACATAACGAAGTAAAATTACTTCCTAAGACCTTGAAGTTTGGTGCCATACATAGCATTAAAAGCATCTAAATTCCCTGGAAGATCATAACCTTGGTTCGCATAGTTATCGTAGTCATATTCATCATAATCATCCTCATACTCTTGGCCACCACCGAATAGATTAACAGACTCATCAAATGGGTTAGCAACCACCTCATCATCAGAATAAGAAACCGCGATCTCTCCTACCTTAGAAAAAGGGTTAACTCTCTTAGTAGAAGAGGCGGGCGGAGTACAAGAATCACTAGTTTTAGGAGCCACAACCGACTCCTTCTCTTTCAAATCACTCACAAGAGGTTCTTGTGATGCAATACCTGTCTTAGTAGACTCAACCTCATTAACTTCCATTGTACGACCAGAATCCACATCCTTATTAGTGTCATTAGTAGGAATACCCAAAGCATCCGTATCATCCATATTAAGAGCATCAAACTGGTTAGATGTAGAGATCTTCGTACCACTCGAACTAGCCACATCAAAATCATTCTTCTTATTGCCATCCACTTTCTTAGGTTTAGGAGTAGTCTTTTTGGGTCGATACTGAAACTGCTTAGCCAGAACTGGTTTAATAAACCCTCCTTGACCCGGGATTGTAGGACCACCTTGGTTTTCTTTCTTTTTGTTATTAACAGTCTTAAAACCATCATTAACAGGCATAGTAGGCTGAGCAGAGGGCACAACAACTTTAGTACAATCAATAAGAGTATGACCAAAGATCTTACACTTATCACAACGCGGTGGTTTTCACTCGTATTCAACCCGAATCTTCTCAATAGTCGACCCCGTACCATCAAGTAAAGGTATCTCAACATTGAGGTTATCCCGAAGAATCTCATCCGACTTCACTTCAATCATGCGTCTAGCAAAACTACTACGGCCCCATGAGTCCTTGCACATTTGGCTAGTATAAGCATCTAACCTTTTGGGTGTACCAATCAATGTGGCAAGCAGACTAAGACAATCATCATAAAACATAGCCAGAGGAACATCATGGAATTTAACTTACACCGGGATGTTATGATAATTTACATTGCTTATTAGTTAAACTGTTTTATATGACATGTCTAATATCACTTGTGATATTTTCATAAAAATAGTTAATATCTAATATCACATGTGATATTTCATAAACAAACTAGTATGTTTTTTAACCTTTAATATCACATGAGATATTTCGTTGTTTTGTATATTATATATATATATATATATATATATATATATATATATATATATATATATATATATATATATATATATATATATATATATATATATATATATATGTCACCAATGTGTTTTTTAATATTTTATATTTTTTTGGTAAAAGATGGTTTTTGTTTATGAAATATCGCAAGTGATATTAGACATTAACTATGTTTATGAAATATAACAAGTGATATTAGAAATTAGCTATGCTTTTCATAAAATAGTTAATATCTAATATCACATGTGATATTTCATAACCCAACTAGTATGCTTTTTAACATTTAATATCACATGAGATATTTCATTGTTCTATATATATATATATATATATATATATATATATATATATATATATATATATATATATATATATATATATATATATATATATATATATATATATTATCACCAATGTGTTTTTTAATATTTTATATTTTTCTGGTAAAAGATGATTTTTGTTTATGAAATATCACAAGTGATATTAGACATTAACTATGTTTATGAAATATCACAAGTGATATTAGAAATTAACTATGCTTTTTATTCATTTTGATATTTCTAAGTGACAATTATTTATTTCTTGTGATATTACACTATATGGAAGAAGAAGAGTATTTAAATTGTCGTTCTTAGTTACTTAAGAGTAATAACTCATGTGATAAAGCTATATAATATGCCACTAATTCTGTTATTCGACATATGAGTAATATCTCATGTGATAAAGCAATATAATGTGACACTAATTCTGTTGTTCTACATATGAGTAATATCACAGGTGATAAAACAATAAAATGACAAAAACTATACTTCATTCATGTCTGGTTATGTAACCACCCATAAAATCCCATCAACATCAATACCAATAGTAGGAATTTTCATAGGTAAATTTTTGCTTTTTCTTTCTTTGCATTAAATGTATGACTCACTAGACCTACTCACGTATCCTCTCGAGCCAAATATCCTTACAACCATAACACATGAACTCCTAACCTAAGATCACTACAACACCACAATAAGTAATCTAACATCACAACATACTAAATCTATCACAATACCAAAACAAACCCTAATCAAACCCTAATTGATCCCCATGTGTTTACAAAACCCTAATTGATTATCTAAACTAGTTTGAAAGTACTCAAGGCTTATGTAGAAGTTACATTAGCAACTTTAGGATATCTTAGACTCCCTAAACCTTAGTACAACCCTCTAGAATCTTAGGTACAAGTTCTTTAAGCACAAAACCCTAACTAGGTCTTATAAGTCCCAAAACTAGGTTAAAGCTTCCCAAATCTTTACCATAAGTTACCACCACTTAGTAAAAGCTTCTTAGGACTTAATCTTAGTCACTAAGCACCCATAGAACCCTAATCTAGGCACTAAACATTAGGCTAGACCCTAATCTTTCACTAAACAAAACTATGTCTAAACTAAACCTAAACTAGTAAAACCTAAACACAAGCACCTCAACCTAGTTACCTAGCACCTTAAGCACACACCCTAGACCCTCCCTAAGTAGCTTAAAATTAGGTTGGTCACCTACTTGAAGTCGCGGCACAACCATCACCACAAACACCTCTACATGCCCCCTAGCTACTCCATAGCCATCCTTAGTCATTCTTTTAGCCCTTAAGAGTCACCACCAGATGTGGTTAGTCACCTCCCTCCCCCCTCTCCCCTCTCGCCATGTAGCCTCCCCTTTCTTCCTTTCCAAGCAAATCGTGCCCTATAAATACCCATACACCCCATTTCTTTCAAACCATCCCATTATCTCTTCTTTAACTCAAACATTCTGGTCCTAGTAGTGGTAGTATGGTCCTAGTAGTGGTAGTAGAGTCCTAGTAAGCTTAGAAGTCGAGAACCATAAGCCTTGAAGCCTTGTCGAGTTGTTTTTCCACCTAGAAACCCTAATACTCACGTACGCCCCATTTCTGGCCAAGTAAGCTTAATATTTGATTCTATTAGCTTTATTACTGACCTAGGATAGTTAGGATATGCCTTAGATCACCTAGGAACCTTTGTTTGAGCCTTGATCACTTTCATTTGCTAGTTTTCATTTCAAAACCCTAATTTGAGTCAAATTGCTAAATACATGCTATAATACCTTAAATTAAGCTATAAGTTAGTTTAGGAAACTTAGATAAACTAATATTAGTAAACCATAAGCTAGGAAACTCTTTTGTTTCATAAAAACATAGTTTGCATGGAATTAGGACTAGTTTTGCAAAAGTTTCCATGCATAGGGGTATATATGGTAACTTTATGAAAATATTAAGTATGGGGACTATTTTTGACATTTCTTAGAAGTATTAGGTATAAGGACCCTTTTTTCAAAGTTATATAACCCTAGGATAAAAGTTATAATAATTATAAACCTACAAGGACTAGTTTTGCAAATATTAGTAAGTCAAGGGTATAAATGGTAAATTTTAAAAATTAATAAGTCTAAGGGTTATTTATGTGATTTTCATAAAATATATAAGTATAAGGGCTAATTGTGTAAAGTCTAGATAGTTAGAAATCTAAATAACATAAAGTATATAAGTTTAGGGTAGAAATTGTAAATATCTAAAACTTAAAGATTATTAAGTAAAGTATTACCCTAAAAAAACAAAAGCATAACACAATAGTAGGAAACTTCATGTGAGGGGCTTCATTTGGGTATTCGTTTTGACAAGTTTGCTTGGTTTACGAATTAAAGTGCCCTGACTCCTCAAACGTATACTACATGACCTCTGGATTATGATGACCCGAACGGTGTTATGTTATAACTAAATCTAAAATACTTATCTCAATAGTAGGGAGCTTCATGTGAGGAGTTATATACTTCTGAATTATGATGGCCCGAACGGTATTATATTGGCAACATAATACAATAGTAGGGAGCTTCATGTGAGGAGTTGTACTTCTGGATTACGATGGCCCGAACGGTGTTATGTTATAAACATAGAAACCCTAAGAGTAATTACTTAAGAAACTTAAAACAACTAAAGAACTTAACCACACAAACACACCTACAAAACCCTCAGGACACGTGAGTAAGGCAATCTAGTTTCCGAGTCACTTTTCACATCAATCACATCATCCTTAAGCCCAGGTGAGTTCATAGTCTCACTCTTTCTAAATGCTTTATAAACCCTGTGAAGGGGTTACATGCTTACTTTTTCTTTAAACCGAATACAAGTCTTTTTCTTTGGTTATTGCACGAGTGTTACTTTCTGCCACCATTACATAACTAAAATTCATGAACCATAATCACTTGTGGGGGTAGCAAAGTGAACGCGAGTATAGTTAATAGATCTATTGGAGTTTGACAACTCCCGTTAGTTTGCCCCAGCCGGGTACCAATAAGTACTATACTTGAAATCTCACAAGGTTTAACTTTGGCAAGTTAACCTTATCTCCGTCCCATCATGTAAGGGTTTGCAGTGCCCCATGATCTGGACTGTTAACATGCGGTTTCATGAGCTTAGTGCAATAACTATTTCTCATGATAATCGTATATGCATTGCAATTATCAAAAACCCTACATTTTTCCTTGAAGGGTGTAACATCTGAACCCTGGGGAAACTTGTATTCACACTACTACTTAAACCTATGACTCTCACTCAACACCTAGTGTTGACTTTTAAGCATGTATCCTAGGTATATAGCTGTTACGGATCTATGGCACAAGGCGGCACTAAACTTGGAGGACTTTCAACCCTGTTATCATTCAAAATACTCTTTTCACACTTAGATTCACGGGACCTCTTCTGAATAAAACTCTGATAATTTAATGAATGATAACTCATTTTATAAAAACGTCTCTTTTCGAGTCGTTTTCTATTACTGTAACTGTGATTCCATAAAGTAATACCCCAGACCTAAATCCACTGCGATCTGTGAAAATGGGGGTGTTACAAGTTATATATATTCAAGTAACTCAAAAGCATCTTACTCTGCATCATTGTTTACAACAGTTAATATCTAATATCACGTGTGATATTTTATAAACATAGTTAATGTCTAATATCACTTGTGATATTTCGTATATAAAAACCATCTTGTACCTGAAAAATATAAAAATATTAAAAAAAAACACATATGAAAAATGGCATATACAAATATAAAAGTATTACAAAAAAAATGTATGAAAACATAAAAATGAATGAAAACATACGAAAGCGTATAAAAACGGTCGAAAATTTATGAAAACGGACAAAAGCGTGTAAAAACGAATGAAAATGGACAAAAACTAGTTTGCTTTTTAACCTTTAATATTACCTGAGATATTTCATTACTATGTATATTTTACATATATTACCACCTATGTGTATTTTAATATTTTATATTTTTCAGGTAAAAGATGGTTTTTGTTTATGAAATATCACAAGTGATATTAGACATTAACTATATTTATAAAACATCACAAGTGATATTTGATATTAACTATGCTTTTTATTCACTTTGATATTTGTGAGTGACACTTATTTATCTCTAGTGATATAACACTGTAAGAAAGAAGAAGATTATTTGAATTGTCGTTCTTAGTTACTTAAGAGTAATAGCTCATGTGGTAAAGAAATATAATGTGACACTAATTCTGTTATTCGACATATGAGTAATATCTCAAGTGATAAAGCAATATAATGTGACACTAATTTTGTTGTTCTACATATGAGTAATATCACAGGTGATAAAAAAAATAAAATGACAAAAACTATACCTCATTCATGTTTGGTTATATATATTCAAGTAACTCAAAAGCATATAAGTCTGCATCATTGTGTACAATAGTTAATATATCTAAATATCACTTGTGATATTTCATAATCATAGTTAGTGTCTAATATCACTTGTGATATTTTATATATATAAACCATCTAATACCTGAAAATATAAAAATATTAGAAAACACATATGAGAAAAGACATATACAAGTATAAAGTATTACAAAAACGTATGAAACATAAAAACGGACAAAAACATACGAAAGCGTATGAAAACGAACATAAATATATGAAAATGGACGAAAATGTGTAAAACCGAATGAAAATGTATGAACACGGTATAAAACGTATAAAACATTTAAAAGTGTACAAAAACGTATGAAAATTGATGGAAACGTATAAAAATGGACAAAAAAGTATGACAATGTCTGAAAATGCCAAAAACGTATGAAAACGGACGAAAACGTCTGAAAACAACTAAAAACATATAAAACAGGCTAAACGTATAAAAACGGAAGAAAACGTATGGAAATGGATGAAAGCGTATGAAACGGATGAAATGTATGAAAACGGACGAAAACGTATGAAAGTGGACGAAAACCGTCGAAACGTATAAAAACTGACGAAAATGGACGAAAGCGTATGAAAACGGACAAAAAATGCCAAAAACATATGAAAACGGACAAAATCGTATGAAAACAGGCGAAAACGTCTAAAACGGACGAGAACTTATGAAAACGGCAGAAATGGTATAAAAATGGACGAAAACATATAAAAACGGATGAAAATAGACGTAAACATATGAAAACGGACGAAAACGTATGAAAACGGATAAAAACGAACGAAAATGTATGAACACAGACAAAAACGGATAAAAACGTATGGAAATGGCAGAAAATGGTTGAAATTGTATAAAAATGAAAGAAAACGTATAAAAATGGATGAAAATAGATGAAAACATATGAAAACGGACAAAAACGTGAGAAAACGTATAAAAACGGACAAAAATGTATGAAAACATACGAAAACGTATGAAAATAGACGACAAAGTAAGAAATGGACGAAAATGTAAGAAAGGGGACAAAAATGTATGAAAACGTATGAAAGCGTCGAAAATGTGTGAAAACGAAAAAAAAAAACGTATAAAATTAGGGAAATATTTTTAGTGATATGGTTATTTGCCGTTCTTATAATAAAAATAAAAAAATTCTTTTAGAATTTGTGATGAAATAAGAAAGATGATCAAATAAGAAATATAAGAAGTACAAGAAATATTTTTAGTGATATGGTTATTAATCTATCGGATAACGTGAGTGAACATTTCCATCGTTGAACGAAGGGACTCAACTATTTATTTCAAATATAGTTATTTGTCAAAAACATGAAAAGAAATTGAAATTGCAACTCTCCAGACATCATATCTTTGTCACACAACATTACGGTGTTGTTTGTTTAATAAGAGGCTCTGAATCTGAATCTAAACCGCACATCTGAATTTGAATCTGAGTAGTAAATGTATGAATCTGAATCCAATTAGACAGTTTGATTTTTTTTAAAAGGTCGAATATTGTAAATGTAAAGTAGTACGGTTTCATTTTTACAAAACAGAAACACATCTGAACATTAAAGAAAACCTTTGCGTCATAAATTTAACATAATCTAGCAACGTAAAAATAAAATGTCATAATCTAAAACAGTCAAGGATATTATGTTGCAATTAAATCTCGTAAACTAGTCATAAATTATGTACATCTTTTTGATACTCGAAAGTTAACATGACATATATTGAATAAAGCTTGCACCTGTATTCATTATTATCTTTATCAACAAGAAAACATTCAATTACTTAAGCATACATATCAAGAGATATCAAGTTTTTATCATTTTAGTCATTAATGATATACTGTTCGAAGAAAAATATTTAAGGTGTAGATAGGTTTGTGAGGGACTATGAGAGAAAGATGTTTTTTTTTTTTTTTTTCTTTTTAAATGTCAACAAGAGTCATTAAGACACCCTTTCCAAGTTTAGATGATTAAAGTGATTTTACATATGATCACGTCTGAACGAAAGAGAAAAAAAACAAATCGCCTGACCGCCCAAAACGTCTGACCGGTTAAGAGGTTTGGCTTATTAAGAGCCTGTTAAAACATTTTAGAAAATAAAAAAAAAAAACAAAAAACAAACACCACCCACATTTTCTATGGTTTTTACCAAGTTCGCTCTATGATGACTTGTAAAATAGTCCTGATATACGACTATCTTAATTAGTTAGCTAACGTGTAAAACAACCTCTGAGTGACCTTTAACTTATACTAAATGCCCGGCATTGAAAATTTTACCACTTAATGTTTGTCTAAATGTCAAATCAGCTTAATATTATTTGAAAATGAAAGTCAATTCACGTGTTTTAGAAAGCTACTCAGTTTCCAATTTGCTTGTCGAATTAAAATATTATAATCGCTTGAGCAATCTTCAGTATCGTGCATGCTACGCATATAAGGTTGGTGACAGTGGACTGAAAAAAATCGTTTGAAGGCATCGGTCGACCGATTTGGACATCGGTCGACTCCATTGTGGGCATATCGGTCGCCGGCCAACATTTGTGACAATCGGTTGCATTTTCGATCGATATTGACAAATACAAACAAACAAAAAACCTTATCATTTGACACCAAATGTCTTCTAAACTTCCCCGGTTCTTTGCTTCCAGTACTACTACTATGGAATCTCAAGTGGTCAAGTGGTTTTAAATTATATCTTGCTGCAAATTTCTTGTTTTATGACAGTGACCAAGTTTGTTTGATGAGATTTAAAAGTTTTGTTATAAAGATCTTAAACCGAAAGTTTGGTTTTATTCATGTCATTAATTTGGTTGAACTTTGAAGGTGTATGTGGTGTATATGTGTTGTACATGCATGCAAATATAGATATATACAAGTAAAAGGTTGCCACGTTTCACTAAACTCATTGATGCAGATATAAATCTTTGTTTAAATTCCTCTGAATAAAGTTGTGCTATGTAAGGTGTATCATTTAAAAAACAAAAAAGAATTAAAAAAATGATGCAATATTGGTTGTCACTGTAATTAGAGAGGTGAATATGGGTTGAGGAAAGAGAAAGCTGAGATGACAGCCGAAAAAATGATGCAATATGAGTCACTACGGTCATAAGCCGCGTTAAATCCACTAAAATCCAAATCACGTATTGTTACAACATCAAAATCAACGACCTGTGCTTTGAATAAACTTTTTCTCTGCTTATTAAATATTCGAATCAAATATGTTATAAAGCTTACGTTTCAAACTAAGACTCATTAATTGTCAGATTTAAGGAATGATTCAAAAGCTTAAAAGCATGTATAATTTTATGTTTAAATCTAAGCCATATATTTTTTTGGTTGCACTAAAGATATACTTTGAATATGCGTGATAGGTTAGTTGGCCCAATCTTAATCGAACTTAAATTTCATTACAAGACTACCACTCATTTTAGCAGTGATATTTGGCTGTGACTTAATAAATAAATAAAAAAATGCGCGAGAATAGGTTCAATATATGGAGTAATAGTTATATATATATATATATATATATATCTTTAACTATTTCGAAAAATAGTTCTGAACTTATTCGGAACCGTCGCCTAAAATTCCGTTCGGTGTATCTTGAATTTTCGCCAAAATAATATTCCACAAGATGTATTTCGGCAACTACATAGACTCGTGGTATGGATGTCCGAGTGTTTGAACTAGTGAGTTTATCTTCATCAAAAGCTAGATATTGTTCATGGTATTGGTATAACCGTAAAAATTTTTGGCTCAATCTTTGTCCGGATAACTAATGTTGTTGAAAATGTATTATAGTATATAAAATGAGAAAATTGAGTGTTTTAGGTTTTTTGTATGATAAAAATAGGTATTTTTTGGCTCAATTTTTGTATGACTGTTGCATGCTAAAAAAAAAAAAAAAAAAAAATGGTTGTCATTTGCACGGTGGTGGCGCCTATGGCGGAGCCACAGAGGCATAAAAAGCCCTATAATCTAAAAGTAAAAACCCAGAAACAACTTTTCAAAAACATAAAATAAAAAATTAAACTAAATTTATCAAAGTCCGAACAAGTTCAGTTATCTAGGGTTGACCTTCTTGCTTTTATTGATTTTTCGTATGACATAACTAACTTTTTTATATAAATGTACTACTTGATGACTCTTATAAATGGCTCTTTAATGTCAAAGGATAGTCACTTCACGGTAAAAAAAAAAAAAAAAAAGGCTTAGAAAATTAATTGATGACAAGATTCTTGACTCAATGAATGCTTCTCGAGAAACAAGTACAAAGCTATTCTAAGAAAGGTTTGTATCTTTGTTTGGAGATGTCAACAAAAGAAATATAAGTATTGTCATGGCTTCATCGTGATGGTATAGATCTCAATTCTATTTTTTGGTCACATTGCCGTAATAATATTGGAACATTTATCATTATTTTATCTATTGCTCTCATGTCTTCAATAATTGAGAAAAACTGTTTAAATGGTGAATTTGGGTTTTTTTGACGTTGATAACATTCTAACTAATAAGGGTAGAAATAAATTTAGTTAAAAATAATAATAATAACTAAATAAAATAAATAAATAAATGCTTGGCGAGTTGTGTGTTGAACGATGCTCTATCTTAATTGTGTGGTTCGCAAGAAACAAAAGAGTTTATGAAGTTTCAAATCTTATTACTTTTTGTGTGGAACTTCAAGTGACAAGTGGTATCTTATAATTGGTTGTCGGCAATATTAAAAGGCTCAATTGTGTCGTTGTTGGATTGGTGCTCGGACTCTATTAGTGCTTGTGGAATTTAAGTTGAGTCGAGTCAAAATAGCAGGTTGATATTTGTATGTTAGCATAGGGCTCTTGGTGCTTCAGTAGCATTTGATGGTTCATATTTTAGGAGAAATTTGTAGTTTTTGTAGCTAAATCTCTTGTCTTGTAGTTTCTGTTTTTTAAGTTTATTTTTCTCGTATTTATTCCGTTTATATTTTAATAAAATCTATTCTGCCTTCTAGAGAAAACGAGTCGTGGAATATACATAGCCCGTTTGTTTAAGGCCAAGTAATGGTCGATAATGTCGAAATCAAGTGATGTCTAAGACACGATAAGATTGTGACTTGACCTTTCTATGATAATCCTTGCTTTGACAAGTTATTAATATTTGTCAATGTCACAATGTGACCCACCCTCAAATCAAGCTTCACTAGGTACTTTGAATCTGCCCAACCCCCTTATTCTCCAACCAATTTTCGTGGAAACTTTCCTCTTTGAGTCTTTTTTTTTCTTCTTTTTAGAAAAAGATTGTTAGTAGTTAGTGATTTTAGTGGTGCAGTGACATCCAAGCTGGCAGTATGCCTTCCTTGAATCTTAAAAAATAAACCTCACTCATTTTTTCCGCTTCACCTAGGAGGAAAACCTCATTGGCAACCCTCGAACCCGAGACCTCCTAAGGAAACAACCTACAAGAGAAACAAGTAAACAACCCCAAGTAATAATACTATGAGAATGTATTACTTTGCAATTTCTTAACCATTCGTAATGGTAAGTTATAAATTACTTTCAACTCATTTCAACTTTAACGCCGCATCATTCACTTTTTTCTTTTAGTCACTCATTACTCAAAAATCCGCAACAATTACTCATTACTCATTTATTTCAGTATATCACACTTAACTACACACATGCATTATACACACTCACTTACAAACCAAATGCTCTCACAATTGTGAGCCGGCTCACCTTTGCATAGAAAACTTGATTCTCGCAAGAGTTTTGAGGTGCTCATAACATGGGTCATGCGTGAATGATGTGCCAAATGTGTGTGTCAGGCATGAGATTGGCAACCGTTACACCCAACCTTATAGGATGGCTTTTACGCGGGTATGTTTGACGCACATCATTTCGAAGTAACTAATGTTTATCATTTGACTTTAACAATAGTCATAGTAATAAATGGTTCATGTTTCACGCATCATCCTACAAATGAACTAGGTATCACAGAAAATATAAGCAACCAATTAATTGGCCAACTAAATTTAACCAAAAAACTGAACACTTTGTGACGTATAATAAAAATAGAACAATGAACCATATCTAACCAAGACCGAACTATTTACAGATTTATTGTTAACCGAAATCTTGGTTTAAAGTACGGTTTTGAGTCACAATTCGAGCGATGATCACTACTCACTCCTAACTCAAACCAAAAGATATGCGTAAAACTTTCATTATTCCACGCATGACTCAAACTTCATGATGTATAAATCTCAAACAAACTAGTAAATACAAGACCACAAGATGGTCATGTATCCAGTACTATAGCCAGCTTAAGTTACAGGTTAGCAGTTAAGCCGGCTACTTCCATTTATCAGATTCACAAACCAAATCGATAAAATTAGTGGAGTCGGCCTGACACACTTAAATCGACATGTTAGGCTCGTTCGATGGTTTGGGCCAAAATTCGAACACTCTCATCAGTATGTTAACTATCAACACACACTAAGCATCTCCAAACCACAGAAAAAGGAAACAAGATGTACTAGTACTACCTAATGACAAATGAAATTTCAATCATATTCAATCCAGGAAAATTGTTTCGGTTCGACTGGTTAATCTGAATTCCGACAACTTATGAAAAAATCTATGGAAAATTTCGGCATTTCAAAACGATACATGTAGATGCCAAAATCATGTCAGGTTATACAAAGTTGAAATGTGTCACACATATACAATACATGACCCCAAAAGTATGAAAATCACACTACAATTTGGTATATTCATTCTATATCAACCTCCTTCTGGTCACGGTCAACACCCGACGTCATCTCAGCCTCCACCACTGGTGACAACCGCTCATACGCCACAGAACGCCTTGGTAAAACCCGAAACTTCCCAAAATCAAGTAGTCCAGCAAGCTTCTCATAACCAAGTTTCTGTTGAGCATGTACAAAAATCGCTAATAAAATCGCGGTTACGGGTATCAGAACGTCACCTATCTTTGAATAAAAATCTAGATGCGGGTTCACAAACTCGTAATCTTCGGAAAAGTACGGGTTCGGGATCGGGGACCGTATGTAATCGTAGACATGCGGGAGTAGTCGAATTATGGTTAACCCGATAAAATACAATTTTCGTAACGGTTTGCAATTGATCTGCCACATTATGTTACCGATAACTTGCGGAAGTAAAAACAAATCTTGAACTAAACCCATGTACTCTTCGAGTTCTACGAGCCAAGACTGTAAACTATGGATCACCAGAACAGTTATGAACCCGAGCGCGTGGACCACTGCACTTACTATAAGAACCCCTCGTTCAGATGGGACCCTATTCGGTTCAAGTGGGGCCCGAGTCAGTAACCGAATCCTTGACCTCCACACCTTTTGATAAATCCTTAATGTTAACGAAAATGAAACAAGTACTAAAATCTTGACCGTGTAATCGATAACCTGAATCATTTGACTTTTTTGCAGTACTAATGAATCTTCATCATACGATTTTGACTTTTTAAATAATGCTTCAGCTCCCGTAACGAGCGGGATCCCGTACCCGACTGCTTGAACAGCTAACATCACGAATGATATATATGGTACCGAGTCCGAATTCTCTTTAATGTAAAACAGCTGACTAAAAATCAAACCAATCCCAGCTGAAAGTGTTAGAATCCGTAACATCCCCTCGACACCTCGTCTTGATAGAATATCTTCCCGTTGAGCCCGATACATAATCGGGATGGTTTGAAGGTTAACAGATTTGAAAAACAATGGGTCGAATTCATTCCTTTGACTTGATATTGAGATTCTAGCTGTTGGATTAACAAGCCAACGGGTCGTGGTAGGTGGGTACGATATCACGACTTCGATCAAACAATCCAACCCGTCTTCAAGATCCATACTGTTGTATAAAACATTCCACGAGGCTCGTACATCCCGACAACCCACTAAATACATTTTCCCAACAACAGGATAATACAACCCTTCAACGAAAACACTCGAAAAATTCCCGTATTCCGAGCCCAGGCCCCACAGACTAATTTGACCAGATACATTTAATAAAAGCTGTTTTTCAGTGTATGTTTTCTCTGATTCTTTAGGGATTTCTTCCTCGGTTATCGAGTCATTTTGTTGAGACCAGTAATGTCCAAACAACGGTCCGATCGATAAAATCTCGAATTCTACATTGGCTCGTAAGGGGGAACGAGTGCGACCCAAATCGGGTACAGCTGAGTGATGAAGGGTAAGATCTTCTGATAAAAGAGACAAACCAACGAGATAAGAATCTTTATCGTTGAGTTTTGGGAAAGTCAAAAGCGACTTCTTGACCATGGTCCCAAAGCTGAAGGGTTCGTGTCTTTCGAGCAAGGCTCCGGCTAAGTTGATTTTCGAATATTTGTATGATGGATGAGACGCGGTGTACTGATCGTAAAGCTCATAAGGGCGAACCTGTTTCTCAAAAGCTAAAGGGAAGTAAGACTCTTTAGCTGGTTTACTTTCGTCAACATTAGAAATCGTCCCGATAATTATGCTTCTTTGCTTTATGGAAAACGATAGCGGAATGTATAAACAAATACGTGAATCACAGCTATTAGAATCTCGATCAACAATTCCCCGACACCCAATCATGCAAAGCTGCCCACTTGAAGCTTCCCACATCCCTTCAACCGAAAGGGTCATATTATTCAACCCACTTCGGTGTGCCACATTATAATAATTCTCAGAAGGCGAAACAACTCTAATAACAGCAGCAACTTTTGTAAACTTAGACCGACCGTTATTTTTATTTTTACCAGTTAACGACGTTTCTTCACATCTAACGTCTTGAAGACTAAGTAACACACCTTTAAAGCTTCCGTTAGTCGCTTTTATACTAGCATCTGTATCAAACGGACCCAATTTACTACAATATTCATTCGTCCCATTACATTTCCAATTCGGCACAACGGTTAACGGAAAATCTTGACCCGTAAACCGTTCAAGAATAACACAAAAATCAGCCCCTTTATACATCTCAACCTCCGTATCCACAAACTCATCTTTGTAAGGGTATGGAGTACAAGCTTTCGATACTAGTTTATCAGAACTAAACTCGTAGTTAACGACCCCACTCAACGAAGAGGACACATGCACTTCGTCAAAGTACTTTTGGCTAGTTTTTGGGTTTAAACTTTTCAAGCTACCATAAATACCTCGTTGAGTTAGAGAAAACGTCTTAGGGTAACGAATAACAAGTAAAATCTGATCATCTTGAATCAACGGTGGTTGGTTGATGTAACCAGGTTCATTAACCCAATCCCACGGGTTACTTTTATCCTGATAACGGTACGGCAACATTGTATTACCAAGTAAGCACATTACAGTTTCCCCATTACTATCATCCGTATCGGACACAATCCCTTGAAACGAAATACCTAGTTCCGAATGCCCAGGGTAAATACTAAACGTCGGGTTATTCTCATACGGCCTTGACCCAAACGAGCCCTCTATCGTGATCCCAAGCTTTAAAATTCCGTTTACATTAACGGAATTTTTAGCCCGGTGGGCCCGGTCTACATTAGTAACCCAAAATGATACCATGTTCAAAGGCGAACTTTGAGCATCAGTCTCATTTAAACTACTTAGCGCATTTGACCCATTTAACCTGTTTAACCCGCGCGATTTCAACGGCATTATGGGAGCCTTATCTAAGTCTTGCCACCAATCACCATTCACAAAAGACATTCTATCTTTTATCTTAAATAATCTTTTACTATATGGCTGTTTATCATTTTGAGTTTGAGGTAAATATGATCTACATTGTTTTTTAACTTCATCGATTCTATCATAATTAGAAACCATAGTGGGCTCATTCTTAGATCCAAAATCATCAACTCTATGTACACTAAAATCACTAAATCCAAGAACTAATCCAAAACACAGAATTAACAAAAACCCAGATGCAAAAACACTATTCATGGATCCAATTTCAAAACCCAGAAAGGAATTTTTCTAATTTTTAGAAATTAGAAAATTTGAAAATTGGGGAAATGAAGTTGACTTTAAATTGGGAATGATTTAGTGACTAACCTGTGAAATGATTTGTGGGTTTTGATCCTTGTGCTGTGAATTTGATGAGTGTGAGTTTAATTGAAAAATGGTTGGGTTTTGATTGGAGTTGAAGATTTATGATTTTGAAGTGAAAATGAAGTCAACTGAGATTGGTGAGAGGCGAGTGTCAGTGGGGTTAAGTTAAGGGCTTGTTTGGAGCTTTGTGGTGAGAATCTTATTGTATAAAAAATAAAGTATATTAATTGAGTAAAGTTAAAATAATATGTGTCGTATGATCAGAAATTTAATGTCATTTAAATATCAGAGTAAATTGCACCGTTCGTCTTTGTAGTTTGGACGAAATCACTACCCTCGTTCCTCGATTTTCTTTTTTACATGGTCAATCCTTATAATGAAGTTTCGTAACACAGTTCATCCCTATCCCTAACGATTGTTAACTATGCCCGTTAAAACTCATCATGTGACTTGCACATGAGGGTATAAATGTCTTTTTACATTGCATCTTCAACATTTCTATTCTTCCTTTTATTATTTGAAGCTACCAAACCAGGACTCTATTTATCTCGTCATTTTTTTTTATTTCTTTTAATATCAATTTATAAAAACAATATTTCTTCTTCATTTTCTTTCCAAAAAAAAGCTAAAAATATCAATTTCATCTTAACCATTTACAATCAAAATTATAACTTTCATGACAAAATATCTCAACACTCATCCCCTACGAGGCACTATCTATTCTCGTCATCATCCCCAGCAAACCACCAATTTTATGTGTTCATCTTTTACATAACACCCACCACAACCAAATATAATCATAATAAATTTCACACAAATCTGAAAATTCTAAAACTACGGATCTCACCCGTTTATTTGAGCAAGCAAAGATCTTATCTAAAACAAATAAATTGAAGCAACAACACACATATCTCGTGCATACACAGATTCACAAATCTACACCCTTGTCTCGTATACACATGCACAGTAGCAACGACGGCGGGATGATGGTGGGTAAGAGTTAGAAATATTAGAGTGACTGAAGTGGTTGATGATGATGGCTGGAGGTGGTGTATTGCGGCGGTGGTTTATGGATTTTTATGGGGTTTGATTTAGTGAGTGTTTATAGGCTTTGTCGGTTATTGGAAAGGTGGAAGGAAGTAAAAGTGGTGGACTGGTGGTGATTAGGGTATTGAAGATTATGTAGGTTGTGTTAATGGTATAAAGAGAGATTGAGGTAGAGAGAGTGTGTGATGAACAAAAGGATGGAGAGAGAGCAAGATGATATGTGGATGTTTAGGATTTTTGTTTATCGTTAGTATAGTAAAGGACTAAATTACCCTCATGTGCAAGGCACGTGATGGGTTTTAATGGGCATAGTTAACGATCTTTGGGGATAAGGATGAACCGTATTACGAAACTTCATTATAGGGATTGACCATGCAAAAAAGAAAATCGAGGGACAAGGGTAGTGATTTCGCCCAAACTACAAGGACGAATGGTGTAACTTACTCTTAAATATAACACAATTGGGAAAAAAAAATAACACACCCTTAGGTTCACTATATATTAGTACAAAAATTAGGCCAGTCTGTTAAAGCCCGTTTCAAAGTTTTCATCTATACTACTAAAAGATACGATCCTCATATTAAATGGACACTAACTCAATGATTAAAAGAGTACCAACACAAATTAAATGAATCTTCCTATAAATTAAAGTACTAGCAGGATCTTCTTATTGCTCTGAATTCTTCTTTCTGGTTGATTCTTGTGAGGTCTGGTCGTCGCCCTTCTGTAGGTTATGTGTTGTCAATTGTGTGGTTATTTGGCAGACAAATGGGGTATTTATACATTCTGGAAACAAACGGCGTACCTATTAAGTTGATACGCCGTATCTAGGTAACTTTGCGTGGGGTCCAAGATTATTATATTCTGAAATACCCGTACACATCCATATGATACGGCGCATGTTCTTCAATATTTTGGATTATCTGGTGAAGTCTTGAGATTGATATGTCGTATCTCTGAGTCAGATCTTCTAACCGTAGGTTTAGTAAATCCTCCTTTGTCGGGTGTACTTTGGCTACCATTCTTACCCTTACTTTTATTATTGACTGTTTGAAAACCGTCATTAACAAGCTGTGTAGGTTAAGTAGGAGGTGGAACAGATTTAGGACAATCAACCAGGTTATGACCAAATAGCTTACATGTATCACAACGAGGGAGTTTCCACTCATATTCAACCCGGATCATTTCAATCGTAGAACCCGTCCCATCAAGTAAGGGTATCACAATAGTGAGGCTCTCCCTAAGCACCATATTCGCCTTCACTTCAATCAAACACCTAGCAAAACTACTTCGGCCCCACGATTCCAAGCACATTTAACTAGTGTAAGAGTCTAACATTTTTGGAGTACCAATCAATGTGGCAAGGAGGCTGAGAACATAGCAAGGGGAACATCATGGAATTTGACCTACACCGGAATGTTAGTCAAATCCACTTTGAGCAGATTAGTGTTTATTGTCCAATTTTTAACAATCATAGGCATATTTCTAATCATCCAAGGCCCATTTTCAAGAACATCTTCAACACCTTTAGGAGTGGTAAACTTTTTTTTTAAAAAAAAAAGAAAAAAAAAAAAAAAAAAAAAAAAAGAAAAAAAAACCCTTTGCATTCATCATAACCTTTTGAATACCATACTTAGCTCACGCATTACGCACATAATAATCAACAACCGGAAAGCAATACGTTTACCAAGAAAATAACATACAGAGTATTCACAAAAATGGAGTTTACCTCTTCTACTACTTTTATAGGAACAAAAAGATCCACTTCATTTGTTTTATTGCTACACTCCAGCCTACGAAGGTTAGATTTGCGTTTCTTGGGCTCATTAGACATAGCACCCGCATATCAAACCGGCTTCACATTAGAAACACTAGTAACCACATTAGGCTAAGGTGATGAATTAGAAGCCGCCACATTAGGATCCTTACCGCCACGTTTCTCCATGTATTCATTAGAACCTAAACCAAAATCTTGTGACTTGAAGGCAACATCAAAGCTTGTTTTATTAGTAGCATGCACATGACCAGGCACGCACCATCAGATTGGTCCAAGGTAACACCTCCATTACCACCAATAGCATCACTAATAGTGTTATTAGCATTATCAATAGCAGTTCTGGTCATCTCATCAAGCGAATCAACAGGAGTAGTCAAGGTCACTCTTTCCGTACCACATGCTGACCAAACAGCCTCTTTAACACCCAAACTACTAGCATTATTTGAAACCGACTCACCAAGACTAATGGGGTTAACCCCTTCAGATGCAATCCAACCAGATACATTCGTATCACCTTGTAACTTAGAAACATGTGAAACCGACTCCACCTGCTTATCATTGTTATTTACGTTTACATGTACTTCATTGGCCGGTAATAGAACATTAAGAGGCTACTCAGAAGATATCCAACCATAAGGTTGAACGTTAGAGATGTTAGTACCAGCAGCCACCTCTTGATTATTAGTATGGAGCAACTCAGAAGTGTTATTGTTCAAACTTCCACACTGTGTTATTGTTCAAACTTCCACACTGCTTATCCCTCTCTCTTGTAACCCCTATCATGAAGCAAATCCAGTTATGTGACCCTCAAAACAAGTACCAGCTACGATAGGAAAATCAGATTGCAAACAGGTTCGAACCACTTATGCACAACACACCAACGACCACCAGCAAATCGTAACACGTAGAATATCAACAGTATGCACGTCGTTTAGGGTTTATAACATATAACAACAAACACACAATAGATAAATAATAGTCAATGTATAGGAACAGTAGCAAAAAAAAACGATTTAGAATAAACCCTAGAAACCGAAACCCTAAAAAATCCAAAGAATTGAATCTATCAGGGTATAGTTGATCTAGGATTGTTAAAATCGGACAATAAGGGCCCGTTTGGTATACTGGTGGGGTTGGGATTAGGATTAGGATTTGGATTTCAAGTTGGATTAGGATTATGATTTTGATTTTGATGTAGGAAAGAGAAAATAATATAAAAGATAAATTTGTTTTAAATTAATATATTTTATAATATAATAAGTGAGATAAAAACAAAAATAATATATATAATACAAAGAGGAAGAGAGAGATAGTTATTTAATTTAAGTGGCCTCACATAATTTCAAAAAACCCAACTCAAGACAAGAAAGGAACTCGCCCTTTGACACCAAGGGATAAGAGCGGATTGCTGGCGATGACTTGGTGAAGGGAATCTATGAGAGAAGGTTCTCGACGAACCGGGTTCCGATCGAATAGAGCGCGGAGCCAACGAGTTCAGTCGAACAACGTAACGAGTCTAAGGGCACTTGAAAGGAATGGACGCGCGAAGGAAAATGAAATATGAAATAAAAAGATGCTTTGGGAGTGTGAGATAGGCGGACAGGGAGTACACAGCCGAACAACCGCAGGGGCTTCCCCCTAAGATTTCTGATAGGACAAATATTTAGCATTCATGCCCAATTTTAATAGTCAAGTTACCAACCAAACAAAGTTTTTTACTACCACTCCCAAATCCTAACCCAATCACCTCAAACCAAACGGGCCCTAAAGTATGGAATAAGATCACGATTGATGATTTTAGGAGTGAGAATGATTGTACGATTGGTTCTAATGGTTCTCCAAAACAATTGCCAATGTGAGAGATTTTAGGAGGGGTGTATCTCAAAGGAGGTGAGGGACTTTGCATATCTAGCTAGCTTTAACTGGTTTGGACATTCTGACAGTTTTTGAGTGCTTCATATGTATAACAGAAAACACACTAAGATATTTTGCTTGTACCTGTTGCGTTGCGTACATATTAAATTTCGTGTATGTGCAAATCAACTTCCACCATATTAAGTTGCTAGCTATATTAAAGATTACATATGTTGATCGAGATCTCAGTTGTTTAAAGCAGCGCCCCGTAAAAATTGGAACTTTATGTCTGCTCCGATATTTTAAAATGTATATATACATTATTCAAGTTTGATCATTGTTCCACCTAAATAACTAAAACTAGTATCATAGCTGGTACAGTAGATATATAAGGATGAACATCTATGTATAGTATCTTTTTAAAAAATTATAAAAACTTCGTATTAATTTGTGTCGTTATTGCAGGATGGGTACCGTAAGCAATAATACGTACCTTGAAATGGCTAAGCTGGACTACAATAACTGTCTTGCCAAACATCAGTTAGAATGGAACGCTATGCAGCAGTAAGTTTGCTACTATTGTTACATGCTGTAATTCATTGTTTATAGTAGTTTCTCGTCTTTTAATATATTAAAAGATGAGAAACTAATATAAGTTTGTTTTCTGCATGTGTAGATGGTATCTTGATTTCAGTATAGGGAAGTTTGGTACGAGCAACATCATGAGCCCTTTGGTCTCGTACTACCTGGCTGTGGCTAGTGTATTTGAGCCAGAAAAATCTAAGGAGAGGATCGGGTGGGCTAAAACCACCATATTAGTCGACACCATCTCCTCGTTCTTTAATTCACCACACCTCTCGAAAGAAGACAGAAGAGATTTTGTTGATGAGTTCAGAAACAAGTTGACTTCTCTTTATCATTCCAAGTGCGTTTTCTTTTCTTTTATTATGTTAAAATTGAAATGACATTGAAAGACAAGTTAGTGCAAAAGACAAGTTAAAGTTAGTGCAAAACCATTAGCGACGGACAGTTTTTCGTCTCTCATTTAATTTTAGTACTAATTTTTCGCTTGCATGGTGTCCTTCTTTGGTTATGCTGGAATGGAAAACTGTGGCATGGACTGATGGTTGCAATGAAGGGAACCCTGCATGAGCTTGCCTTCGATGCACTCATGGCTCATAGTAGAGATATCCATCCCTAACTCCACCATGCTGTAAGCTCGATATTATTGATCTGATGATTTCGTTATTTCAGCACATATAGGCTTTCATTTAGAATCCGTATCACTAACAATCGTGTGTTTGATGCTCTGGAATAGTGGGAGATGTGGCTGACGGGCTGGGAAAGAGTATGAATGGCGGAAGGGCAAGCTGAACTGATAATGCAAACAATTAACATGACCTCAGGTCGATGGGTATCTAAGGAGTTCTTAGCCCATCCTCGATACCAACGGCTCTCATCTTTAACTAATAACACACTACTACAAAAAGAGGAATAAAGCCCCCTAAATAAATCCCCTTTATTTATAAAATGGGGTTCTTTGAGCAATTCCTTTTTTTTACCCACTAAAAAAACCCTGTTCCTAATTTATAATCGGGCGGTATTCCACATTTTCTAATAGAGCCCTATTTCTTAATAAGCAACCATGCTCTATTCTGTTGGCGGGATCATTTCACATTTTGAGTTTTTGACTTTTTCAAATGAAATTTCATACCACCACTTTTTCTTATTTTCTTATTTTCTGCCCCTTTGTGCCCTCATGAAAAACCGGGCTCTATCTGTTGGAATTATGATATTGATGAGTGTGTAAATACTCATCATTTTTAGTCAAATCTGAACTGCAAAACATTTAAAAACACTAAAAAATGCACCAGAATACGAAGAAAATCCCAAAGATCGTGTTTTATATGTTTCTGATGCACAACGAGTGAAAACAAACGAAAAACGAACAAAAATTTGCATAATTGGCAGTTTCAGTCCCCCAACTTTCAAAGTTTGACAAAACTAGTCCCCGAGCATCTATTTTAAAGAAAAGTCAACCCGAACTCTTTCAAAGTCAAATAACATCACAAATGATCTTTGGGTGAAAAGTTTTCAAAAAGTTACAAGTTTGGTCCCTAAACTTTGAGTTTTGGCAGTTTTGGTCCCTGGGCATTTTAAAAAGGGAAAATCATAAATCATGGTCCTTGGGAATTAATAAGATGGCAAGTTTAGTCCTTGATTAAAGTTTGAAAGATTGGCAGAAACAACCCTTAGAATTTCAGCTTATTACAAATTTGGTCCTTGTGGTTTTACAATACTAAAACAAACGGATCCTTTATATTACAAACCCAAAATTCCCCCCAAGCCCAACACAAATCCAGCCCACCTTTTTTCTAATATTATCCAGGGTAAATCCTTGACCGGTCAAACACAGGTCAAACAAAACCTCCATCCCTTTCACCTCCCCCCCCCCCCCCCCCCCCCCGTGACCTGCAACATTCCAAACACAACCATCACCATCATCCCATCACTCTCCACTCCTCTTCCCCATCCCACTATCTTTTTCCCCCACCTCACAAACCCTACCTACCATCCTCCACGTTGGCAATCCACCCAACATAGTTTGGCGCCAAAACTTAAATCAACGGCAAGGAACACTTCTGAGGCAATCAAATGGTGAGGATTTAATCACAAGGTCAAGAGATGCCTGATGAAACCCTAACTTCAAAGTATGAAGCACAAGAAGCTCAAGTCATACCTACCACTTTGTAGTATAAATAGGAGATTCATGTAAGCCTAAATGGCATCCTTTTCTTGTATCTTTTTCTGTTTTAGTGTTAAGTTAACATTGTATTTTTCGAATTTTCAATTTAATCAAAGTTTCTTTCAAGTTTATGAGAATTCATATTCACAAGCTAAATTTCAAGTTCTTTGTTATTTCATTTATATGCAAGTTGTCTTGTCTCAAAAGGTTCTCTAAACTTAGTTAAAGTGATTTGGAATCAAAGAAAAGCAAATTCAGAAAAAAGAAAAAAAAAAAGAGAAAAAATACAAGAAAATCAAAGTTAAATAAAAATGGAGGTTCATGGTATTGAAGCAGTGGCAGAAGGATGGAATATGGGTTAAAGTCTCATGGGAGACACTTAGGTGGTCCTTGTTTTCTTAATTCTCGGATTCTGTCACAGCTTTGGATAACAAGTAGGTGTTAAATCTTGTTTATAATTCGAATTAGTAGTCTTTGTTGATATTCTTTGTTGTTTCATGCTGATTTAAGTTAGTTTGCCATTATATAAGTTTAGAAGTCACTTTTGTTTAGAAAAGTAGGAAGTTACTTTGAAAAGTTTGAAATTTAGTAAATTGAGGGGGTGTTTGGTTCAAGCCAGACTTGCATGATGATGTTGTTTAGTTACTGTTTTGTTTGCACCAGCAGCCCCCTTAGGTTAAATTAGAGTTATATTAGTCCTAAAATAAGCACTTACAATACAAAAAATCAAAATTAGTTTTTATACCACATTAGGCACAACTGTTGTTGATTTAGGTAGAATAATTTTCATTACAAGTTTAAAAGTGGCTCATATAGCTAATTCTAGTTTCATTTTAGGATAATACAACAAACTTAGCAGCCTAGGATCTGTCAAAGTTCATGTAAGTCAAATAATTGGAAAATCTCAAAAGTCAAAATTCATAGTTTTAGCTAGAAATCCCAAACTTGCATGATTTTTTTGGAATTTAGTAATGAGAATCAAGCTCTGAATTTGATCATAGTTAAAATATACTAGCTTAGTTGTGGAAATCAGGAATCATCTTAATTTTTAGAATTTTTTTTGGAGCTTGTACAAATGCTTAAAGTGGCCTGCTGAACCTGTTCACCCCCCTGCAACCAGTTTTTTTTTGAAAGATTTCATTTGGTCATAAGTTACTCAAATCTGAGTTTAAGGGTGAGATTATTGTTGATTTTGAAAGACCTTTAAGTGGTGATTGGAACTCAGGGTTTAGTGGCCCCACAACTGCTTATTTGATAACTTATTTTTGGTCTTTCTTTTGGGTTTCTGTTGGCCTGCTGCTACTACTTCTCATTTGAGTTCATTGATTTTGTTCATAATTATTGTCCTTATTGTTGCTGCTGTATTGTTGTTGTTACCTACACAAGCCCCAAGCTTGTGTAAGCTTGTTTGAGTAAATTGCATAACTTGGGCAGTCACAAGACAAAGAACATTTTGAAAAACTTTTTTTTTTTATCTCAAATCTGTTTCAAGATCAAGCATTGGTGTAATCTTTTATAGTTGAAATCTGTTTTTTTGCAAATTTAAAGTGTTGTTTGTATTTGAAGTTTGAGAATCAGTGAACAAAAAGAATCAAAAGAAAAGAAATCAAATATAAATTGAAAAAAAAGCAAAAAGCCAGGGTCGAACCCTTGACCTCTAGCCTCACACAGACACAAACACACGCCAATAACCAACTGCCCTTGGGACTTTTTTCATACATACCTTGCATTATTTATTCTTTAACCCTTTTTTCTGTTTTAGCTTAAGTTAACTCACCAGTTCTTATTAGCTTATTCCTAGCTTATTTTTGTACTGAATCCCCGCCTTTTATATTTTTTTCTTAGGATTTTATTAACTTGTAGTATTATCTAAAAAAGTTTCAGAATTTTCAAAATAGTTTTAATATTTATTAGAATTTAATTAGAGTAAATTAGATTTAAATTCGTAATAAATTGAATTTTTATTGAAAAATTAATTTTCTTTTTTCTAAAATTTTCTTTTGTCATTAGGATTATAAGAAAATTATTTGTAGGCATGTAGGACTTGTGTAACTTTAAATTCACGTTTTATTTTGCGCACTCGCGTAATTTTTAAAATAACCTTTGCGTTTTTTTAATTTAGTTAACATTTTAGGATTCCCGATACCTAATTATGTTTCCCGTAGTATTTTAGGACTTCCCTAGTTTGGTAATTATCTTTTATTTACCCTTAAATTAATTTATTTTCACCTTCGTCCATTAATTTCCCAATTTCGTTAATTTAACGTATCGTAACACCAAATAATCTTTCCAACCATACAAGATTTTAATCCCAGTCTCATTCGAAGCTTTCCATTCACACCTCGTTGGGGTACGACCCGGGAAATCACTTCCCGGTCTCACAATTTAAATATCACTTTCACAAGTTTTGCGAGGTAATCTTTTTCCTAAAAGGTTTACTCGTATTACTTCACGTCTATTTGTCTCACGATAAATTAGACCTCACGTTTGTTGATATTTTTATAATTGTTGTTTGCACACACCAAAACACAACGAATCAGATATCATGACAATCATATAAAATAAACCAAACACAACAAGAGAGCATATAAGGAAGCGTTATAACAAGATCATATAACATGTAATTAATTAATCAATAATAAATAGTAAACGTACCGTAGTGATTCTAGCCCAAACAAGAATCAATTGCAATCTTCAATTCAAGAACCCTAATTAGGGTTTATGTGGATTATAAGAATTACCCCTTACCTCTTTTGTAATTCAATCCAAGAATCAAACTATAGTGCGTTTGAATCGTGTTCTTGTACACATGTACTAATTCAAGTAAAAGTTTATGCAAGTTGTAACACCCCCAATTCAATGATGCAGCAGAATTCGAACTGGGTGTTACTCGACGGCACAATAGTCACAATAATAGAAAACGAACTCTAATTGAGTCGTTTTAAAAGATTTATCATTCAAATTATATAAATATCAGAGATTACAAAATGAGGTCCCAGATGGTTCCATGTTTACAATTTACATTAAATGAGTTTTTGAATGATAATAAAATTTATAGCCCTCTTGAATATCCGTGCCCTTCCGTGCCATCCTTGATCATCATGGACCCGAAATACATGCTTAAGAGGTCAACACAAAGGTTGAGTGATATTCATAGAGTTTGTTTAATGGTTGAACACAATATGTTGGTAGTGTGAGCTATAGACTCACACCAATGGTTGGAAAACAAAACAGGTAGGCTACGTTATTATACGCCCATAAAATGTATTATACACTAAGCTTATGACACCAAAACGTTAACGGGTACCAATATCAATCGGCGGAGTTATCCCGGTAGGTACTTTGCTAACATACCTAAATCTCAAATATTAGTGCATTTGTTTGAACTTAGTCAATACAAATGGGATTCGTCAATCCCAATAGGCCTATTCACAATATTCGCGCTCACTATTACTAGTGATTAAATGGTTCATAATAAGGGATCTTGGTTTGGCAAGGATGGTACTTAGTGATAATAAAACATAGTCGGGTAGCATACAGTAGAAAGCATTGTGTTCGAGTAGAAAAATAATAGCATGTATTCCCCCCAAGGGTTTGTAAAGCGATTAAGTAATGGAAAGTGGGGCTATGAACTCACCTTAAGTTATATAGCAAGTAGTGAATGTGATGGTCGAATCGCGAAGGTTTCTACGAGCAACCTATAATAGAATGTTGCGACTTAGGATAGGAGTAAAGAATATGAAGAATTGCCTATATATATGTCTTGCATTTAGTCCATGATGTGGTACAAAGAGTAGTGTAAGTCTTTGAAAAGAAATGGTTTATGAAATATGTATGGTTTATATATCGCTTACTGATGAGGCGAAAAATGATCCATTTTTAGGGGGTCATTTAAGCCCGGAATTGAATTTATTTGATCAAATATTGCCCTAAATCGTTCCTTTTGTGATTTTAGGTACTTTGGGAGTGAAATCTGGAAAAGGAAGCAATTCGGACGTTTTTGGAGCATAAAAGTGAAGAAAACGCCAAAGACTTAATTTTCCATGCTGGAAACAGTGTGTGACGGCGTCAAGAAGACTTTCCTGACGGCGTCAAGAGTAAAGACCATGACGACCCAGTACAGAAATGAAGGCGTCACAAAGTAGAGCGTCAAGAGTTAAATGTGTGACGGCCTGCAAAAGTGGACTACATGACGGCGTCAAATGTAGATCAAGGCAGTCCGAGGATTATTTTAGCGGAGAGATGACGGCATCACCCATTTGTTCTTGACGCCGTCAGCCTCTAATATCTATATATAGTTTTCTAATTTTCATTCATAGAGAGGAACAAGTTTGGAGAAACCCTAAGGCCGAACCATATACGTATTTTACAGCTTTTTCAAGGGTTTTCAGCCCTTGAACCCTTACATGTGCTATTGAGATAAGTATTCTTTTAATTCAATCAATATGTCTATGTGTTGGTTGTCTATGTCTTGTGCTTGTCTTGATTCCACCATGCTAGGCTAGATTTATCTTGTGTTTGCTTAGATCTAATGAAACCTAGATGTTGATTATGTGTTGATTACTTGTTTATGGTTGTATTGGATGAATGATTTCAATGTTAGGCTTAAGAAAACTGGCAGATCTCCAATTGGTAACATGCTTGAACGTCTTAGGAAACATGAACCGATGTGTACTAGGTTTTATTGGTTGTATTTAATGCATGAGTAAATTCTAATGATCCCATGTTAGGAGCTTCTTGCAGGCTCGACATAGGAGTGAAGTAGGCACTCATAGGATTGGGGAAGTAAGTATGCCACCCCATGAATGGTATAAAGGAATACAATCCGTCATCCACGCAACTATAACAAGTAATTAACGTGTAAAAGATATCTACGGAGTAGTGAAATCTAAGTAAACACATTTCTCCACTTATTGCTCACAACTTTAGTTTAATATAGTTTTATTTTCATTTTAGTGTTTTATTTTGATTGCATCTTAGTATTGGGTTAGTTGACTAGCAACTAATTCCGCCCAAAATCCTTCAAACCCGAGATTTTACTTGCTTTTCATAAAATATAAAAATATAAAAAGAATCATCCCTCATCTCTAGAACTAGTATTTAGGTTTTCTAATCCTAGCGACACTATTCCTAGCTGAACGATCAATCCCCCGGTACTTCTCATTATACTATACTACATCGATCAGGTACACTGCCTGGTGGGGGTTGTAAGCTTCTCGAGATCCCTCGAGAGGTAAAGCCTGGTGCAATCCCTACGTTACCACTTATTACCGTTCGGGCCGACATAATTCAGAAGTCATGTAGTAAATGTTCGAGGAGCCAGGACTCTTTAATTCATAAATCCACAACTTATCTCGACGGCTTACTTAATGAAGTCCTCACATGAGGCTCCCTACTATTGTAGTATTTGATAATATATATATATATATATATATATATATATATATATATATATATATATATATATATATATATATATATATATATATATATATATATATATATATATATATAAGTTTTGATCCGAAAAGTTACATGTCTAATAATTGAATAAACTTAGGAAAGTTTATTTTTACATGAAGATTGTTATTAGGATGAGTTTCTTAATCTTGTGTGACGATTACTTGTAAGATCTCATTGTTCTTTTAATGGAGTAGATCCAAATTGTATGTTTAAGTTATCGCTAACTCTTTAGCTCATGTTTTCGCCTAGGTAAGTTTATATGGTCATTTAGTCATGGCCTTGCCATGACCTTTGGTCATTGTTCCATGGTCTTGAGACTCAACCTTGGCTTTAGCCATGGTTGTGGTCTTAAATCTAGGTCATTAGACCTCTTGTTCTTTTTAAACCATAACTATAATATAGTGACTTATATATATAAAATAGCTGTTAAGAAACTGAAGAAAATCTCATTCGTTATTGGTTTTCTGGAGACGTGCCCCTGAGTTTTTGAAGAAAACGTGATTCCGGACAACTTTTGTGCTTTAACTTTTTCATGAAACGGACCAGAAGGGCCTCTTTTGTGTGTTTTATGTTCTGTCACAGAAAGTATTTTGGCAGTTTTGCCGCAAAGTTTTGGTAACTTCAAATGGTCATAACTTTTGACTCGTGTACTCGTTTTAGGTGGTTCAAATTGCTATGTTTTCCTTGTTAAGTACTCTACTACAATATATAATTGTCCAATATCATTTATATACTGTTTTGATCAGAGTTCTCCATAAAAATCACTAGTTTGCTTGTTTACTTATCATAAGTTAACATATATATACCAATACTTGTTTTACTCATTTTTATACATCATGGACATAATCATAAGACAATATATAGCATGAATGATATGTAAACAGCATGAATTTGATATTTAACAAGAAGTATGTTAGGGTTTTGCTTACAACTTTTGGCTTTCAATTAAGAAAGGAAGTTAACATGTAAGGTAAGGACTTTGATAGACTTAAGCTTCACCCTACTTCACTTCAAGCAATCTTTCTACACTTGTATTCTTGAAAGAGAGATGATGAAAGTTGAGGTGACTTGAGTAGATTCAAACTCAAGAGAAATCACCAAAGTTTCTAAGGTTTGGAAGTAGTTTGATGAATCAAAACCAAACAAGAGTTTTGGAATTGATTTAGAGTTTATGTTTCTTGAATAACACTTGAAGTAAATTTGCAATTGAAGAGTGTTTGTGTGGTGATGATGGACGAAATAGGAGGGGGAGAGGGGGCTTATATATGAGCTTGAGGAGGTTAGGAAGGTGCATAGGAAGGTGCATTGAGGAGGTGCAAGTATTAGGATATTTTCCAAACTTGGTTGCCAAGTTTTACACTTCTTATGATCTAGGGAATGATTGGTCAAGATCAAACCACACAAGGGTGACTCCCCCCCCCCCTAGAGGCGGTTCACATGGATAAGGATAGGATGACTTGGTCTTGTTGATATTATCCTACTTATGGAGCTAGTTTTGACTCCGTAAAATGCTAACCGTAAAGGATTAAGCCATAATACGTAAAACCGGGTATTGTAAAAATACGAAACTTGGAAAAATGATTAAACTTATCAAAATACTCCATAATAAAATATAAAATGAGTGGTAGGTTCCATTGGGGTGCTAAAACCCTGCTAAAACTGGAAACACGGGTCTAAAACGCGTAATACGTAAAACGTACGAATATTGTGTAAAATTGAGAAAAGTAAAATGTTACTTTTCTAATGTGATAATAATGATTTAAAATGACTTATAATGTCTAGACTGGGCTCAGTCTAGTGTCGGTTGGTATTTAATGTCTTTTAAACATAAAACCGTAAGTCTAAAAATCAATGAATGATTTATAAAATCAAGGAATGATTTTTGGTCAAAGGAGGAGGGAAAAATATGTTGACTTTTTCCAAAAATGTGAAAACTCAAATCGTCTTAGAAACGCGGTGCAGGTATAGGCTAAGGTTACGGCTGAGTAAAAGCGCTTTAAAATGAAAATTTCTGTTTTTCACGGCCGAGGTTTATTTGGTCACATTTTTCTCAGTCATGATTAATTCTCAAATAAATCATGAGTGTATCAAACATTTTTCTGATGCGGGGAAAATTAACGCGGTCGAGTTTCGTTGTGCGTAGAATTTTTGAATGACGTTTTACCCTAAAACGTGTAGTTCCTTAATAACTTTTGCGAAAATGATGTTATGAGTGTCAAACTTTTATTTTGCCATGGAAATGATTTATCATACGAGAATATGAAATAAAAATCAAATTTCGGGAAATGAATAGTAAAAAGTGAATAGTAAAAATGAATAGTAAAATTTTCAGGAATAAAAGTTAACCTGAAAATGTGAATTGTTACAGTCTCTACCCCTTACGGGGAACTTCGTCCTGAAGTTCTATGTGTGTTATATGTTGGAGCGGTGTCGATTAAGAGGTGTGGTTACTTATGAGGACTAGAGTCTGGGATTTCCAGTGATGTAGTTTGATTTGTCTCAGAATACGGTGTGTCAATACAGATTGATAACATAGTTGAATATCAGTAGAGATCCATATAATAGTCGAATATCAAAGGAAATTGATATAGCAGTCGAATATTAATAGAAATTGATATAGTAGTTGCAATCATAGTCTAGTAGGTAATCTATTGTTGTACCTAGTGTTTATTGACTTCATACTTATGTTATTTCGGATACTCCCAAACAATGTAAATAGAGGAATATAAACTTATGGTTAGGTGATTTACAATTTCTTTATTGAAATGAAAATGCATCCCAATCCATTCAAATAATTATAAATCATCCTACTTAAGAATTCCCAACACAACATTCATACTTAGCCGGTGAGTTACAAGGTAGTGTATTACGAGATGATACTGGTATTCCAAAAGAACAAAATGAATATTCAATCTTGTAAAGCTGATGAGGATGCTTGTGGTCTAACTAAGGATGATTTGAGCTTTAAAAGTTCATCAAGATCTGTTAATGTGCTTGTGGTTGTAACGGTTGTGAAGATAATGATGTGATATGTTGATGAACAAAAGTGTGTAGTATATGCTTAACATTAATATTCTTAGGTATAGATGTTGAGTTTGCTTTGAAAATCTTAAGAGTTTTTAAAGGTTTATGACGGAATGGTATTCTTAGGACCTAAACAGGATAGTACTTCTACGGGATAAAGAGAAGAATTGATAACTATCCCAAGATAGTAGTTCGGATTATCTCATAAATGAAAACTTTCAAGAATGAAATTAGGTAGTACAAATAAGGTGTTAAGATTTCGCTGAGTGGTAAGACACTATCGTGTCTCTAGATTGTTTTAATGAATTCTGGTGGTTTATCGAGTTCATGTAGGAAATTAATCTGAACATAACCCTAGTACAACTATTCCCAATATGTGAAAATTTTAAGTCGAACATAGTTAGTCAGACTATGTTCCACTGTCCCTAGGTTAAATATAGGTGACTAGTCTATATTTAGCCGAGGTTCGATAAAATTTTCAAATACCTAAATTAGGTATACTTGTGATATGTCCGTTGCTTTTGAGAAACTGTCCACTAAACAAAGGCGATGTCAAACCATTCAGTTGCAAGTCCCGCCCATACAAGACTTGTAACCTATGTTTTCACATTCCATTGCATAGAAGATAGTACGGGTAGATACGTGTGGAAAGGAAGCTTTAAGTAGTTCTAAAACAGTCCATACTTGGCCAGGATCACGAACTTTTAACAATGAAGGTTTTAGAAGAAAACTTTGATGAATGTAGAGAAAGTTGCTGAACTTTGATGAACGTAGAGAAACTCCAGCTTTTGTAGATGATGGATTTGTTTGTCCTTTAGAAATCTCATATTCTATTTAGAAATCGATAGATTGTGATGGGTTTTTGATATCATAAGAAATGATATTGATGATGTGATGGAATAATTCCAGAGACCATTGCGCAAATCACAATGTTTCGGAAGTAGATTAGACCATTGTGCAATTCACAGTGTCTAGGAAGTAGGTTAGACCATTGTGTGACTCAAAACATTTGAGAAATGATTAAGACCATTGTATAATACAATGTCTTGGAAAATAGACGAGACCATTGTATCATACAATGTCTTGGAAATAGGAAAGACCATTGCAATTAGTTACAATATCTTGGACATAAAATGTTGGAGTAGGAACATGATTGGGAGGATGTGGTTGTGTCGAAATGCCCTAGAATAGGCATACGCAGATATGTTTAGTCCATTGTTTAGATAAATGATTGAAAATAAATCGAGTTTATATATCAATATACTAATATGTTCATGTAGTATAAAATGCTTACGGGGAAATGCTCAATTATGTTAAGGGTACATATATCCATGTGCTAACATGTTTGTGTAGTATAAAATGCTTAATAAGTCCATAATCGTCTGGAGGATGGAAGGCACGAAGAGCGGAAGGCTATAAAAATGTTTTTGCTTGTAATTGTAGTTATAGTTTAGGTCTCAATTAGACCCGTTTCTCTATAATCATGGCTCTGGTACCAATCTGTAACACCCCCAATTCAATGATGCAGCGGACTTCGAACTGGGTGTTACTCAACGGCACAATAGTCACAATAATAGAAAACGAACTCTAATTGAGTCGTTTTAAAAGATTTATCATTCAAATTATATAAATATCAGAGATTACAAAATGAGGTCCCAGATGGTTCCATGTTTACAATTTACATTAAATGAGTTTTTGAATGATAATAAAATTTATAGCCCTCTTGAATATCTGTGCCCTTCTGTGCCATCCTTGATCATCATGGACCTGAAATACATGCTTAAGAGGTCAACACAAAGGTTGAGTGATATTCATAGAGTTTGTTTAATAGTTGAACACAATATGTTGGTAGTGTGAGCTATAGACTCACACCAATGGTTGGAAAACAAAATAGGTAGGCTACGTTATTATACGTCCATAAAATGTATTATACACTAAGCTTATGACACCAAAACGTTAACGGGTACCAATATCAATCGGCGGAGTTATCCCGGTAGGTACTTTGCTAACATACCTAAATCTCAAATATTAGTGCATTTGTTTGAACTTAGTCAATACAAATGGGATTCGTCAATCCCAATAGGCCTATTCACAATATTCGCGCTCACTATTACTAGTGATTAAATGGTTCATAATAAGGGATCTTGGTTTGGCAAGGATGGTACTTAGTGATAATAAAACATAGTCGGGTAGCATACAGTAGAAAGCATTGTGTTCGAGTAGAAAAATAATAGCATGTATTCCCCCCAATGGTTTGTAAAACGATTAAGTAATGGAAAGTGGGGCTATGAACTCACCTTAAGTTATATAGCAAGTAGTGAATGTGATGGTCGAATCGCGAAGGTTTCTACGAGCAACCTATAATAGAATGTTGCGACTTAGGATAGGAGTAAAGAATATGAAGAATTGCCTATATATATGTCTTGCATTTAGTCCATGATGTGGTACAAAGTGTAGTGTAAGTCTTTGAAAAGAAATGGTTTATGAAATATGTATGGTTTATATATCGGGGCGACATAATTCAGAAGTCATGTAGTAAACGTTCGAGGAGCCAGGACACTTTAATTCGTAAATCCACAACTCATCTCGACGGCTTACTTAATGAACTCCTCACATGAGGATCCCTACTATTGTAGTATTTGATAAAATATATACATATATATATATATATATATATATATATATATATATATATATATATATATATATATATATATATATATATATATATATATATATATAAGTTTTGATCCGAAAAGTTACATGTCTAATATTTGAATAAACTTAGGAAAGTTTATTTTTACATGAAGATTGTTATTAGAATGAGTTTCTTAATCTTGTGTGACGATTACTTGTAAGATCTCATGGTTCTTTTAATGGAGTAGATCCAAATTGTATGCTTAAGTTATCGCTAACTCTTTAGCTCATGTTTTCGCCTAGGTAAGTTTATATGGTCATTTAGTCATGGCCTTGCCATGACCTTTGGTCATTGTTCCATGATCTTGAGACTCAACCTTGGCTTTAGTCATGGTTGTGGTCTTGAATCTAGGTCATAAGACCTCTTGGTCTTTATAAACCATAACCATTATATAGTGGCATATACATGTAAAATAGCTGTTAATAAACTGAGAAAAATCTCATTCGTTATTGGTTTTCTGGAGACGTGCTCCTGAGTTTTTTAAGAAAACGTGATTCTGGACAACTTTCGTGCTTTAACTTTTTCATGAAACGGACCAGAAGGGCCTCTTTTTGCGTGTTTTATGTTCTGTCACAGAGTATTTAGGCAGTTTTGCCGCAAAGTTTTGGTAACTTCAAATGGTCATAACTTTTGACTCGTGTACTCGTTTTAGGTGGTTCAAATTGCTATGTTTTCCTTGTTAAGTACTATACTACAATATGTAATTGTCCAATATCATTTATATACTGTTTTTATCAGAGTTCTCCATAAAAATCACTAGTTTGCTTGTTTACTTATCATAAGTTAACATATATTTACCAATACTTGTTTTACTCATTTTTATACATCATGGACATAATCATAAGACAATATATAGCATGAATGATATGTAAATAGCATGAATATGATATTTAACAAGAAGTATGTTAGGGTTTTGCTTACAACTTTTGGCTTTCAATTAAGAAAGGAAGTTAACATGTAAGGTAAGGACTTTGATAGACTTAAGCTTCACCCTACTTCACTTCAAGCAATCTTTCTACACTTGTATTCTTGAAAGAGAGATGATGAAAGTTGAGGTGACTTGAGTAGATTCAAACTCAAGAGAAATCACCAAAGTTTCTAAGGTTTGGAAGTAGTTTGATGAATCAAAACCAAACAAGAGTTTTGGAATTGATTTAGAGTTTATGTTTCTTGAATAACACTTGAAGTAAATTTGCAATTGAAGAGTGTTTGTGTGGTGATGATGGATGAAATAGGAGGGGGAGAGGGGGCTTATATATGAGCTTGAGGAGGTTAGGAAGGTGCATTGAGGAGGTGCAAGTATTAGGATATTTTCCAAACTTGGTGGCCAAGTTTTACACTTCTTATGATCTAGGGAATGATTGGTCAAGATCAAACCACAAAAGGGTGACTCCCCCCCCCCCTAGAGGCGGTTCACATGGATAAGGATAGGATGACTTGGTCTTGTTGATATTATCCTACTTATGGAGCTAGTTTTGACTCCGTAAAATGCTAACCGTAAAGGATTAAGCCATAATACGTAAAACCGGGTATTGTAAAAATACGAAACTTGGAAGAATGATTAAACTTATCAAAATACTCCATAATAAAATATAAAATGAGTGGTAGGTTCCATTGGGGTGCTAAAACCCTGCTAAAACTGGAAACACGGGTCTAAAACGCGTAATACGTAAAACGTACGAATATTGTGTAAAATTGAGAAAAGTAAAATGTTACTTTTCTAATATGATAATAATGATTTAAAATGACTTATAATGTCTAGACTGGGCTCAGTCTAGTGTCGGTTGGTATTTAATGTCTTTTAAACATAAAACCGTAAGTCTAAAAATCAATGAATGATTTATAAAATCATGGAATGATTTTTGGTCAAAGGAGGAGGGAAAAATATGTTGACTTTTTCCAAAAATGTGAAAACTCAAATCGTCTTAGAAACGCGGTGCAGGTATAGGCTAAGGTTACGGCTGAGTAAAAGCGCTTAAAAATGAAAATTTCTGTTTTTCACGGCCGAGGTTTATTTGGTCACATTTTTCTCAGTCATGATTAATTCTCAAATAAATCGTGAGTGTATCAAACATTTTTCTGATGCGGGGAAAATTAACGCGGTCGAGTTTCGTTGTGCGTAGAATTTTTGAATGACGTTTTACCCTAAAACGTGTAGTTCCTTAATAACTTTCGCGAAAATGATGTGATGAGTGTCAAACTTTTATTTTGCCATGGAAATGATTTATCATACGAGAATATGAAATACAAATCAAATTTCGGGAAAATGAATAGTAATAAGTGAATAGTAAAAATTAATAGTGAAATTTTCGGGAATAAAAGTTAACCTGAAAATGTGAATTGTTACACAAGTAAATTAAACACAAAACTTTTAAGCTGATGAAAATCGAATCCCTTGTAGGGATTGTTTGATGAATCGATTTTGGGACAAGAGAAGGAGAAAGAAAACACCTATTATGTGTGTACAAGTTATGAGAAAACAGTATCCCATGAGGTGTTTATATACTTGAGATAACTTGGAGTCCAAGGCATAAAGGAGGTGGAACTCCTTCTAGAACATTCTTGACTTTCCAATTATTCACAAGTATTACTTCCTAATCTTCGTCTAACGGTCGTTAGTCATTCTCCGTTAAATACTAATGGTCGTTACTAGTTTTGTGTTTATTAATAATTATATATAACATTTATAAATAATTATTCTTTTACTCTTCATACGTAAAGTGTGCAATCCCACGATCTTAAGTTCGATCCTAACATAAGACTACTAAAATAATGTCCATAATCTAACAGCTCCCACTTGGACATATTTTAATAGTGTAATCAAATCGGTTAGCGTCTTGCAACACGTCGATGCCTCTAGTACAATCTCGAGTAAGGCTCCTGGACAAACCTTTTAATGATTTCTCATTATTATTATCCTTTTGTTTTTAATACCATGTTAATAAGGATATGGATCAAAGTCATTCCTTAATTAACCATTCTGTTTCTCGTTGTTTATGATTGATCAAGATTACCAAATCTTCTGAACATATTCAGGGGAGATCTTGGGTGCGGCCGCACATACATCTTACCAACCCTACGAGGGGCCCAGCAGTATTAAACTCCAAAAAAAAATTTGAAGGAACAAATTCTATCTTGACTACAAGCAAAACCCACAAACTTTGTAACATTTCCGAAAACAACCCTTATGACTACCAGTTACGTATAGCGTTAAGTTGTTCCACAAAAATGTACTACATTCATGACACTTATCTTGCATCTCAAGTCTGAGGATAACTTCTTATGATTTACTTAATGACAAGATCCATAAAGTAACATCATGTAATTGGGATAAGTCCTATATTCGGTAATATTGAATATCATTTGAAATGGCATGACTACGCATCAATATACTTTAAGTATATTATACCAACCTTCAAATTTGTCTTGATTTAATAATATTCCCATATTATTAACTGACAATGGACAATTTAAGAATAACATTTATTCATGGATTAAACATACAAATATAGGATACAATATATTATAAATTAAACATACCATGTATTTAAATTTATAATAATTGTTTAACATCCTTTATCCAAATACTAAATAGATCAATGCATGATAACTCTTGTTGATGAATTATGTCTCAAGTAATGACATTCATACTTGTTGACAAGACGTTAATCATCCAACTTTGATCTATCGGAATTTTGAGAATACTTATTTCAAGAATTCAACTATTGAAGTTCTTGTATATGCATACTCAACTATTTGATAATGCCATATTATCTTTCATAAAATGTGTGTCATCCTTAACCACCAATTTATGATAATCAAACTTCCAAACATTTTAAAGTTTAAAGTATTCTTATTCTCTTAATGTATAATGCAACTATGCTTTTAGTAAGCACAACTAGTATATATAGTCAAGGATGAAATCCTTACCATAACTAGTATTGAGTGTCATCTCAATTTCATTAGCATCGTTGTATGCAACAACAATATCTATTAAAAACTTCCGTAAACATTAATATCTATAATGTAATGTTTGATTCCCTTCAAACTTTAAAGTTTGTTGGCTGTGACAATTTTCACAACAATTGAAAAATTGTTCATCTATAGAATTTGGAAGCTGTTCCAGATTTAGGATGTGATTCTATAATCAAACATATTCTTTTTAGAATATTACACAAGTTATCTAATAACTTTTAATTAGATATTAATATTGCCAAATCATCTTGTAATCAAACATGATACAACAAAACATGATGTTCATGAAAAATCTTTGAGTCATACTTAGATTTATTCATGTCATACATATCTATTTAGACTTTCTAAATAATATATCATGTTATATTAGATTCATTTACCGCACATGTTTCAACAATAAACATTCATTCCAAGGTTGTATGTCTTATTTCCTAAATCTTATAAGTAAAGTTTCATTCCAAACTAAGACTTAACTTTTAACTTATATGGAATGTTACTTTTTATATGTTTTACAACATATATGATTTAGAAATTAAATATAATACTCCTACTAGCTTTTAAGAATACTTAGAAATTATCTTATTTCAATTATAAATCAAAACATGGATTTAATAATTAAACATAAGAGTAATCTTCTAGATGCATGCATTTATCCATCCATGGATTATTGCACTTTGTACACTTCTAAAGATTTATTTGAATTCATAAACTTCTCTTGATTACTTATCGTCCTCGCTCAAGTAATCACTCAAGAAAGAGTTTTGATATTCTATTGTCAATTTCATAAATGTGACAATCATAATCTTTATATATTAATGTGCTTAGAAAAGAATATTCAATCACAGTTAATTGCTTAAGTGTGATTAATAAACTTGTCATAAAACATGCATTAAATACGTGCACAATATTGTCCATATGATTTCTATATAAAGATTTAAACCACAAGGGTTACCTTATCTTTGAAGAAACTCATCTTCATTTTCTAGTCTTACTATTAAGATAAACCACATTTCTAAAATTGATTATCTTTATGGACAACATCTTAGTCATTCATATCATGTATACTTTACCCAATTACATATTTGATAATGTATCATAATGATTATCAGGTTTACAATAATCCTGTAAATCATAGCCCTCAGCATATTAATCAAATATCTGAGATATATTACTATTTTATGAATGATAATTCCATCATCTTGAGATTTAACATTTAAATGTCAAACTTTATTATCATGTTGAGATTTAACATTCAAATGTCAAACTTCATCATGATATTTACTAGTTTATTTTAGAAGATTATGTATCTTGTAATTTTATCTTTTAAAGATCAAAACTCCCACTTGCTTTTAGCAATTTAAAGACTATCTTTAAATACTTAGCAAATAAAGCAACAATACAATGTTCTCTTTTGGGATATTACAAATACGTATTGACTGTTCATGACTTTACTTTGTTAATAACCTCTTCATAAGCAGTTAAACAAATTTATAACTTCAATTTAAGACTTAATGTAATTCATCACATTCATCACATTCCATCATATGATGATGTCTTACTAATCTTCTAGGTTGGAGTTTTATTAAATATGTCCAATTCATACTCAATATTCTAACCTTGATAACTTTTGGAAGAAAAGAAGTCATAGTTATATTTAATCAAACAATATAACTAGAGTTTGATTTTCCTAACTGAACATACCATAAACATTTGGCATTTCATTAAGATTAATATTGTAGGACTATCTAACAATATTTAAGATAACCATATTCCTTTTGACTTGTCTATTTATCAACTAATTCATTTTAATGGTATAATAATTTTCAAGCCAATTGCATGCTTTATAACACAAGTACTTTTAATAAAGTCACTTCATGTCCATGTCTCTACAAGAAAACATAAACTGTTATAATCCCACTATACGTTATAAGTCATTTAACAATTTAATGGCTTCATGTATATGTCTTTATTAAAACACATAACAAGATAACGTCTTACTTTATTATAAGTGTTGTAACAATTAAAAGACTTTATGTTTATATCTTTACAATGAAACATAAACATGTTTAACTAAAGTAATTATGAAGACCATATTTTGGTTTCAATCTTAATTTCAAGTTAATTTATTACTTCACAATAATGTAAATAACATTATTTTTTCATTTATTTATGTCATTCCAAGAACACATAAATATTCAGATTGAAGTAGCATTAGATTACTTAATTAATTTATGTCATTCCATGAATTCATAAATATACTAATTAAAGTAGTCTTGATATCATATTGACACATGTTCTAATAGGTATCTAATTTAGAAGCTGCAAATTCTCATAGTTCAATTACATCAGTTGATCTGCTAGTAATGAAAATATGAAATTCACCTTGTTGTTGCAATCTAGCTAAGCTCTCACATAACATAAATTGTAACACCAAGTGTTTCTTGAATTAGATTAGTATAATTCATATTAGAACATTATTCTCTTACCTTGCAGTCAAGAGAATCCATTAAATCATATCTTTATGAGTTGTTTCTTGCACACATTAAAGATAACATTTCTCCTACTTGTGCATGGAACAACCTCATATAGTTGATAAACAACACGCCATGCATTTGTTTATGTGATCAATATGATTGTGTCATAGATTTTAGCATAACAAGTAGATGTAGAACAACAATGTCTAGTAAGAAAACGTACAAGACTATCCTTAAAAGTATGAGTGTCTATACTTGGAAAGTAATTTTCTCTAGCTACCAAGATGTCAAAGCTTGTAACTCCCATTGAATTAAAGATCATTACAATAATTCCTTATTCAGTAATAAGTACACAATACTCCCACTGAATTTGACAACATTGTAAATGTTTCATATCCAGTGAAAACAAAAATTGTGCTTTTAACTTTCCTACACCTTTAAATGTCCATAAGTAACAATTACTTATGCATTAAAGAGTGTATTCTACTACGTAAATGATGGACTATCCACCAAATGCTATTAACTTGAAAAATTGGGCATGCAATTTCTTCCTTAATAGGTCTACCATCCTACAATGTATGTAGTACCTTTAAAATAGTCAAAACAACTAGTTTATTTTTAAACATTATGCGGTAATTAGTCTAGCTTCTAATTATAATAACTCATAAAATGTCATACATAATTTTCTGTTAATCAAATATCATATTTGTTACTAAGAATTTAATCACCGAATGAGGATGATGAAATCCCTATGGAAAATATGCGCAATTTTTTTAACTATTAAAATTTGCTATGAGTTATATTAGAATTTAGACATATCTAATATTCCTATTACCCTTTTTCATTCATGAAAAAGAATAGGATTGTGTCTTACTCTTCTTTCATAGAAAGGAGACTTCTTTTGTCTTTTAAGTAAATTATTCTTAATCAAACATTTGTTTGAAAATAGAACGAGATCAATTTACCAAAGCCCAAAGTGCGTTAATGGTTTGAACGTTGCATTAATACATTAAAACGAATTACAAAATTCAATTTCAGTATTTTCAATAATTTGATGTTTAAGAAAATAAAATACCCATTGGTAAATATATTCATATAAACCATAGTATTTTCTTAAAGCTAGGATCCTAATTGACATAGTACCATTACACCTGTTGATCTGCTAGTAATGATAGTATTTAACAAGGTAATTGTCGAACAATAATTGCCAATACCATATTGCAATTCCTAGATTTATGGGATTTACAATCACAAAACTTTTGTAATGTAAGCATGTTTGATCCCCATCTTAATGCCTTGAGTCCAAGATCTCACTTCCTACTCAATTTAAGTCGTCTAACTTAAAAACTGAAAACTCATAAATCATTACATCAGTTGATCTGCTAGCAATGAAATTACGAAATTTACCTCACCATTGCAATCTCGCCAAGTTCTCACATGACATAAATTACAACTTCAAGTGTTCTTAATTAGATGGCATTCGACTTAATTTTATAAGGGTATAAATTTTGACGTGTAATCAAAATAATGTATGAAGAAGCATGCATACAACTTCATAATATTGGTTTTATAAAACAATTTTATTACCAATTCACTAAGAGTAAAATAGCAAAGTTTTGATTGAGGTATCGGGTTCACCAATTAAAGAATTACCAACAATTATCGTCCACTATATCGTACTTTTGCATAAGCCTTAAGGCTTAGTGTTTCGGATAATCATTGTGGAATTGTGGTCAATCCACCCTTAAGATGACAATGTACATGTAATGGTTGTTCGGTAAGTCTAATTTACACACAAACGAGCGTTAAGATAGAATGTTGTCTATCTAAGGCCACAATTTAATGCGAAGCCAACCTTATACCCATCTTGTAGTGTGTAAACTTCGGTCGGGCCTAGTTAACCATTACGTACAAAAACATCAATCAACCAATCATTTGAAATTTAAGCTCTTAAAAACCAAAACAATTTCGCCATTTATTTAGTCCATATTATTTTTCTATTCAAAAATTACCCTTTTTTCGTTTATAAACATGTCTTACACAAAATAAACAAAAAACAAGTAATTCATAATAAAAAATAAACAACCAAATAAACATATACATAACATAACAATTAAATATGTATAAACATGTAGCCACATGCAAATTTTATTCAATAGTCCTATTAATAATCAAGTGTAGGTGTATTATGCATTTATTCAATTAAGGCTTTCTTCTTCAATGAAAAAAGAGTCACATACATCGATAAATCGATTGCGTAAGCCAAAACTAAACAAATACCACATAGCACATAATTGATTACTTAATATTGGAGTCTTCCCCAATCAATATCTATTAATAAATTTACATGTTTCGATATAACTTAACAATTAATTCATATATCCAATTTAAACCATTTAAATTATCACACAATAAAATCCATGCAAACAAGCACTTTTCAAGGATTATGCTTAACAATTAACATATTGCACCAAGATCGTTTACTAAAACGCATAACCAATTACATGATATCATAGGGTTTTTAATCATATTAAAAAATTCAAAAAACAAAACCCTAAAAACCCTAATAGGTCAATCTACCTAATAAAAAAATTAGGGTTAGGAATCGAAAAACCCTAAAAACATGTAATTAAACGAATCAAGATTCAATTTTTATGCGTTTCGATAATTAGTTACACATTATAACGGCTCTAGATGCCACTGTTGAAATTATGATATAATGACAATCATATAAAATAAACCAAACATAACAAGAGAGCATATGCGGAAGCGTTATAACAAGATCATATAACATGTAATTAATTAATCAATAATAAATAGTAAACGTACCGTAGTGATTCTAGCCCAAACAAGAATCAATTGCAATCTTCAATTCAAGAACCCTAATTAGGGTTTATGTGGATTATAAGAATTACCCCTTACCTTTTTTGTAATTCAATCCAAGAATCAAACAATAGTGTGTTTGAATCGTGTTCTTGTACACACGTACTAATTCAAGTAAAAGTTTATGCAAGTAAATTAAACACAAAACTTTAAAGCTTATGAAAATCGAATCCCTTGTAGGGATTGTTTGATGAATCGATTTTGGGACAAGAGAAGGAGAAAGAAAACACCTATTATGTGTGTACAAGTTATGAGAAAACAATATCCCATGAGGTGTTTATATACTTGAGATAACTTGGAGTCCAAGGCACAAAGGAGGTGGAACTCCTTCTAGAACATTCTTGACTTTTCAATTATTCACAAGTATTACTTTCCTAATCTTCGTCTAACGGTCGTTAGGCATTCTCCGTTAAATACTAACGGTTGTTACTAGTTTTGTGTTTATTAATAATTATATATAACATTTATAAATAATTTACTCTTCATACGTAAAGTGTGCAATCCCACGATCTCGAGTTTGATCCTAACATACGACTACTAAAATAATGTCCATAATCTAACACTATCAACCTTTTCAACCGGGCTCTATGTCCATTTTTGTAGTAGTGACATCTGTAACGAAATATCTCAGTTACATAATTCCACGGTAAACACAATATCCACTCATATTATAACGCTCATTTGGAGTTCAATCAAGATTCTTAGTCGTCTTTAATTCACTTGACATAACACTTATTTGTATATTATTAGGAGAATCTCATGACACACTGCGGCAGAGGGACAACAAACAAGGAGATACACTCCAAAATGCAAGAACTTGTGCAACTTGTGTTTTGTGACTCGCCCGATGATCTTGATCAGGATTTGAAACAGATATTCTTAACCATTGCAAGAACCAGCTTCTACTACAAGGCCTACTGTGATCCAGAGACACTACAAAAAATAGTGCTATTCTCCACACTTATTTTGCCACGGTATGGTCAACTGTGGAGTTTTTTTTTTTTTTTTTTTTTTTTTTTTTTTTTTTTTTTTTATATATAGATAATAATTTTGCTACATTTATAAGTGTAACAAATATTTAAAAAATAAACCACATATATAAGTGTGTACAATTACAATAAAGCTAAACATATATGTGTAGCAAATGTCTCCACACTTTTATTATTGAACATTTTTTGCAATTTTGCCACATTTTTAGGTGTGGATCTTCAAGGAAATTTTTCACACTTTTAACCATAAACATTTAGACAATATCTCAACACTTATATGTGTAACAAAATTTGTCACACCCATTATTACCACACATGAGAAAGTGTGAAATCAATAATTTTACACATTTTTAAATGTGACCATTTGGCCTTTAAAATTTAGAGAATTCATATAGTTTTTTGTAGGGAGATGATGAATGTTTATATCTCCAAAGTACTGTTTGAAATTGTAGCCTAAATTAAAAGCAATGTAAATCCCATAGTTCTTGCATAGCTTATTGAAAAGAAGCATGCACTACACCAAGGGGGACGGGGACGACAAATTTAGCGACGTCGTCATCGCTAAAAGTGGCATAAGCCCACTTTTTAGTTAACACTTTGACTAGGAACCCACTTTTTTTTGTTAAAAGTGCTTATAATTAAATAATATTTTATTTATATTAAATAAAAAATAAATATTTTAAAAAGATGTTTAGTCCACAAAAATTAATTTAGCCTATCCAAATCTTTAGCGATGACAAGTCTTATCGCTAAAGGTATATATGAATTTAATAATATTTATTGTAATAGTAAATAATTTTTCATTAAATATTAATTAATTAAATAAAAAAATTATTGTCAAATACCTTTAGCGACGATATTTGTCATCGTCACTGGTGTAATTAATTTTTAATTTATATATAATTGTTAAAATTAATTTTAAAAATATTTAAATTAGTTTATTGACCAAATTAATATTTTAATAAATTAGAGGAATCATTTTGGTAGTTAAAATATGTTTAAACTACAACAAATAAATAAGACATGTGAATTACATTTCAAATTGATATAAGTTTAAACCTTAACACATTCAAATAAATAGCCTTTGTTTATGTGATTTGGAAAACGACATAAAGTATAAAGTACAAATTTAAAATTACGGTTCAAAATGCTAAATTGTTTTGGCTAAATGAAAAACTACTCCACAACAAGCTTTTCCATGTCATTTAAAAGCTCATAAAGTATTCCAACTGACTGACATGTATTAGCCTCGCTTTTTTATAAAGATAATGTTACACAAGTGAATTGGACTAGATTTGTAACAAGTAGTACCCGCAGGGACTACTATTGTACGTTAGGTAAAATTATATTGTAATGAGCCTATAAATACCCCTCATGACTTTCCATGAGAGGTGTGGGAAATCGTGTAACCTTTATTTCATTTATTCAGTTCTAATAAACACCTTTTCTTCACCTTTCTCTCTCTACTTTCTCTCTCTAGAATAATCATGTATTTCGATCAACCTCGACCTCCAGAAGGTGTTTTGATGAGGCGAAAAATGAACCACTTTTAGGGGGTCATTTAAGCCCGGAATTGAATTTATTTGATCAAATATTACCCTAAATCGTTCCTTTTGTGATTTTAGGTACTTTAGGAGTGAAATCTGGAAAAGGAAGCAATTCGGACGTTTTTGGAGCATAAAAGTGAAGAAAACGCCAAAGACTTAATTTTCCATGCTGAGAATAGTACCTGACGGCGTCAAGAGGAAAACCATGACGGCGTCAAGAGTAAAAATGGTGACGACCCAGTGCAAACCTGACGGCGTCACAAGAAGGGCGTCAAGAGTTAATTTTGTGACGGCCTGCATAAGGTGTATACATGACGGCGTCAGACCCAGATCTAGGCAGTCCGAGGAACTATTTGGCGGCGAGATGACGGCGTTAGACATTTGTTCTTGACGCCGTCACCTTCTAAACTCTATATATAGTTTTCTATTTTTCATTCATTAGGAAGGAACTTGTGTGGAGAACCCTAGGGCCGAACTTTGTAAACCCTAGCTCGTATTTTACAGTATTTTCAAGGGTTTTCAACCCTTGAATCATTTCATGTGCTATTAAGATAAGTCTTCTCTTAATTCAATCAATATGTCTATGTGTTGGTTGTCTATATCTTGTGCTTGTCTTGATTTCAACATGCTAGGCTAGATCTATCTTGTATTTGCTTGGATCTAATGAAACCTAGATGTTAATTATGTGTTGATTACTTGTTTATGGTTGTATTGGATGAATGATTTCAATGTTAGGCTTAAGAAAACTGGCAGATGTCCATTGTGTAACATGCTTGAACGTCTTAGGAAACATGAACCGATGTGTACTAGGTTTTATTGGTTGTAATTAATGCATGAGTAAATTCTAATGATCCCATGTTAGGAGCTTTTTAGCCGGCTCAACATAGGAGTGAAGTAGGCACTCATAGGATTGGGGAAGTAAGTACGCCACCCCATGAATGGTATTAAGGAATACAATCCGTCATCCACGCAACTATAACAAGTAATTAACGTGTAAAAGATATCTAGGGAGTAGTGAAATCTAAGTAAACACATTTCTCCCACATATTGCTCACAACTTTAGTTTAATTTCATTTTTAGTATTTTATTTTGATTATTGGGTTAGTTGACTAGCAACTAATTCCGCCCAAATCCTTCAAACCCGAGATTTTAATTTACTTTCTAAAAAAATATAAAAATATAAAAAAGAATCATCCCTCATCTCTAGACCTAGTCTTTAGGTTTTCTAATCCTAGCGACACTATTCCTAGCTGAACGATCAATCCACCGGTACTTGTCATTATACTATAATACATCGATCAGGTACACTGCTTGGTGGGGGTTGTAAGCTTCTCAAGATCCCTTGAGAGGTAAAGCCTGGTGCAATCCCTACGCATCAAGTTTTTGGCGCCGTTGCCGGGGAATAGTTATTGTCTAGGTTAGAATCTCTTTTTATTAGGTCTACTTGCTAGATTCCTTTCTAGTAAGATTTCATTTTTATTTTTAGGTTCTCTTTAGTCTATCTTAATTCTTCGTGTTTTTGTTCGTAACTCTTCACCACCCGACATCATGGACGATGGGAACATCTTTGAACCCGTCATCCCACCACAACAAAACCCACCACTAGAACCTCTTAGGCCCCGAACCCTAGGAGAGTATTCCTGACCTAGCCACCAAGGCTATCGAAACACTATTGAGCTCACCGGAGCCAATGTGACCCCCTTGCGATCCGACACCATCCGGTTGGTGCAAAGCGGATGTGCATTCCATGGACTTCGTTCCGAAGATCCAAACCAACATCTCAAGGACTTCCTTAAAATCGTAGATTCTATAGACCTAGATGTTGCAACTAGAGAGACAACCCGATTATGCCTATTCCAATTCACTCTATGTGATCAAGCTAGTTAATGGCTTGAATGTTTACCCGCGGGATCCATCACTACATGGGATGATCTCACCACTCGTTTCCTTTCTCAATTTTTCCCACCGGGGAGAACTACCAAGCTTAGAAATGATATCTTGATGTTCCAACAACGTCAAGGTGAAACTCTTTATGAAGTATGGACTCGATTCAAGGACTTACTCCAAAAAGTCCCTCATCATGGCATAGATCTTTGGCTCCAAGTCCAAATCTTTTATGGCCATATCGATCTCTCCACAAGGCGAGCCATTGACCAATCGGCCGGTGGTAAGCTACGTGATCTAAGTGCGGAACAATCATGGGAACTCATAGAAGATCTTGCTCTCTATGACAACGAAAGTTGAATGATCCCCGTGATTTGAACAAAACGGTCAAGGCAATATCTTTGCCTTCGAACAACTCTAGCACTCCCGACCGTAGGATCATGGAACTTGAGGACCAAGTCAAGTTTCTCATGAAATCTTACGAAGCTCCTAAGCCTTCAAGCCAAGTGAACAAAATCACTTCTTTATGTGAATTATGTAGTGGTCCCCATGACACTCGTGATTGTGTGGAACTCCCCGGAACAGCTTTTGCGGACTACGCATCCTCGCGTACCGACGAAGCGGGAGATAAGTGGTACACTTTCAAACCCGAGCCAAACCCTTACGGTGATTCATACAACCCCTCTTGGAAAAATCACCCAAACCTTAGGTGGAAACAAAATCAAGCCAATTCTTCCAATCCGCCTAATCGTTACCAACCAAACGGTCCACCCTCCAACCGTACTTTCAACAACAATCCTTCTAACAACTATGGTAGTACCAACAATCTTGAAGGATTGATGTCTAAGTTCATGGTATCTCAAGAAGCTCGCATAGCTAGGTTTGAAACTGAATTCAACCAACAACAAACGGAGATGACCAACAAGATAGACAACTTGTTAAAAGCCCTCAACAACCAAGCGTTAACCACACCTAGGAAGGACACTAGGGACATCAATAACGGAATCCAAATTAAGGACCCCTCATCATCCAAACATGTCCACTTTGTTAATGTTGTCACCATTAAGCCAATAGATAAGAATATAGAAGAAAGTGACAAAGATGAAGTTGAAGTTGAAACTAAGACTAGGGATGAAATTAGGGAAGTTGAGGTTAATAAGGGAGAGGAGTTAGAGGAAGTAGAGACTATAGAAAAGCACTTTGATAAGTTGCCCACCAAGGAAGAACGGGAATACCATAAGGATTTATTCGATGGTCCCGAGACACCATATATCCTTGGCACACCCCTTATCAAAATGGGAGACCCCTCTAACATCAACATACCATGCAACATCGGGCATATGCATATATGAAAAGCTTACATCGATCCTCGATCTCCTGTAAACATCATGACTAGGACTTATTACAATTGGGTGATGAAGAAACAACTTGATTATAGGATGATGCCCAATAAGAATTTGATAAGTAATTTTGTAGGAAGAGTGAAGGGATTGCATGTGATTATAGGTAATTTCACTTATGAGATCGATTTTATGATAGTAGAAGACACTCGTCCGGTGATAGATGATTGCCTAAGCCAAGTAATATTCGGAAAACCATTTGTTGAGGCCACTAGGATGAGTTATGATCCGACTTTAGGGATAGTTAGGTTTAAGGAAGAGAATGATGAGATTGCCTACCAAATGCCCTACAAAATTGAGCAATACCGCCTTCTCTCTAATATAGAAAAAGAACACAAACAAGCGGCTTATTATAGGAATGATGAGGATAGACATAGAGGAGTAGAGTATGTGAAGAATAGGATGCTTGGTTTCTACAAAGAATGCTTGCAACTAGGTCCGGAATACAAAACTGGCTTAGAAGACAACCTAGAGAGTGGAACCAACGATGAGGTCACATAGTAACCCATGACCTTGAGTCTAGCTACAAGACTCGTAAATAAAGAAAAGCGCTTCTTGGGAGGCAACCCATGTTTTGTGTGATTTTTATTTTGTTTGTTTGTTTGTTATTTGCTTCCGTATGCATGCTTTATTTTCATTGTTGGTAGATCATGTTTCAAAACTAAAATAGTGGAAATACTTTATTTTGTTGTTTGGCCTAGTCTTAACTTCACCCAAAGGTATTTTTCCAAAAGATAAGTGTAAGGGGAAACCCCAAATATGTTTTTAAGAAACAAACCGATCATGATTCTCCACAATATTAAGTGAACATGTATATTCGTATTTGTTAGAGTCAAATGCTTGTATCGAGTCATAATGATGTTTTGCAGGATTTTCCAGGAAGTAAGACCAAGTTTTTCCAGAAATTTTCCGGAAACTTAACATAAGAATTTCTGCAGGTCACTTCTGACGGCGTCACGAGTTTATTCTAGACGGCGTCACGTGTAAAAATCTGGAAATTTTACCAATTTTGTTTTTCTAACGGAGTCTTAAAGTTTTTGTTGAATTATTAGTTTTATAATCTCCAGGAAATCTGCAAACATCATTCCACAAGCATTATATCTTATTTTGTTTTCTAGGTTTTATTAGCATATGTAGATTGCCGCCGATTTTATGCGAGGTTGCCTTGTCTGTTTTCTCAGGATTTACAGGTTATGTATGACAAGAAGATGATTATTATTCTGGAAGGGAAGCTTTGATTGTTCATTTTCTTAGAGGAAGATCTAACCTGGCCACCTTATTATCCATACCGAGCGAATCAGGGGAGTATTTGATTTCATTCTTTTTACTTATTTCACTTTTACATTCTTTACTTGAACATTGGAGACAATGTTCATCTTAAGTGTAAGGGGAGGGTAAAATGATGATACCTTACAGATACACTTTCGCTTGAGTTTGTTTGTTTGATAGTAGATGTGTAATAAAACTATGAGAAATACTTGTTAGTGCAATTTTAGCGCCAAATTTAAAATTTTTTACAACATTTAGGAGTGAAACTTTAGCCATAGCAAGCGCCTCATGGATAGGAGATTGTATGACTAGCACAAAACCGTACTATTCAAAAAAAATTTCCACCCAAATATGTGAGGTTCGCCTTTAGATTTGATAGGAAAAGCATTTACTATTAGTGCTTATGAGTGTACCGGTAGCATTTAGATTCTAGAACTTGCGTTAGTGATGCATCCCGATACCGCTAGTGAGACTACATTCGTGTAGTAGGATTTACTACATGATAGGAGGCATTAGGATCACCTTTGTGTTAAACCCGTATTATAATTACTTGACCATTTAAGTCATATTACTTGGCTAGTTAAGTCAATTAATTTTTCCCACACCTTAGCGTTGTACTCATTTTTAGTACACGATACCCCTAGTACACCCCTCCGAACCTATCTTTTCGTTTCTAACTTTAAGCATTTTACTTAAAGGAAGAATTTGTTACACCCCACTTAAATGTACACCCAAATCGCCTTAGCCTTCCGTGTATGTGCTCATTTTTAGTGCATTATTGTTATTTGTTAAACCTTAAGTTAATTATCTAATTGATTACATGGTTGCTAAGTCGAGTCATATCTTGTACATATTGTTTTGTGACGATTGGGACTCATGGGTAAAATACTTATTTTATGGAGTAATGGGGAAGAACATCATTTATTACCCCCATATGTGCGTTAATCTTAAAAGTACTCCAAGTGTTTTGATTTTCTTAATTCGAGTCATTAGATTAGTTTATTGTAAAGTATGTAAAAATTCAAGTGTAAGGGGAATGTTCATTCCCTATGATGTATTATTTTGGATGGTAGGGTAAGAGTGTATGCAAAAAAAAAAAAAAAAAAAAAAAAAAAAAAAAAAAATCGAAAAAACAAGAAAAAGAAAAAGAAAATAGAAAAAGAAAAGAAAAAAACATACGGACTACCATCCCTTTTCATTCTATGTTCATTTTATGTTTTTGTTATTTTTCATTTATTAGCTTAAGTCGAGTCTAGTCTTGGCTTAGCAACGCCATATTGTACATGTAATTAACCAAGATTGTTAACTTGCCACCAGTAAAGACTGCCTATATCCAACAAAACCGTGTATTCCATATCCCTACACCTAACGTTACAACCCTTTAAAAGACCTCTTTGATAGTTTATCCTAGGTGCTTACGCCATGTGGTGGAGGTTTGATCCTTTCCCAAGCCTATGATAATCTATTTTGCTATGACAGGTAGTGAGAGATATTTTCCGTTTCCATATTGTGATATTACTTTATTACACCCGAGAGATGTGAGTATCAAAACACTATTTGTGAGGTGCTAGTATATGACCTCCGTGCTTATCTTTGGTCTTTAGTGGAACGATTATTTGTTGTAATTACTTTTATATTAGTGTTAAATGACCCCTAACTTGTATTTTGATTAGAATAAAAGCGCATTTACTTGAGGACAAGCAAATCTCAAGTGTAAGAGTATATGATGAGGCGAAAAATGAACCACTTTTAGGGGGTCATTTAAGCCCGGAATTGAATTTATTTGATCAAATATTACCCTAAATCATTCCTTTTGTGATTTTAGGTACTTTGGGAGTGAAATCTGGAAAAGGAAGCAATTCAGACGTTTTTGGAGCATAAAAGTGAAGAAAACGCCAAAGACTTAATTTTCCATGCTGAGAACAGTACCTGACGGCGTCAAGAGGAAAACCATGACGGCGCCAAGAGTAAAAGTGGTGACGACCCAGTGCAAACCTGACGGCGTCACAAGAAGGGCGTCAAGAGTTAATTTTGTGACGGCCTGCATAAGGTGTATACATGACGGCGTCAGACCCAGATCTAGGCAGTCCGAGGAACTATTTTGCGGCGAGATGACGGCGTCAGACATTTGTTCTTGACGCCGTCACCTTCTAAACTCTATATATAGTTTTCTATTTTTCATTCATTAGGATGGAACTTGTGTGGAGAACCCTAGGGCCGAACTTTGTAAACCCTAGCTTGTATTTTACAGTATTTTCAAGGGTTTTCAACCCTTGAATCCTTTCATGTGCTATTAAGATAAGTCTTTTCTTAATTCAATCAATATATCTATGTGTTGGTTGTCTATATCTTGTGCTTGTCTTGATTTCAACATGCTAGGCTAGATCTATCTTGTGTTTGCTTGGATCTAATGAAACCTAGATGTTAATTATGTGTTGATTACTTGTTTATGGTTGTATTGGATGAATGATTTCAATGTTAGGCTTAAGAAAACTGACAGATCTCCATTGTGTAACATGCTTGAACGTCTTAGGAAACATGAACCGATGTGTACTAGGTTTTATTGGTTGTAATTAATGCATGAGTAAATTCTAATGATCCCATGTTAGGAGCTTCTTAGCCGGCTCGACATAGGAGTGAAGTAGGCACTCATAGGATTGGGGAAGTAAGTACGCCACCCCATGAATGGTATTAAGGAATACAATCCGTCATCCACGCAACTATAACAAGTAATTAAAGTGTAAAAGATATCTAGGGAGTAGTGAAATCTAAGTAAACACATTTCTCCCACATATTGCTCACAACTTTAGTTTAATTTAGTTTAATTTCATTTTTAGTATTTTATTTTGATTGCATCTTAGTATTGGGTTAGTTGACTAGCAACTAATTCCGCCTAAATCCTTCAAACCCGATATTTTAATTTGCTTTCTAAAAAATATAAAAATACAAAAAAGAATCATCCCTCATCTCTAGACCTAGTCTTTGGGTTTTCTAATCCAAGAGACACTATTCCTAGCTGAACGATCAATCCCCCGGTACTTGTCATTATACTATATTACATCGATCAGGTACACTGCCTGGTGGGGGTTGTAAGCTTCTCAAGATCCCTTGAGAGGTAAAGCCTGGTACAATCCCTACGCATCATGTTTCTTGGTCTTAACAAGTGGCATCAAGGAAAACCAGTGGCGAATCGTGGTGTTTTGTGGTGAAAAAAATGTGTTTTTTGGTGTTTTTTTCTTAGAAAAAGTGCGTGTTTCTTCGAGTTAGGTATGAATTTTGGCGAAAGGAACCTTTCTAGTGAGTAAGGAACCTTTTTGGCGAGTAAGGAACCTTTTTAGCGAGTAAGGAACCTTTCTGGCGAATAAGGAACCTTTCTGGCGAGTAAGGAACTTATTTTGGCGAGTAAGGAACTTACTTTGGCGAGTAAGGAACTTTTTCTGGCGAGTAAGGAAGCTTTTTGGCGAGTAAGCTTACTCTCTGGCGAGTAAGCTAAGGTTTTCATCGAGTAAGCTTTTCAGTGAGTAAGCTCTTCAGCAAGTAAGCTCTTCAGCGAGTAAGCTTTTCATCGAGTAAGCTCTTTAGCGAGTAAGCTCTTCAGCGAGTAAGCTTTTCAGCAAGTAAGCATTTCAGCGAGTAAGCAACTTTCAGAGAGTAAGGAATTTCAAGCTTTCAGAGAGTAAGGAATTTCAATTTTTCAGAGAGCAAGGAATTTCAAATTTTCAGAGAGTAAGGAATTTCAAACTTTCAAAGAGTAAGGAATTTCAAGTTTTTAGAGACTAAGGAATTCTAATCTTTCAGAGAGTTAGGATTTGTTTACTTTCAGAGAGTAAGGACTTTAATTCCAGAGAGTAAGGAAAAGTTTACTTTCAGAGAGTAAGAAAAGTTTACCTTCAAACCAAAACACATGATATCATTGGTCAACACTTAATAGAAGATGATTCATTTCATCGATTCATAAACTTAATACCAATACATCCCGCTTCAAAACACACCACATATAGCTTAAAAGATCCTGATCAAGAATCACAATCAAATGACAACGGCTAGTATCAGATTTTTGTGACTACGGAGTTTTTGTACGATATTGCTTATTGGGTTTAAAGTTCATTTCACGGGCATGTGTACTTATTTATCTCAAATTCTAGAGGTTGGATGGATGCATGACTTTCAGAGATACTTGTTTGGGCAAACACTGGTAGTGATAGTGATTAAGACTTGGATTATCTAGTTATACCCGATGTAAGGAGTTGCATTATAGTACTCACGGGTCACTTTAAGGAGTTACATTGTAGTAATCAGTGTCACATGGAATTGTGGATAGTCCAAGAGGAGTATATTTCATATACTGTTTTTTGGTTTGGGTATATGGCACTACCTATGCTTAAGGGAGTTACGTTGTAGTGCTCAGTATAGGTTATTAGTCACACTTTCGTACAAGATTAAGTCACATATCTAAGGCATGTTTACTTCATTCTCAGATCGGTTATATTGGGTTGTCTCCATTAAGTGGTCATTTACTAGCTGGTTGGATTTTGAAGAGGTCGCTTATAGGTTGAAGAGAAGATATGAGATTGTAGAAAAAAGAGAGTCATATTTTTTCGACATATTCTCATGGAATTATGCTTACATGGCTTCAATATTGCATCAAGTACAAGGTAATTTATGGCATGTACACAACACTATGATGATTCCGATAACTCGTAACCATCAGGAGGGAGAAGAACATGCCAAAAGAAGTAGTGTTTCGTCTTCAGTGATTGGATTGACTGAGAGAACTGTGCTTAACATCATGAATGGAGAAGTAGTGTGAGTGCATCGAGGCTTATTTACCAACTTGGATGCAATACTATGTGAGTTATGTTGTTATGATGTTCCCCGAACGACAACCATTGTGCTAAATTCTAGTGTCTATTTTATCCGTTGCGTGTTTCGTTGTGTGATTAGAGGACTTAAGAGATCTAATGAAAGAAGAAAGGTTGTCAGTTTAGGAGGGAACAGGTAAAAGAAAAAGGCTCACTAGTTAGGAGGGAGTAATAACCTAACTATACCATTACAGTTGAAGTTCAGAGCTACATAAATCAGTGCCATCAGTGCCGAAGATCAAATTCCGAGATCATTGGACGAGAGAACTTCAAAGTCTGCCTCAAATCTAGACTACAAAGACTCTGCGCTTCAACAACGTCAACATAGTTTATTAATAATGTAATTTACTTTGTTTATATGTCTCATTGCAACCATTCACGTGTGACGATATCTTGGAGGGAGATTGTTAGCCTCGCTTTTTTTATAAAGATAACGTCACACAAGTGAATTGAACTAGATTTGTAACAAGTAGTACCCGCAGGGACTACTATTGTACGTTAGGCAAACTTATATTGTAATGAGCCTATAAATACCTCTCATGACTCTCCATGAGGGGTGTGGGAAATTGTGTAAGCTTTATTTCATTTATTCATTTCTAATAAACACCTTTTCTTCACCTTTCTCTCTCTACTTTCTCTCTCTAGAATAATTATGTATTTCGATCAACCTCGACCTCCAGAAGGTGTTTCTTGGTCTTAACAACATGCATGGTCCTTGTGATGCCTTTCCGTATCAAGTGTTACCTCAAATATCTTTATCTTTAGAGTCAAGAGCTTGCAATTTTAGTACTCTGCCGTTCCAAGACTTAGTGCAGATCCAGATAGTCCCGGAGAAAAACTTAGAGGTGCTGAGGGTCCAGAAGAAGAACTTGGCAAGAACTCCTTACAGCTGCAGTTTACCCTGTATATCAAAAAATCACAAATATTTACACTTTGATAAATGGCCCTGTATATCAAGCAATCACAAATATTTACACTTTGATAAACACAATGTATTTTCACCAAGGGTAACAATAACTTATCGGGGAACCAATTAGACGGAGCAAGAGTTCATCATTATATATAAAATATCCACATCCATAATCTTCTAGTGTTGTCTGTTACAAAGTAAGAAGATCATAAGAAATGTCTTTTTAACAACCAAATTATTTATATAATACATAAATAAAAAACTTCTGATTGTTCACCTTTGAAAGAGTACATTCATAGAAAATTCTACCATGGCTTTGAGGTTGATATGATTTTCTTTGCACTACATCTCCTCTAGAAGGAAACTTAAAAGTTTCATATCGCTCTATCTGTATAAGCCACAAAATCAGGTGGTGGTGGGTAAGGTGGTGGTGTGAGGATAAGAGTTTATGAGGATAAGAGTGTGTGAGGATAAGAATTTGTAAGGATAAGAGTTAAGCATATATGCTTTTATGGTAAAAAAGGAAAGCTTTTAGCGAACAGAGATGTTTGGTAACTGCTACACCAAGGGTGTTTGATAACTGTTGCACCAGTTACCAAACACCTTTGATGATGCATCAAGGTTAGTTTGGTAACTGTTGCACCAATTACCAAATACCCTTGATGCTGCAACAGGGGTGTTTGGTAATTGGTGTAACACTTACTAAATACCATTGATGCTGCAACAAGGGTGTTTGGTAATTATTACATTAATTACCAAAAACACTTTTGTCATTGTTATATTAACTTTCTTGTTTTTTTTTTTTTTTAACTACACGGGGACAAATGAAAGCCATCCAAGATCAAGTCAAAGACAAAACCATCATGTTCAAGATGGATAAAGAAATTGATAACATCAAATAGTGTATACATTTCTCTATCACTATCCCTTATTTTTTGCTCATGTTTCTTGTATTTATATAAGAATTTGTGTGTGTGTGTAAAGTAGAGCCTTTATTAAAGCTGATGTGCGACCTTATCAACTAATGGTAAGGTTAATAGCCATTGTTATGTGTTGTACCGTGTACACTAACATCAAGATTACTAAACCTACAATGAGCATGCGGGGCAAACGGTTATTGTCCTTAACAGTATCACTAGTGTGTTTATGTCCCAGAGCCACGTTTGACCCATTTGACCCGTTTCTTTTTAGCTATATGTTTATCTATTAAATTTTACTTGAGTGACCCATTCACAAGTAAATATGTCAATTCTTACACCTTTAACTAAATCTACCTGTTTTAATGTTGGTAGAGTTGGATAATATAAAACGCATGAAGGAAACAAGAATCATGTTAGTAGCAAGGGGAGCGGCTTGTCAAGTTAGAGAAGTTGCCAAAATGGTTCAAGAATATAAGCAAATCAAAAAGGAAGTTACGAGTAAAATGATGGATGTACACACAAAGGGAGATATGAGGACGTTATCTATAAAAGAACTTTACCCCAAAGACGATAGGGTGGTGAACAAAAACTTTTATTGTGTTTTGCAAACAGTAACTTTTTAGTAAAAACATCATATAAAAGTAAAACAGAAAAATGAAAGTGCACGTCACTAGCTTGTAGCTTCGTCATGCTTAAAATCTTAAAAATGGTACCAACAGATACTCGGCATGGTACAGCTGCAAAATGGATATAATGTCATCAGTGATCTAAATTTAGTTGTTCTAACTAAATTATATGTCAAGTTTGATATTCTTTATTTAAAGATAAATTCCAAAGTGTGCAAAGTAATTACCTTCCAAATAAACAAATAGAATGATTCAATTGCCTCATTGCTATTGAGATCCACTAAGTTTGCATTTCTCCAAAGTATAAAACCAAGGATGCTATGGCCAGTTACCTTGAACACAATTTGATGATGTAAGGTTTTCTTGGGCTTGTATCGAGTCTATTGTTCGACATTCTAATATATTCACTCATATGTGTGATCTATATAAAGTGAAAAGCTTTATCTGGATCAAATTTTTTACACGATAGATTTGGACCTTTTGAACTACATTGGCAAAAGCCAGATAAAAAAGTTTATTAGATCCAGAAATCCCATATTATTTCCATTATCAGTTAGGATTGATAATGTTTTGTATATCCAAAAGCGTTGATTTCAGTTTGAAGATTCTCCTTAAAGAGACTGAATATATGAATCCATTTGAAAACTTTTCTGGATGCTAATTGAGACACATATGATACAGCTTAAGGCAAAGACTTAATCTCATAGGTAAATTAATTAATAATACGTTGATTACCATTATCAGTCTGATCCAAAAACGAGCAGATGATATTCCTGTTAATATAGTCACAGCGTATACCATTTCAAGAAGCCAAACACAAATCCAGAATACCTGCAAGAAATTCAACTTATTATTGCTAAGTTTTAACAGAATATTCAAGATTAATTTTGACTTAATTAACACAGCAAGCTTGTGATAGATATATGATGTTGAGCTAACCCGTTTTGACCCAAATCTCGATGCAAATGAGTTAATTCCATTAATCTTATCTCCCTCGACATCAGGGATGTCCTAAAACACAAATAACATATGAGTACAATATTAGCATCAGAAAAAATATATCACTTTCAATATCATGCCGTATACCTTAAAAACTGCCAACACTGTGGTGTAGACGCTCATGATTCCAAACACAAAAATGGCATGCTTTGAAAGTAAGAGTGGTCTTCCATATATGTATATCTGTAACATTACATTCATCTTAGCTAAATGACTTATCTGTTTTGGATCAAACACAATATTTGAACCAATCGATTTTTTAGTTTTCAAGAATTTTTGTATGTAATGAACCTAAGCATGAAGGTAGAACAACATAGGAAGGATCACCCCTTGAAATGAACAAGCGCAGAGCGTCAAAATTACAGGAAACCTTTTCCATCGTAGTAATGGTAACTACAAAACTAAGCGTTAGAATTGTGCTTCGAGGACATGAGTGAGCTGTATTACAGCAAATAAAGACTCACGTTAACAGAATACGCAGCTCCAACTCCAAACCATATGATAAAACTCAACTTTAACGGCCAAGAATTAACGCTCCATCCCAGACAAAAACCCTATTCTCATTAAAACACTGATAATTAATATTGTGTACATAATTTTTTATTTCATCTCATACAACTTATTTGGGTAGCTGATAACTTGTCATACCAAGAGCGCATACAAAGTGGTGATTAGAACTCCACTTTTTACTGAAAGTTCACCTGATGGCAATGGCAAGTGTGGCTTGTTAATCTTGTCGATCTCGATATCTGAGAGTTGATTGATTCCCACAACAAACAAATTCGCCAAACAACCACCAATGACAGCCTAAAATTTCAAGTTAGGCAATGAACTAAGATTTTATAAACTTAGTGTAATAAAAATAAAAAATTAAAAACATACCTGCAAAACTCCAAGAGTAAAAGATGGAGTAATGTCCGTAAGCCTCTGGACAGCAAGCAAACAAATTGAAACAATGGACAATACCTGCTTAAGAAAACAAAACGATTAACAACTCATAATACTTACTTGTGGATCATCTCGTATAGGTCTAGTAATTAGTTAGCTAGAAACGTCATTCTAGCTAGATTATTATTGAATGGGTAAGCTAAATTTGGTCAGTGTACAACCTTGGTAAAAGTATGACGCATCGTTATAGTTAAGGTTTCTTTATATGATCAGTCTTTTTTTTGTGTATTAGTGAGTTGTCTCTCACTTTGATAGAAAGTTTGTTAACTTTCTGTGTGTTCTTTCTTTAATTTCTTTCTTCTTGTAATCATTTTGAACTCAAAATCACAAATTGATTATGCAATTGTGTGATGTTGTGATAAAAAATAAAGGAGAGGTTGGTTGAATGAATTTCTGGTGTTAATCTTGATAATATTCACAATTGTTGTAAGAACTTGATGTATCTCTACTTAGCTCCTCCTAGTTTTATAAAATAGTTTCGGTCATATAATAGCTACATAGCAACGGATTTTATTTCAAGTTCCTTTAGATTAAACTTGAAAACAAGACCAAAATAATAACTTTGTTTGATACTTTCTTTTCCCTCTCTTATTTTTATATATCTTCCTTTGCTTTCCTTTACTTTCAATTCTCTTAAAACATAAACTAAAGAACGTTGCGTAAATAATGTTGTAATCATAATGAAGTGTATCTAATAACGTAGATGGTAAGCATTAGAAATCATACCGTTCCTTTAAGTGTGTAAGCTCTTGAATATCTATAAATTACGTTCAAAGTAGCTCCAATGGATTTGCCATTAATCTCAGGACCAATTTGAAAACTATGTGCTTCATACTCAGCACTTGTCTTAAATTTTGCTTTTCGTCTATATTGCGGAAGAAATTTGTTGGTGATTTGAGGATAGTTCACTTGACGTAGACGATTAGGCCTCCTAGATTCAATATTAGAGTCTTCCAATCTAAAGTTCTTGCATTCTCCAACCCTTGAGAGATCTACTGATCCATTGCCTACAAAAATTCAGAAACTGTGAGCCATTGAGGCTTTAATCATAGTTCAAAAAAATTGAGATGCCATACCAGAAGAGACAACGGTTGGCACTATTGATCGTTTTGAAGAATACGAACACGAAGGCTTTATAGCCAATCCAAACAACATAGATTTCATATTTTCATGTGTCTTGCAAGTAAAAGCAAAACACTAGAAGTCTAAGAGTGTTATAGTTGATTTTGCTTGTTGAAAACCATTTGTTTAGAATTAGCGAATACATGGTTTCTTAATAATATCTTTTACCTGTCATATCCCAACAAATTTTCTACTTATGGATTTCTTATTCCTATAAATGTTGGGTTTTTTAATTACGCACATACAGACAGAAATAGGGGTGAGCATCGGGCTGATCCCGTCCCGTCCCGACCCGATACCGACAAATCCCGAAACCGATTTTGCCGGAAAATCAAACCGACTCCCGACCCGAATACAGTCGGTTCGGTATCGAGAAAGTCCCGACAGGTCGGGATTGGTCGGATTTCTCGGTTTTATCTGTTGTTTTTTGGTTTCCATCTCGTCCCGACCCGATACCGACAAATCCCGAAACCGATTTCACCAGAAAACCAAACCGAGTCCCGAACCGAGTGTGCTTGGTTCAGTTTCGGGACGGCCGGGACTAGTCGGGATCAGGGTGTCGGTCGGGATTGCTCAGCGCTAGACAGAAAATAAATGATTCGATGACCAAATCGATAAACTTGTTACTCCATGCAATATTAACGAGTGCATGTATGTGTCCCGCGCATTGGTTTGTTTTTATTTTTTATTTTATTTATTTATTTATTTTTAATTTGTTTTCACTTAATAAAATATTGGAAATATAAAAAACCTCGCATTTGGGAATCAAATCTTAGCGGCCATGTTCTCAAAACTATAAAAACAAGAAGAAGTGGACCAAAAGTAGTTCGATGTTAACAAGAATCTATTACTTTAATTCAACTTTGGACTAAACAGTTTACACTTCGCACGACGCACGTTGCAGCGGGATGTTTACACAAGTGTTTATTACTTATTAAATAGGGTTTTTTTTAACTTGTGTCATGGTGGCACAAGCTTAGAAGTGTTTAATGAAGAAAAATGTTTCTTTAAATAACTTAATTTCTATATAAAACATGAGTAATTTTGGTAGATATCATAAATTTAGAAAGTTATTAATATCAACAAACATGATGACATGGTAATTTAAGTTCATTTAATGCTTCTTAACCTCTACCACCATGGCACAATTTAGAAATTCTCTATTAAATATATAAGTTTAGGATTTAAGATAATTTGAGGACCAAAACAGAAGGACTAATCTTCACCTTCCATCTTGTTATGACCAAGAAACACGTTCCGGAGGTCGAGGTTGATCGAAATATGTATTAACCATGGTTATTTCTAGAGAGAGAAAGGTGAAGAACTATGTGTTTTATTAATATGAAATGAAGTGAAACTTTACACACACTTTCCCACACCCCTCATGGAGAGTCATGAGGGGTATTTATAGGCTCCTAACACTACATGTTTGCCTACTTGACAATAGTAGTCCTTGTAGTTTCTAATTTAGTCCAATTCACTTGTGTGACGTTATCTTTATAAAAAAACGAGGCTAACAATCTCCCTCCAAGATATCGTCACACGTGAATGGTTACAATAAGATCTATAAATACATAAAAAATGTAAATTACAACAATAGTAAACTATGTTGATGTTGTTGAAGCGCAGAGTCTCTGTAGTCTAGATACTGAGGCAGACTTGAAGTTCTCTCTTCCGACGATCTCGGCGTATGATCTTTAACACTGACGGCAAAGGTCTTTGTAGCTCTGAACTTCAACTATAATGGTCTAGTTAGGTTATTACTCCCTCCTAACTAGTGAGCCTTTATTCTTTTTCCTGCTCCCTCCTGAACCGACAACTCTTCTTTCATCTCGCAGCGAATAAAGTAAATTCAAAAGTGTAGGAACATGGCTGTCGTTTGGGTAGCAGTATAACAACATAACTCACATAACATTGCATAGAAGGTTGGTAATAAGCTCTGATGTACACATACTTGGTACCTCATGGTACTTCTCTGGTATTAAGCACAGTTCCCTCGATCAACCAACGTATTGAAGACGAAACAGTACTTCTTTTGGAATGTTCTTCTCCCTCTTGATGGTTGCGAGTTATCGGAATCATCATAAGCTTGTGTACATGCCATACAATTACCTGTACTATACACTTCTAATGCAATTTAGAAGCCATAACAGCCTTTTGAAGCACATTCTGTGAGTATATGTCGCAAAAATATGACTCTCTTTTTCTACAATCTCATCTCTTCTCTTCAACCTATAAGCGACCTCTTCAAATTCCAACCAGCTAGTAAATGACCGTTGACTAGAGAAACAACCCAATATAACCAATCTGAAAATGAAGTAAACATCCCTTAGATATGTGACTTAATCTTGTACGATGGTGTGACTAAGAACCTATACTGAGCACTACAACGTAACTCCTTTAAGCATAGGTAGATCCATATACTCAAACCCACACACAGTATATGAAATCTCTGCCTCTTAAACTATCCACAACTTCGTGTGACACTGAGTACTATAATGTAACTCCTTAAAGTGATAGCTATAACCCGTGAGCACTACAATGTAACTCCTTACATCGGGTATAACTAGATAATCCAAGTCTTAATCACTATCTCTACCAGTGTTTGCCCAAACAAGTATCTTCGAAAGTCATGCATCCATCCACCCCTAGACTTTGAGATAAATAAGTACACATGCCCTTGAAATGAACTTTAAACCCAGAAAAGTGATAAAGAATTATCCCCATAATCACAAAAATCCGATACTAGCCATTGTCATTTGATTGTGAATCTTGATCAGGATCGTTTAAGCAATTCGTGGTGTGTTATAATGTGAGATATATTGGTATTAAGATTATGAAACAAGGAAATGAATCATGTTCTATAAAATGGTTACCAATTATATCATGTGTGTTTTTGGTGAAGGTAAGGGTTTAGGGTATTTAGACATTAGGTTATTCGATGAGGTTAGGGTTTTGTTTATGTAATAATCTTTTGATATTTCCTTACTCAAAATCCCATCTCGTTACTCGATATCCTAAGTCAATTTCGGCAGAGTTTCGTTTAGATAAATCCAAAAGAAATCCTTACTCGATAAACGATAAGGTTAGATCAGCCTTACTCGGCAAAGTATATTAAGCATACTTGAAACATGAAACCGTTGTTCGAAATTCCCCTTACTCGGTAAAAAATACCCTTACTCGAAAATTTTGGTCCATACTCGGTAGAAGTACACCAAACTCGATATAAACATACCAAACTTGATAACCCTTGATACTCAGGACCCTAACTCACAAACTTGCAAAAAATTCTAACTCGCAAAAATTTTCAAACTCGCTAGAATTTATTTCTAACTCGCTAGAATTTGTTCTAACTCGCTAGAATTTTTTTCAAACTCGCTAGAATTCATTTCTAACTCTCTAGAATTTTTTAACTCGCTAGAATTTTTAAACTCGCTAGAATTTTTCTAACTCGCTAGAATATATGTCTAACTCGCTAGAATTTATGTCTAACTCGCTAGAATTTTTCTAACTCGCTAAAATTTTCTAACTCGATAAAAATTTTCTAACTCGATAAAAAAACGATCCTAACTCGATAAGATCGTAAGTTTTCCGAGAAAAAACACCAAAAAACACGATTTTTCACCCAAAAACACCACGATTCGCCCCCGGTTAGCTCTTATGCCACTTGTTATGACCAAGAAACACGTTTCGGAGGTCGAGGTTGATCGAAATATGTATTAACCATGGTTATTTCTAGAGAGAGAAAGTAGAGAGAGAAAGGTGAAGAACTATGTGTTTTATTAATATGAAATGAAGTGAAACTTTACACACACTTTTTCACACCTCTCGTGGAGAGTCATGAGGGGTATTTATAGGCTCCTAACACTACATGTTTGCCTACTTGACAATAGTAGTCCTTGTAGTTTCTAATCTAGTCCAATTCACTTGTGTGACGTTATCTTTATAAAAAAGCGAGGCTAACACATCTTCCCTCCATCTTTATTTGATCTAATAGATGAGATTAATCATAACAATTTAAAAAACTCACTTTCATCTTCTTTTTATTTTCAAATATTAATATCTTTCAAACCGTTATTCGTTAAGTGAAAAAAAATATACCGTTACGACGAGCATTTAATTATCTTTCTATAGATAGGCACTTTGATATATTTTCGACAATTTTTTTTTCGTTTTTTTTACAATTTTTTCCGTGGCCGAAAAAATCACATATGATATATCATATATGATATTACATATCATCTATTATATGTAATATCATATATGATTTTTTCGGCCACGAAAAAAAGGTGAAAAAAACGAAAAAAAAATTGTCGAAAGTATATCAAAGTGCTCGTTTATAGAAAGATAATTAAATGCTCGTCGCGATGGTGTAATTATTTTCGTTTAACAATTAACGGTTTAAGAGATATTTAAATTATAAAAAATGGGTGAAATATTAAAATGCTTTTAATCTCAACAATTGATTTCTTTTTAGATAGATGGTGACGATAAGTCCTTGGTATGTAAGAAAAGTTTGGTATTTAATATAAGTCTCCTCTAGGTATAGATCTATTATTATATAAACATAAAAGATCTTTATACAAATAAATATTGCGGTGGTTATCAAAATATGTATTTACGGAATAATAGTTATGAAATATAACTTAAGAGTTAAACTTTTATATAATAAGATAACTCATTTTTGGCCAAATTTAGGTATTCGATTAACCAATAAAAGAGCTCAATTTTGATATCGAGCCTTCTCATTGGTTAACTGGATTTTTAATTAATAAAAGTCAGGCAATTTTAGGTGTTTTCTAAAAGGCTCCTCAAACATAAACGTGAAGAAAAAAAACCTTTAAGGAACCGGGTGTGTTCTTTGAAACTTTGGTGTCGTGAAACTATTGGGCATATCATATACGTGTTTTCAAATATAAGAGGCACTATCTAGAAGTTTTTGAAAATGATGTTATCTTCAACGATATTTTTTCTATATTTGAATTGATTATCTATTGGGACGAAATAGATCTTAAAATAATGATTCAGATACATAATCGGGATGTAATATTGGTATACAAATTATTACATTTCTGATACATTAACGTTATGTTTCTGATAAACATACTTCCATGATATAGACTACAAATAATTATAACTTTCTTACTAAATATGTTTCTGATACAATTACAAAATACGTTTCTCATACATAATCTGAATGTTTACATTCATCACTCTCATCAAATCTGATCCATATCTTTTTTGTCAACATCATCTTCTTCTTCAATAATTAAATTCAGTACACCTTCTTGAAAATGACAATCATCTTTAAATCTACAATTTTAAAATTCTTGATATTTGTAACCACTTTGTTTTTGCTTTTTTAGGGGTATCAATATTATCATCCTTTGCCACAAGCATCTTGACTGTTATCAAATATAGAGATAGCCAATAATTAAACATAAACTTGTTATAAGTGAGTATATTAGCTTTTTCTTACAACTGATTGTACAACAAATGAGAAAAAAAGGAAAAATCAAAAAATATTGTTCCACTGTTGTAATTATCTTCAGCCAAGTTTCTTGAGGATCAGAAATTGCACAACTCAGTGAACACTTACCGATGCAGCATTTAAGCACGGATTGAAGACGAAAAACGAATAACATTAAGAAAATTTAACGTTACAAAATAAAAATAAACATATATCAACGTACCTTGTGGGAGCAAGCAAATCAGAAGGGCATCTGGTCCAACAAGGCAATCTTATCCATCTTGATCGGACAATGAACATCTTGAAAATTTGACTAAATCAAAAGCATAATTAACATCATTTTGTACAACGATCTTATTCTCTTTTTTACAATATCTTTTTCTAATAACCGTATGTGTGTGTTTTTTGATTTGCATTATAGTGAATCAATTGATTTAAGATTAAAAGATAAGAGGTATTTAAATAAGAAGAAATTGTTGGTAGTTGAAAAGAAATAAATGACTGATTCAAGTTGTTACTATTAGCTTGAAATTGGTGTCAATTTATAAATGCAAAATATTAGAAAGTCAAATTCATGACAACCAAATTAAGGAAACAAATGATAAGGAATATGAACCATTAAATAAAGAAATCGTCAATGTTAAGGAATCTATAAATCATCCATTAGAAATCCTCATAGGTAAATTAAATGGAAAACTTCACGTTCACAAGCTCAAAACCAAAGTAACTTTTTCTGATTCATAGAACCCAAAAATATTAACGAAGCTATTAAAGACGAAAGTTGGATAATAGCAATGCAAGAAAAACTAAATCAATTTGTCAATAATGATGTTTAAAAACTTGTTCCACCTCCTAGAAATCAAACTGTTATTGGTACTAAATGGGTTTTCAAAAATGAAATGGATGAAAATGGGATAGTATCCCGTAACAAGGCTAGACTTGTTACACTAAGATATAATCAACAAGAAGGAACAGATTTTGATGAGACATATGCTCCCGTAGCCATATTAGAATCTATAAGAATCATCCTTGCGTATGCTTGTGCTAATGATATCAAACTTTATCAAATTGATGTTAAAAGTGCTTTTCTAAACGGTTTTATTAAGGAAGAAGTTTATGTGTCACAACCTCCCGGGTTTGTCGATTTTGAAAAACAAGAATATATATACAAACTTAAGAAAGATCTCTATGGTCTTAAACAAGCTCCTAAAGCTTGGTATGATAGACTAAAAACGTTTCTTCTAAATAATAAATATACCATGGGTTTAGTAGATAACACCATGTTCACCAAGAAAAACAAATCACATATTATCATTGTTCAAATCTATGTGGACAATATTATATTCGGATCTACTTGTCAAGAACTGTTTAATGATTTTTCTAAAATTATGCATGATGAGTTCGAAATGAGTATGATGGGAGAATTGAACTTCTTTCTCGATTTACAAATCATGCAATTAGCAGATGGTATCTTCTTCAACCAATCTAAATATATTAAAAAAAATATTAAAGAAATTTGGATTAGAAGATTCCAAACCAATTAAAACACCGATGTCATCCTACACTAAACTCACCAAAGACGAAGAGGGCGAATCCGTAGACAACACCAAGTACCGTGGCATGATTGGTAGTTTACATTACCTCATGGCAAGTCGAACGGACATCATGTTCAGTGTCTGCCTATGTGCTCATTTTCAAGAAGATCCAAAATTTTCTCATCTTGAAGCCGGTAAAAGAATCTTTAAGTATATAAAAGGTACTATTCAATTGGGGTTGTGGTATCCTAAAGGGACGGGGGTAGAAACTATTGTATATGCAGATTCTGACCATGAAGGTGATTATGTTGATCACAAAAGTACAAGTGGTGTTTGTACATTTATGAGATGTTGCTAACATCTTGGTTTTCTAAGAAGCAAATCGCACGAGCTATATCTACTATAGAAGCAGAATATGTATCCGCTGGCAAAGCATGCCAACAAGTGCTATGGATAAAACAAGCTCTAGTTGACTACGACATCCGTCTTAGTGACATTACCATCCTCTGTGACAACAAAGTGGCCATTGATCTTAGCAAGAATCCAGTTTTTCATTCCCGCACCAAATATATAGAAATACATTATCATTTCCTAAGAGATAATGTTCAAAAAGGGAACATTTCAATTGAGAAAGTGTCATCTGAAGACAACATTGTCGACATTATCACCAAGCCATTGAACAAATATATACTTTTCTTTGTTAGGAATTGCGTTTAAACTTTAATAAATTGATTTTTCAAAATTTACACCCCATATGCTTAAATAAAAAATTCTCACATTTAGGACTCATATCTTTCTTACATAGTTAATACAAAGTAAAAACTTTTCTCATGCATCATATCATATGTCTCTTAAATGCTAAAGGGAATACATAACTAATATGTATTTTCAGGTACATTCCAATGTAGCTACATTGAGGAGTGTTTGTGTTATCTCACGTATATATATATATATATATATATATATATATATATATATATATATATATATATATATATATATATATATATATATATATATATACGTATTTTACACTTCTATCTTTATTTTTCTTTCTAGAGTTGAGATAATCGCAACTCCACATAGTTTGCATATAGACACACACTAGGTCTTGATGTTTTCTAAGTAATTTTTCTGCCTGACTTTGTCAGATACCCGGATCCCTGTGTTTATGCACAAAGATATGGACACACACTAGAAGTCTTTAGGTATGGAAAAAAGGAGTAAGTGAGTAAAAGGAAAGAAGACGTTGTAGAATGGAAAAGAAAAGTTAATGAAAGGGTGAAAAATATGAACCCTCCATAAACTTAGGACAGAAGCCGGGTCAATACATATGCTATCTATAATCACAAAGATAATTAGGATAATGAAGAAAGACATCATGGACCCAGTGATGCAATGCACAACCCATTCCCAGCCACTCAAGTTTCTCTCAACAAATTCTTGTTTCATTTCCCACGAAGCTTAAACACGTAATCTGTCGGCCTCTCACTTCGAGATGTGTTGATATGAAAAGGTGGCACTCTGCTATAGCCTTCGCTCACTAAACCAAAATGCACAAATTAAGTCTAGAGCCAAATGAGATGCAAAATCTCTTGGGACACATGCCAATCTACATTTGTTGTTCATAAACAAGAAAACAATTGTAATCTTAGAGTCCTTCGCAAATCTTAGTAATCTTGCCAGAACATTCATAGAGGATTCACACAATTGTAATACTCTGTAATTGAATGGAAATTTGATGCGTACGGATTGCACCAGGCTTTAACTCTCAAGGGATCTTGAGAAGCTTACAACCCCCACCAGGCAGTGTACCTGATCGATGTAGTATAGTATAATGACAAGTACCGGGGGATTGATCGTTCAGCTAGGAATAGTGTCGCTAGGATTAGAAAACCTAAAGACTAGGTCTAGAGATGAGGGATGATTCTTTTTGTATTTTTATATTTTTATGAAAGCAAGTAAAAATCTCGGGTTTTAAGGAGTTGGGCGGAATCAGTTGCTAGTCAACTAACCCAATACTAAGATGCAAACACAATAAAATACTAAAAATGAAAATAAAACTAATTATACTAAAGTTGTGAGCAATATGTGGGAGAATTGTGTTTACTTAGATTTCACTACTCCATAGATATCTTTTACATGTTAATTACTTGTTATAGTTGCGTGGATGATGGATTGTATTCCTTAATACCATTCATGGGGTGGCGTACTTACTTCCCCAATCCTATGAGCGCCTACTTCACTCCTATGTCGAGCCGGCTAAGAAGCTCCTAACATGGGATCACTAGAATTTGCTCATGCATTAAATACAACCAATAAAACCTAGTACACATTGGTTCATGTTTCCTAAGACGTTCAAGCATGTTACACAATGGAGATCTGCCAGTTTTCTTAAGCCTAACATTGAAATCATTCATCCAATACAACCATAAACAAGTAATCAACACATAATCAACATCTAGGTTTCATTAGATCTAAGCAAACACAACATAGATCCAGCCTAGCATGTTAAAATCAAGACAAGCACAAGTAATAATCAACCAATACATAGACATATTGATTGAATTAAGAGAAGACTTATCTCAATTGAACATGAAAGGATTCAAGGGGTGAAAACCCTTGAAAACACTGTAAAATATGACCTAGGGTTTACAAAGTTCGGCCCTAGTTTCTCCACACAAGTTCCTCTCCTAATGAATGAAAAATAGAAAACTATATATAGATTTTGATAGGTGACGGCGTCAAGAACAAATTTCTGACGCCGTCATCTCGCCGCCAAATAGTTTCTCGGACTGCCTAGATCTGGGTCTGACGCCGTCATGTATTCCCCATATGCAGGCCGTCACCAATTTAACTCTTGACGCCCTTGTTGAAATCATTCATCCAATACAACCATAAACAAGTAATCAACTCATAATCAACATCTAGGTTTCATTAGATCTAAGCAAACACAAGATAAATCTAGCCTAGCATGGTGGAATCAAGACAAGCACAAGATATAGACAACCAACACATAGACATATTGATTGAATTAAAAGAACACTTATCTCAATAGCACATGTAAGAGTTCAAGGGCTGAAAACCCTTGAAAAAGCTGTAAAATACGTATATGGTTCGGCCTTAGGGTTTCTCCAAACTTGTTCCCCTTAATGAATGAAAAATAGAAAACTATATATAGATATTAGAGGCTGACGGCGTCAAGAACAAATGGGTGACGCCGTCATCTCGCCGCCAAAATAATCCTCGGACTGCCTTGATCTACATTTGACGCCGTCAAGTTGTCCACTTTTGCAGGCCGTCACACATTTAACTCTTGACGCTCTACTTTGTGACGCCTTCATTTCTGTACTAGGTCGTCATGATCTTTACTCTTGACGCCGTCAGGAAAGTCTTCTTGACGCCGTCACACACAGTTCCCAGCTTGGAAAATTAAGTCTTTGGCGTTTTCTTCACTTTTATGCTTAAAAAACGTCCGAATTGCTTCCTTTACCTAAAATCACAAAAGGAACGATTTAGGGCAATATTTGATCAAATAAATTCAATTCCGGGCTTAAATGACCCCCTAAAACGGATCATTTTTCGCCTCATCATCCTTGAATCGAGTCCATGCTTCATATAGAGTTTCATTTTGACGTTGTTGGAACATCAAGATGTCATTTCTAAGCTTGGTAGTTCTCCCCGGTGGGAAAAATTGAGCAAGGAAACGAGTGGTGAGATCATCCCATGAGGTGATGGATCCCGCGGGTAAACGTTCAAGCCATTGGCTAGCTTGATCACATAGAGAGAATTGGAATAGGCGTAATCGGGTTGACTCTCTAGTTGTAACATCAAGGTCTATAGAATCTACGATTTTAAGGAAGTCCTTGAGATGTTGGTTTGGATCTTCGGAGCGAAGTCCATGGAATGCACATCCGCTTTGCACCAACCGGATGGTGTCATATCGCAAGGGAGTGACATTGGCTCCGGTGAGCTCAATGGTGTTTCGATAGCCTTGGTGGCTAGGTCGGGAATACTCTCCTAAGGTTCGGGGCCTAAGAGGTTCTAGTGGTGGGTTTCGTTGTGGTGGGATGACGGGCTCAAAGATGTTCCCATCGTCCATGATGTCGGGTGATAAAGAGTTACGAACAAAAACACGAAGAAATAAGATAGACTAAAGAGAACCTAAAAATAAAAATAAAATCTTACTAGAAAGGAATCTAGCAAGTAGACCTAATAAAAAGAGATTCTAAGCTAGACAATAACTATTCCCCAGGCTGAGGCGCCAAAAACTTGATGCGTAGGGATTGCACCAGGCTTTACCTCTCGAGGGATCTCGAGAAGCTTACAACCCCCACTAGGCAGTGTACCTAATCAATGTAGTATAGTATAATGACAAGTACCGTGGGATTGATCGTTCAGCTAGGAATAGTGTCGCTAGGATTAGAAAACCTAAAGACTAGGTCTAGAGATGAGGGATGATTCTTTTTGTATTTTTATATTTTAATGAAAGCAACTAAAAATCTCGGGTTTTAAGGAGTTGGGCGGAATTAGTTGCTAGTCAACTAACCCAATACTAAGATGCAAACAAAATAAAATACTAAAAATGAAAATAAAACTAATTATACTAAAGTTGTGAGCAATATGTGGGAGAATTGTGTTTACTTAGATTTCACTACTCCCTCGATATCTTTTACACGTTAATTACTTGTTATAGTTGCGTGGATGACGGATTGTATTCCTTAATACCATTCATGGGGTGGCGTACTTACTTCCCCAATCCTATGAGCGCCTACTTCACTCCTATGTCGAGCCGGCTAAGAAGCTCCTAACATGGGATCACTAGAATTTGCTCATGCATTAAATACAACCAATAAAACCTAGTACACATCGGTTCATGTTTCCTAAGACGTTCAAGCATGTTACACAATGGAGATCTGCCAGTTTTTTTAAGCCTAACATTGAAATCATTCATCCAATACAACCATAAACAAGTAATCAACACATAATCAACATCTAGGTTTCATTAGATCTAAGCAAACACAAGATAGATCTAGCCTAGCATGTTAAAATCAAGACAAGCACAAGATATAATCAACCAACACATAGACATATTGATTGAATTAAGAGAAGACTTATCTCAATTGAACATGAAAGGATTCAAGGGGTGAAAACCCTTGAAAACACTGTAAAATATGACCTAGGGTTTACAAAGTTCGGCCCTAGTTTCTCCACACAAGTTCCTCTCCTAATGAATGAAAAATAGAAAACTATATATAGATTTTGATAGGTGACGGCGTCAAGAACAAATTTCTGACGCCGTCATCTCGCCGCCAAATAGTTTCTCGGACTGCCTAGATCTGGGTCTGACGCCGTCATGTATTCCCCATATGCAGGCCGTCACCAATTTAACTCTTGACGCCCTTGTTGTGACGCCGTCAGGTTTGCACTGGGTCGTCATGGATTTTACTCTTGACGCCGTCAAGATCTTCCTCTTGACGCCGTCAGGTACTGTTCTCAGCATGGAAAATTAAGTCTTTGGCGTTTTCTTCACTTTTATGCTCCAAAAACGTCCGAATTGCTTCCTTTTCCAGAATTCACTCCCAAAGTACCTAAAATCACAAAAGGAACGATTTAGGGCAATATTTGATCAAATAAATTCAATTCCGGGCTTAAATGACCCCCTAAAAGTGGTTCATTTTTCGCCTCATCATATACCCTTACACTTGAGATTTGCTTGTCCTCAAACAAATGCGCTTTTATTCTAGTCAAAATACAAGTTAGGGGTCATTTAACACTAATATAAAAGTAATTACAACAAATAATCATTCCACTAAAGACCAAAGACAAGCACGGAGGTCATACACTAGCATCTCACAAATAGTGTTTAGATAATCACATCTCTCGGGTGTAATAAAGTATATATCACAATATGGAAATGGAAAACATCTCTCACTACCTGTCATAGCAAAATAGATTACCATAGGCTTGGGAAAGGATCAAACCTCCACCACATGGCGTAAGCACCTAGGATAAACTATCAAAGAGGTCTTTTAAAGGGTTGTAACGTTAGGTGTAGGGATATGGAATACACGGTTTTGTTGGATATAGGCAGTCTTTACTGGTGGCGAGTTAACAATCTTGGTTAATTACATGTACAATATGGCGTTGCTAAGCCAAGACTAGACTCGACTTAAGCTAATAAATGAAAAATAACAAAAACATAAAATGAACATAGAATGAAAAGGGATGGTAGTCCGTTTTTTTTTTTTTTTTTTTTTTTTTTTTTTTTTTTTTTTTTTTTGCATACACTCTTACCCTACCATCCAAAATAATACATCATATGGAATGAATATTCCCCTTACACTTGAAACTTTACAATAAACTAATCTAATGACTTGAATTAAGATAATCAAAACACTTGGAGTACTTTTAAGATTAACGTAAATATGGGGGTAATAAATGATGTTCTTCCCCATTACTCCATAACATAAGTACTTTACCCATGTGTCCCAGTCGTCCCAAAACAATATGTACAAGGATATGACTCGACTTAGCAACCATGTAATCAATTAGATAATTAACTTAGGGTTTAACAAATAACAATAATGCACTAAAAATGAGTGCATACACGGAAGGCTAAGGCGATTTGGGTGTACATTTAAGTGGGGTGTAACAAATTCTTCCTTTAAGTAAAATGCTTAAAGTTAGAAACGAAAAGATAGGCTCGGAGGGGTGTACTAGGGGTATCGTGTACTAAAAATGAGTACAACGCTAAGGGTTTAGGAAAAATTAATTGACTTAACTAGCCAAGTAGTATGACTTAAATGGTCAAGTAATTATGATACGAGTTTAACACAAGGGTGATCCTAATGCCTCTTATCATGTAGTAAATCCTACTACACGAATGTAGTCTCACTAGCGGTCTCGGGATGCATCACTAACGCAAGTTCTAGAATCTAAATCCTACCGGTACACTCATAAGCACTAATAGTAAATGCTTTTCCTATCAAATCTAAAGGCGAACCTCACATATTTGGGTGGAAAATTTTTCTGAATGGTACGGTTTTGTGCTAGTCATACAATCTCCTATCCATGAGACGCTTGCTATGGCTAAAGTTTCACTCCTAAATGTTGTAAAAAATTTTAAATTTGGCGCTAAAATTACACTAACAAGTATATCTCATAGTTTTATTACACATCTACTATCAAACAAACAAACTCAAGTGAAAGTGTATCTGTAAGGTATCATCATTTTACCCTCCCCTTACACTTAGGATGAACATTGTCCCCAATGTTCAAGTAAAGAATGTAAAAGTGAAATAAGTACAACAAATGAAATCAAATACTCCCCTGATTCGCTCGGTATGGATTATAAGGTGGCCAGGTTAGATCTTCCTCCAAGAAAATGAACAATTAAAGCTTCCCTTCCAGAATAATAATCATCTTCTTGTCATACATAACCTGTAAAACCTGAGAAAACAAACAAGGCAACCTCGCATAAAATCGGCGTTAATCTACATATGCTAATAGAACCTAAAAGAACAAAATAAGGTATAATGCTTGTGGAATGATGTTTGCAGATTTCCTGGAGATTATAAAACTAATAATTCAACAAAAACTTTAAGACTCCGTTAGAAAAACAAAACTGGTAAAATTTCCAGATTTTTACACGTGACGCCGTCAAGAGTAAACTCGTGACGCCGTCAGAAGTGACCTACAGAAATTCTTATGTTAAGTTTCCGGAAAATTTCGGTAAAAACTTGGTCCTACTTCCTGGAAAATCCTGCAAAACTTCATTATGACTCGATACAAGCATTTGACTCTAACAAATACGAATATACATGTTCACTTAATATCGTGGAGAATCATGATCGGTTTTGTTTCTTAAAAACATATTTGGGGTTTCCCCTTACACTTATCTTTTGCAAAAGATACCTTTGGATGAAGTTAAGACTAGGCCAAACAACAAAGTAAAGTATTTCAACTATTTAGTTTTGAAACATGATCTACCAACAATAAAAATAAAGCATGCATACGGAAGCAAATAACAAACAAACACAATAAAAATTCACAAAAAACATGGGTTGCCTCCCAAGAAGCGCTTTTCTTTATTTACGAGTCTTGTAGCTAGACTCAAGGTCATGGGTTACTACGTGACCTCATCGTTGGTTTCACTCTCTAGGTCGTCTTCTAAGCCAGTTTTGTATTCCGGACCTAGTTGCAAGCATTCTTTGTAGAAACCAAGCATCCTATTCATCACATACTCTACTCCTCTACGTCTATCCTCATCATTCCTATAATAAGCCGCTTGTTTGTGTTCCTTTTCTATGTTAGAGAGAAGGCGGTATTGCTCAATCTTGTAGGGCATTTGGTAGGCAATCTCATCATTCTCTCCCTTAAACCTAACTATCCCTAAAGTCGGATCATAACTCATCTTAGTGGCCTCAACAAATGGTTTTCTAAATATTACTTGGCTTAGGCAATCATCTATCACCGGACGAGTATCTTCTACTATCATAAAATCGATCTCATAAGTGAAATTGCCTATAATCACATGCAATCCCTTCACTCTCCCTACAAAATTACTTATCAAATTCTTATTGGGCATCATCCTATAATCAAGTTGTTTCTTCATCACCCAATTGTAATAAGTCCTAGTCATGATGTTTATAGGAGATCTAAGATCGATATAAGCTTTCCATATATGCATGTGCCCAATGTTGCATGGTATGTTGATGTTAGAGGGGTCTCCCATTTTGATAAGGGGTGTGCCAAGGATATATGGTGTCTCGGGGCCATCGAATAAATCCTTACGGTATTCCCGTTCTTCCTTGGTGGGAAACTTATCAAAGTGCTTTTCTATAGTCTCTACTTCCTCTAACTCCTCTCCTTTATTAACCTCAACTTCCCTAATTTCATCCCTAGTCTCGGTTTCTACTTCAACTTCATCTTTGTCACTTTCTTCTATATCCTTATCTTTTGGCTTAATGGTAACAACATTGACAAAGTGGACATGTTTGGATGATGAGGGGTCCTTAATTTGGATTCCGTTATTGGCATCCCTAGTGTCCTTCCTATGTGTAGTTAACGCTAGGTTGTTGAGGGCTTTCAACAAGTTGTCTATCTTGTTGGTCATCTCCATTTGTTGTTGGTTGAATTCGGTTTCAAACCTAGCTATGCGAGCCTCTTGAGATGCCATGAACTTAGACATCAATCCTTCAAGATTGTTGGTACTACCATAGTTGTTAGAAGGATTGTTGTTGAAAGTACGGTTGGAGGGTGGACCGTTTGGTTGGTAACGATTAGGCGGATTGGAAGAATTGGCTTGATTTTATTTCCACCTAAGGTTTGGGTGATTTTTCCAAGAGGGGTTGTAGGAATCACCGTAAGGGTTTGGCTCGGGTTTGAAAGTGTACCACTTATCTCCCGCTTCGTCGGTACGCGAGGATGCGTAGTCCGCAAAAGCTGTTCCGGGGAGTTCCACACAATCACGAGTATCATGGGGACCACTACATAATTCGCATGAAGAAGTGATTTTGTTCACTTGGCTTGAAGGCTTAGGAGCTTCATAAGATTTCATGAGAAACTTGACTTGGTCCTCAAGTTCCATGATCCTATGGTCGGGAGTGCTAGAATTGTTCGAAGGCAAAGATATTGCCTTGACCGTTTTGTTCAAATCACGGGGATCATTCCAACTTTCGTTGTCATAGAGAGCAAGATCTTCTATGAGTTCCCATGATTGTTCCGCACTTAGATCACGTAGCTTACCACCGGCCGATTGGTCAATGGCTCGCCTTGTGGAGAGATCGATATGGTCATAGAAGATTTGGACTTGGAGCCAAAGATCTATGCCATGATGAGGGACTTTTTGGAGTAAGTCCTTTGATGCGTAGGGATTGCACCAGGCTTTACCTCTCGAGGGATCTCGAGAAGCTTACAACCCCCACCAGGCAGTGTACCTGATAGATGTAGTATAGTATAGTGACAAGTACCGGGGGATTGATCGTTCAGCTAGGAATAGTGTCGCTAGGATTAGAAAACCTAAATACTAGTTCTAGAGATGAGGGATGATTCTTTTTGTATTTTTATATTTTTAAGAAAAGCAAATTAAAATCTCGGGTTTGAAGGATTTGGGCGGAATTAGTTGCTAGTCAACTAACCCAATACTAAGATGCAATCAAAATAAAATACTAAAATGAAAATAAACTAATTAAAACTAAGGTTGTGAGCAATAAGTGGAGAAATGTGTTTACTTAGATTTCACTACTCCCTAGATATCTTTTACACGTTAATTACTTGTTATAGTTGCGTGGATGACGGATTGTATTCCTTAATACCATTCATGGGGTGGCGTACTTACTTCCCCAATCCTATGAGTGCCTACTTCACTCCTATGTCGAGCCTGCAAGAAGCTCCTAACATGGGATCATTAGAATTTACTCATGCATTAAATACAACCAATAAAACCTAGTACACATCGGTTCATGTTTCCTAAGACGTTCAAGCATGTTACCAATTGGAGATCTGCCAGTTTTCTTAAGCCTAACATTGAAATCATTCATCCAATACAACCATAAACAAGTAATCAACTCATAATCAACATCTAGGTTTCATTAGATCTAAGCAAACACAAGATAAATCTAGCCTAGCATGGTGGAATCAAGACAAGCACAAGATATAGACAACCAACACATAGACATATTGATTGAATTAAAAGAACACTTATCTCAATAGCACATGTAAGAGTTCAAGGGCTGAAAACCCTTGAAAAAGCTGTAAAATACGTATATGGTTCGGCCTTAGGGTTTCTCCAAACTTGTTCCCCTTAATGAATGAAAAATAGAAAACTATATATAGATATTAGAGGCTGACGGCGTCAAGAACAAATGGGTGACGCCGTCATCTCGCCGCCAAAATAATCCTCGGACTGCCTTGATCTACATTTGACGCCGTCAAGTTGTCCACTTTTGCAGGCCGTCACACATTTAACTCTTGACGCTCTACTTTGTGACGCCTTCATTTCTGTACTAGGTCGTCATGATCTTTACTCTTGACGCCGTCAGGAAAGTCTTCTTGACGCCGTCACACACAGTTCCCAGCTTGGAAAATTAAGTCTTTGGCGTTTTCTTCACTTTTATGCTTAAAAAACGTCCGAATTGCTTCCTTTACCTAAAATCACAAAAGGAACGATTTAGGGCAATATTTGATCAAATAAATTCAATTCCGGGCTTAAATGACCCCCTAAAACGGATCATTTTTCGCCTCATCATCCTTGAATCGAGTCCATGCTTCATATAGAGTTTCATTTTGACGTTGTTGGAACATCAAGATGTCATTTCTAAGCTTGGTAGTTCTCCCCGGTGGGAAAAATTGAGCAAGGAAACGAGTGGTGAGATCATCCCATGAGGTGATGGATCCCGCGGGTAAACGTTCAAGCCATTGGCTAGCTTGATCACATAGAGAGAATTGGAATAGGCGTAATCGGGTTGACTCTCTAGTTGTAACATCAAGGTCTATAGAATCTACGATTTTAAGGAAGTCCTTGAGATGTTGGTTTGGATCTTCGGAGCGAAGTCCATGGAATGCACAACCGCTTTGCACCAACCGGATGGTGTCATATCGCAAGGGAGTGACATTGGCTCCGGTGAGCTCAATGGTGTTTCGATAGCCTTGGTGGCTAGGTCGGGAATACTCTCCTAAGGTTCGGGGCCTAAGAGGTTCTAGTGGTGGGTTTCGTTGTGGTGGGATGACGGGCTCAAAGATGTTCCCATCGTCCATGATGTCGGGTGATAAAGAGTTACGAACAAAAACACGAAGAAATAAGATAGACTAAAGAGAACCTAAAAATAAAAATAAAATCTTACTAGAAAGGAATCTAGCAAGTAGACCTAATAAAAAGAGATTCTAAGCTAGACAATAACTATTCCCCAGGCTGAGGCGCCAAAAACTTGATGCGTAGGGATTGCACCAGGCTTTACCTCTCGAGGGATCTCGAGAAGCTTACAACCCCCACTAGGCAGTGTACCTAATCAATGTAGTATAGTATAATGACAAGTACCGTGGGATTGATCGTTCAGCTAGGAATAGTGTCGCTAGGATTAGAAAACCTAAAGACTAGGTCTAGAGATGAGGGATGATTCTTTTTGTATTTTTATATTTTAATGAAAGCAACTAAAAATCTCGGGTTTTAAGGAGTTGGGCGGAATTAGTTGCTAGTCAACTAACCCAATACTAAGATGCAAACAAAATAAAATACTAAAAATGAAAATAAAACTAATTATACTAAAGTTGTGAGCAATATGTGGGAGAATTGTGTTTACTTAGATTTCACTACTCCCTCGATATCTTTTACACGTTAATTACTTGTTATAGTTGCGTGGATGACGGATTGTATTCCTTAATACCATTCATGGGGTGGCGTACTTACTTCCCCAATCCTATGAGCGCCTACTTCACTCCTATGTCGAGCCGGCTAAGAAGCTCCTAACATGGGATCACTAGAATTTGCTCATGCATTAAATACAACCAATAAAACCTAGTACACATCGGTTCATGTTTCCTAAGACGTTCAAGCATGTTACACAATGGAGATCTGCCAGTTTTTTTAAGCCTAACATTGAAATCATTCATCCAATACAACCATAAACAAGTAATCAACACATAATCAACATCTAGGTTTCATTAGATCTAAGCAAACACAAGATAGATCTAGCCTAGCATGTTAAAATCAAGACAAGCACAAGATATAATCAACCAACACATAGACATATTGATTGAATTAAGAGAAGACTTATCTCAATTGAACATGAAAGGATTCAAGGGGTGAAAACCCTTGAAAACACTGTAAAATATGACCTAGGGTTTACAAAGTTCGGCCCTAGTTTCTCCACACAAGTTCCTCTCCTAATGAATGAAAAATAGAAAACTATATATAGATTTTGATAGGTGACGGCGTCAAGAACAAATGTCTGCCGCCGTCATCTCGCCGCCAAATAGTTTCTCGGACTGCCTAGATCTGGGTCTGACGCCGTCATGTATTCCCCTTATGCAGGCCGTCACCAATTTAACTCTTGACGCCCTTGTTGTGACGCCGTCAGGTTTGCACTGGGTCGTCATGGATTTTACTCTTGACGCCGTCAGGATCTTCCTCTTGATGCCGTCAGGTACTGTTCTCAGCATGGAAAATTAAGTCTTTGGCGTTTTCTTCACTTTTATGCTCCAAAAACGTCCGAATTGCTTCCTTTTCCAGAATTCACTCCCAAAGTACCTAAAATCACAAAAGGAATGATTTAGGGCAATATTTGATCAAAAAAATTCAATTCCGGGCTTAAATGACCCCCTAAAAGTGGTTCATTTTTCGCCTCATCAAAATTCTTGCCAGTGTCAACATCAAACAGCACTGACAGCAGGCCACTTCGTTAATTCTTATGAATTAGGCTTAGTGTTTCGGTGGTCACTTATGCATCAAATGATCTACAGTCGTGGAATGATACCTCGGTATACTTCAGTGACTCACCAAAATTATTGTAAGCACTTCTGTGGCATCTAATTCTACAATAGCCCTTGTAAAAATTTGAAAAGTATTTACACACTATGCTGCAAATACTCTCAATATCTAAACTTGTAAGCGCTAGAAATCCTGCTAAGGAGATTCGTAATATAAATCGATTCCTATATACGTAGGTCTCTACTTGGATTTATCCAATATATTGATAACTGTCCTTAGCGGGATTAGGATGACAGATTCGTCGACCAAGGTAAATGGGATCAGGATATTCATCAGTAGAACAATTGTAGTGGATCAATTCTCTTTGAAGAGATTCACAATAATCAATTGGCCTAACATGATTATTATCTGCTTTAGTATTGCAGGAACAGCAGATGTTAATCACTCAAGATGCACCACCACCTACATCGATATCTTCACTTCCACATTCTCATACTTACGCATATAATCCTCAACGAATCGTAAATCAAGAACGTTCAAGACAAAGAAACCAAGATAAAGACAAAGTATTTCCTCAAAGTCAAAGTTTATATGTCAAGTGAGGAAAGCTTAAGTATCAAGATCAAAGTTATACAAGATATGTGAGTATGTTGGAAAGAACGTGACTAAGACAAGATGAAGATATTGATCAAAGGCAAGAAATGACAGAAGATTTATATCACAAGGTCACAAGGCGTAAAAGATCAAAGAATCAAGACTCGTCTATTTCAATAATTAAAGTTCAAAGATCAAGACAAAAGAAGACCAATTCACGACAAAGCATCCAAGATATCCAAGGAATGACAGGGGGAGATTGTTAGCATTACTTATAGTAACAGAACTGATGGTCATTCTACGTTTAGATACTATGTAACGTTGTTATAGAATATATAACAGTCATGTATCGGGCTATAGGAACAAAGCTAATAGGCTATACATTTTAGTCTAATAATGCAAGTATCCTAAGTCAAGCCCACGAAAACTAACCTAAGCCCAAGCTAGCCCAACCATGAGGGAGGAAAAATATCACCGTTTTTGTTCAATAAGATACCAAAGTGGGTGATTGACTTATTCCATACTAGAACTAATTGCAGGAAATCCTTTTATAACACGGATTCCTATTTATCAATGATATTCCACGATCAATACAATTGGCTGAATCCCGTGAAATCATTTCATAGAAGTTCATTGAGATCTTCTTTTTATAAAGCAAATCAACTTCGATTCTTGAATAATCCACATCACTTCTGCTTCTATTGTAACAAAATATTCCCCTTTTATGTGGAAAAGGCCCATATCAATCATTATGATTTTACGTATGGACAATTCCTCAATATCTTGTTCATTCGCAACAAAATATTTTCTTTGTGCGTCGGTAAAAAAAAAACATGCTTTTTGGGGGAGAGGTGCTTGTAGGTGTAACTAGTGTGTGAAATAGAAACTTTCTTATCTTTTCTCTCTTCCTCTCCTCTCCTTTCTATCTCACGAACACCACACCACCACCATTAAGTCGCCATCTTTTTGTGTTTAAGTTGATTAAAATGGGATCCTACAAACATTGATGAAACAACATTGATTCATGCATCGGCTGATGATGAATTACTTATATTTAAGCAAAATTGAGATAATGCATGTGGTTGGTCATAGTTTTATTTAGTGTAGGTGGTTTTGTTTTGTTTGAATTATATAATGTTTGACATTTGTTTTGATTCAGGAAATTAAATCCAAATTATGTTTGTAACGTAGCTTCTTGTTGCCGACTATATTTCAATACAATCGATATCGTTAACAAATATGAAAAACAATATAGCATGTGTGAAAGAATTTATTTAAACATGCAAGTAGCAGCTCTAACATATACTATGTTAATTAACAACGAAAATATGATACTATATAGGGTAAAATGCAAAAATAGTACCTAAACTATCACGAAATCGCAAAAATGGGACCGAGACAAAAAGTCACGCAAAAAAGCCACTAACGTTACGTAAATTTGCAAAAAAAAACCACCGAGAGCCATTTTTCGTTAGTTTCCTCGTTAAGTGCCTAGTCATTAAGGGTAGTTTCATCTTTTTATCCCTTTCCCACCAATGACTTCAATTGCCAGTGTTTTGTTTTACAAATTTAGTCCTTTAGAACAATAGTTTATATACGTGGCTCAATTTTTTACAAGGAGAACATTAATTTCACAAGTAAAGATCTTGAGAATGGTTAAGCTTTGGCAAAATCGTGCACGTAGTACCCTGATACCTGATTTAGGAATCTTTTATAGTAAGAATACTCTGTTCCATCTTAATGTTTTCCATTTAAACTTGTTATTGTTGTCGGAAGTAATTGATGTTTTATGTGTTCCACAGATTTAAATGAAAAGGTGTTTTCTTTGCAAATCCATCACAATGGTGAATTTACCTCAAAACCAGGAAGAAGGTATCTCTTTGGAGATAAAGATTGGTTTGACGGAATTCACTGACGTTTTCTCCATGGAATTATTGGGCAAAATGTTAGAGGATTTAGGTTAATCGGATAGTACCCTTATGTTTACTCACTTTAGGATAGCTGGGGAGTCACTGGATGATTATTTGCTACCACTAAAGTCTGACGAAGATGTGAAGACACTTGTGGAGTATGTTCCTATATTTACACAATTGGAGTTGTATATTGAAACCGATGTTTCAATTGTTGAGTGTGAGATGATGGATCGAATGATGACTAAGGGCAAGGGTGTGGCGATAGAAGAAATAGTGGATGATGATATGAATGAGGCTGCTGGAAAGGGTGTTGATGGTGAGACTGAAAACAATGGGAAATTACTATTGTTAGAGTGGCATAAAGAGTGGCATAAGACAAGACAACCAGAGAAGGCTGGACCTGTTTTTGATACTGATTCTGACAGTGACTTCCAACCAACATTTTATGCCGAAAAAAGGAATGCAGATCATACAAAAAGGATGAGTGATGAGTTTCAATTCAGAAGGTTATTGGAAGAGATTAACCAAGACTTTACTGTGGAGGATTCAAGTGAGGAGTCTACAGGTTTGCTCGATTTTTATGATCTCGATTTTGATGATGTGTATTATGATGACATAAATGATGAAGAGGTTGCTCATGGAACTAATGCTGAATGGTATGATGAAGAGGTGGATCAAGGAACTAATGCTGAATGGCATGATGATCCATACCATTTAGTTGATAACCTGAACCTGAAGATGCATGTGATTGAAGAGTCTCAAGAGATTAGTGACATGTTTGCTGAAATAGATCAAGCATTGGATGAACTTGATGAAGTAGTTGCAGCTGGAGAAAGAACAAAGGTGTATGCTCTTTATGCTGAACCAATTAGTTTCAGTTTGCTTCCACTTATGGATGTTGATGGTGTTGATGGTGAACAAAGAGTTCGTGATGAGGATGTGATTCTAGATGAGCAATGTGCTGAAGTAGTTGGAGATGGTGAACAAAGAGTTTGTGATGTGGCTGTGATACCAGATGATCAGTGTGCTGTAGTAGTTGGAAATGAGGGATGTATATGAGTTGTTGAAGGAGATGTGATTAAGGACAAAGTGGTTGCTAAACAAGGAGATGAGCCACTTCAAGTACTTGAAAAAAATGGAGTCGGGCAAGATGGAGTGCTTGTAGAGGACAAGTTTGAAGACCAAGGAAGATCAATCAAGAGGCGAAGACTGATGGCTGACAAGAAACCCAAGGATGATGCTAAATAATGGTTATACTTTTATGTTTAGGTCAATAATTTGTGGAAGATTATAACAATATTTACTTTCTTAAAGTTTATCTATCGGTTATGTAATCTTAACTAGGGTCAATGGTTGCATAACATTTTATCGAATCTAATGGAAGCCAAAAAACTAGGCAATTTTGGGATGTGTATGTTGGTAACCCAAACGTTTAGCATTTATTACCCAAACACGCCTAAAACACAGTTTCACATGTAATTACCAGGCCTATTTATATGCTATAACCTAAGTAACTTCCTCATTCATCCAGTAAATAAACACAGTAAAAATAAACAAAGGAACAAAATAATGTCTTAATTTGTGCTTCTTCAGGAATTTGCAGCGGCTGCTAACTCAACTGAGTTACCATACCAGATGACGGTGTATTTTGATAGGGAGACACAGCGTGATGTCAAGTATGCGAAAGATCTGTTTAAGGCATATCAAGCGTTGCTTGATATTGTTATTCAAAGGAACAAGTGCATGGCTGAAATGGAACTTGTGCGTCCCTCGGTGCAGATGTTCAAGTGCTTGGAGTACTTTAAGAAGCTTCAAAAGTCCGACGTTATCGAGCTTTTGGAATTGAAGAAGAAGATTGCCGAAGCGAAGCTCAAGCTTTTCAACAAGCACACATTTGTCAAGGGACTTTAGAGTTTCTTTCAATGTTTTTTTATCAACCATGTTATGTTTCTTTGAATTTTAATGTTACCCGTTATGTTTTTATCAATGTTATGTTTTGAATTTTAATGGCATGTTATGTTTTTTTTTATCAATTTTAATGTTATATTATCAATTATGTTATCTGTTTGTTGATTTATTATGTTATTTTGCTTTGTTACTTATGTTATGATGCTATGTTACAAGTCAAAACAAAGATTGTCAACGTTGATTGTCATTTACAAAAGTCAAACTTGATTGTCAATTTGGGTAATTTTAGGTATTTTTGTGCCTGCACATTCATTTGAATAAGGTTACACAGATAGTCAATGGTTACACGGATTTGTAATGAGGATGCTACTCAACATGGGTTAAAACAGTCAAGTCAACCTAATAACTGCAGAAACAAACACTCCTTTGTACAGAGCTTCCAAACTGGTTCAAGCATATAGAAATTGATTGCCACTTTGTGAGAGACAATATTAGAGCTGGTCAAATTCTACCCACTTTCATACCAACCAAGTCACAATTGGCTGATATTCTCACATAGGGCCTAAGCAAACACAATTGTTTATCCAAATTGGCTCTGTGTAACCCTTACACACTGCCAATTTGCGAGGGGGATAATGAGGATGCTACTCAACATGGGTCAAAACAGTCAAGTCAAGCTAATAACTGCAGAACCAAACACTCCATTGTAGATAAGTAGTTCTAGAAGGCTCAGTTAGTTATTAGCTAGTTAGTTTTAGTTTCCCGCCAATATTGTACAAACCATAGAGTTTACCATTCACCAAAAGATCAGTTAAATCAACAACTACAAATAAAAGACAAACATTAAACAAAGAAACTAGCTTAAGTGCCACAAAATGGCCAGACACCATCCTCAAACCCAACACCCTCAAACAGCGATGGCACAAACACATTGGGTTCAAACAGAACCATCACATTTCCGGCATCATCCACAGGTGGAGGCGTTAGATGGCACTGGTACTCCTGGTACTCCTGGTTCTCCGGCGGAGCAAAAGTGGTATCACAATAACCCGTAGTGGTGGTGGGGTTCATGAGTTTTTTCCTTTTGTTGGTTTTTCGAGTACCACCTTCAATGGGGATGTCCTGGAGAACGCCACCATGAGTCCAGTGTCTGCGGCAGCTACGGTAAAAGTGACGAGGCTGTGAAGTGTTGTAGTTGTTGTAGTAACATAATTTTGTGTCTTCTGAATGACAACGTGGACATGGAAGTTGTTGTGGGGTTTGATTAACAGTCGTTGTTGTGATCAACGTTGATGTTTCATAGATTTAAAATACATGCGATGCACATGGGCTGTATAGAAGTTTTCATAGCGTAATATTCGGCATTTATTTTTGTCATTTTATATTTAAGTTGTATGGTGTCACACATTTGCTAAGCTTTATATGTATTTAAAATACTTTATTGAATTCCACATGGGCTGTATATAAGTTTTTATAGCGTAATCTTCGACACTTATTTTCGTTATTATATATCTAAGTTGTGATGATATCACATTTCCAAGCATGTCACACATTTAAAATAGTTTATTGACATTAAAAGAGTATATGTGAAGAGATTTTTTTCAAGATATTACACTGAAAAGAGTCTTTTCACATGTAATATTTTAATATGTAGAAGTTACATAAATTATTTTAAATATGAAGCGATGACATTAATGTTGGAGACCTTTTATATTCACCCCCATGCGATGCACACAGGTTTGGACTGCCTCAGGACCCATGCGATGCACACAGGTTGGATCTAATTGTTTTTTTCGTAATGTTCGGAACTAATTTTCGGTTCATGTTTGAAACTCTCATTTTTTGTGAAAGACGGACTTCGTTGTTCAATTAAATTACATTATTAAAAGCGAACTATAAAACAAATTTCTTTTTTAACAAAACTATAAAAACATAAAACATTAAAGTAATTAGTACATTCAAGAGTATAAATTATAATTCGTATAATAAATTATAGTTCGTATAGTAAAATATTGCATGTTTAATTTGTAACATACTATTAATATGAATGCTAAGTGTTTATCTATATTGACACCGATAGCCATGGCATTGTTCTTGTTGTTGTTCATTAGCATTTTGCATGTTTTGTTCTTGATACAATTTTCGTGACTTCTCGATCTCTTTCTTTAATGTGAAGAGGTTTTTTGTAAAATGTTATATTTAAATGAGGCTTTTCATATGTAATCTTTTAATATGAGTAAGTTACATAAATAATTTTTTTATTAATGCATTATTACAACATTTTTCCATAAATTATAATATCGAATTTTGAGCATTCATTAGTAACTCACTCTAAGTATTTACAGTATGACGACATGAATCACATGATATCAAACTCAAATGAATAATGTTTACCTCGTGATAGGTGTATGATAACATTTGAAATACAATTTTCTTCTCCTTTATATACTTTTTCGATTTAAAAAATACTTATTGTTAAGATGATCGTGTGAAGATATTTTTATTATATACTACCATTTTCAATATGTAACATCGACATAATTTACACAGTCATACCAAATATCAAAGTCACGCAATATTCCAAGACATTTAATTAAGAAAGTGGCATTAACACACTGCAAGACAAAAAACTATATTAAGAGCAAAAATATTGAATTGCACCAACAAAGTGTAGTAATAATTATTGACTAAAAATTGAATGCTCGTCAAATAAACTTACTTGCTAACGAATCAATAGTATTAGCCTGTTTAGCGGTATTACATGAAGTAAAATATTGCATATTTAATTTGTAACGTAATATTAATATGAATGCTAAGTATTCATCCCACCGGTGGCCGTGGCATTGTTCTCGTTGTTGTTGTTGTTGTTGTTGTTGTTGTTGTTGTTGTTGTTGTTGTTGTTCATTGCTCTTTTGCATGTTTTGTTCTTAATACAATTTTGTGACTTCTCGATCTCTTTCTTTAATGCTTCTTGACGCGCTACAAAAAACAATTAGATATAGTTGATCATTAGTAACTTAAATACAGTTAATCAATATATTGCATTTTCGATCAAAGTAAAAATATTCGTGCATGTTCTACTTAATTGATAAGACAACGATGTGTATGATCTCTTAAACCATTAGAGAAGATGATGTTACTACCGAACCTCCTAAGCACCATCTTTATGTCCTATATTCTTACACATACAAAACACACATAAAATTTACATAAAATAACATAAATCAAAATGCTGAATAAGTAAGACGATATGATGGTTACTTTACCACCATAATAAGTTATAGCCCAATGTGCACGCGGTGTGGAGGAAGTTGTGGTTTGTTGTGTGTGATTTTTGACACATTATATAGTTGATAAAATATTTGTAACTCATAGACGGGAAGGTAAAAAGACTAACCACTAATTGGTGTGTTTAATTTATGCATTCATGACATTTTTTTGTTTGTATTTTTTGAGGTTTAGAGATAGCTTGAAACATGTTGTAGCGTACAAACTTTTGTGCACGATTCCTCATGCAAAACATATTGTACTGTACAAACTTTTGTGCACAATGCCTCTTGCGCATTAAATTAAGCACTCCAATCTTTAAATAGTATAGAAGATATACTTTTCATGTTGCTTAATGATTGAGGCTAAACCATCAGATATTATTGACCAAGGTCTAATAAGTCAAAAACAGCTTAGAATCAATCTCCGTGGAAGTATAGTGTTTCCCCGGGTCGTTATGTCCCAGCGAGGCGTGATGGTATAAAAACGGGTTTGTGATCGGGTGAATTTGAATGGGAAGTAACCAGATAAAGATTGGGATTTGTTTACACTACTGGAATGATTAGAAATAACAGTATTAACAATCACAGGAAACAGAAATGTATAAACGTAAACCAAATTAAAATCAGACACGATTGCGTGCTGAGAAAAAGGTGAGTTTTAAGGAAAAATAAACTACAGGGGGTGAAAATGAAACTTTTACAAACTTAAAATAAAGAGAAAATTTAAAATGAAAATGAAATTATTTACTTGATTATTTTAATATTTAAATACTAATTAATTAATTAAAACTATTTAAAAATTAATTTAAATCTAATTTAAATCAAACTAAAAATGACAAAAGCTACAAATTTAACTAAAAACTTGCAAAATTATTTTCTAAACCTCTAAATGAACTTGAAGAAAGTATAAAAATTAAAAAGAAATATTTTTGTCTTTTTGTGGGTTTTCTTTTAATTACTTACTAATTATATTAATTAAACTATTTAAACTATTTTTAAATTACTAATAATACTAAAAGTGACTAGAAAATTATAGAAAAATTTATAAAACTAACTAACCATCACAGGAATCCTAAAAAATTATAAAAAGTTTCTAAAAATTATATTTAGACAATTTTACTAATTATTATATTAAATATTAATTAATTACTAGTTAAACTATTTAAATTATAAAAACTAAAATATGAACAGTAGAAATTATAAGAAAATTCATAAAATTATTTTACTACTTATAAAAGCTATAAAAAATATAAAAACTAGGTGTTACTTTATAAAAACTAATTTTGCTATTTAAAACTTAATTATTAATTAATTATTAATAAAACTAATTTTTAATCTAATTAATACTAAATGACAAAACAAAAATCTGAGAAAATTACTAAAATTACTTTAATATAAAAGAAATTTAAGAAAACTATAAAAATACAAAGTGCTTAATAAAAATCTAAAAAGGAAAATTAAAAATTTAAATTACATTAAATATAAATTATCACTTGAAATTAAAATTTGTTTTTCTGGATTTTCTTTTACAAAACTCTTAAAATACTTAAAACATGAAACTTTTGTGAAGGGACTTTGCAGGAAGCTTAAAAATAAGCACAAATGATTGCTTAAGCCTTGACAGTTGACTTTGGTCAACTGTGAGGGCAAAAAGCTTGGAAATAAGCTATAAACTGAGACACAGAGGTAAATCAAGCTACAAGGTACTGAGATAACTAGAAATAAGCAGAAAAGAAAGGATTATGCACAAGCAATAAGCTAGGAAAGGCCAATAAGCACTTGGCTTATACCACAGCCCACACAAAAATAGGACAAAGTTTTAAGCTTCCTAGGGGGCCCACAAGGGTGAATAAGCTCAGAAGCTTACTCAATCTTTGAAGATGGCCAGGGGGTTGAAAGGGCCTAAAATTAGGGTGTGGGACCCACTGAGGTGGCCTGTGGGGACCACAGAAGTTAGGTGTTGGGGAAGTCTGCTGTGCAGCAGGGATGTCAATCCCCCTGCAGCCCACTTTGAGGGTCCATGGAAATCACACAAAAAATTGCAAAATTATAATGGATGTAGGATTCAATAGTTTAGCTGGGGAGATACAATTAGAAAGAAGTTTCAAGGCCTAGCTCATAACACAAAACTCAAAACAAATCATGCCATATTTGGTTTTTCTAACAAAGGAAAACTTTGACTTTTTATGTAAACTTATAACTTTGACTTAGGTGAGTTTCTATCTATCCTAATTGCATCTAGATGTAATATTAGGCTAAGATGAGGTGAATTCTAGCTAATGTAACTACAAATGAGCCTACATGAAGGGTTATCCCAACTAAAACCCTCACAATGAACTGTGAGGAGGACTTGGAGAGAATTTTTGACTTTTGATAAACAATACCTAATTTTTATTGTTTACTTAACCTATTAGGACCTAATGTGACTGATTTGAACTAATCATAACATAGAAAAAAGGCTACAACACAGTGAACACACCTGTTCCAAATACTCCCTAATGTTAGCCTGATTTTTGGTTTGTACTACAGGTTAGTTATTCAGGCCAAAATTTCACCAAACAAACTTACATGCATATTATAGAAGCTAATTTAAACAGAAAATCTTAATCACAAACAACTAAAACCTAAGAATCACTACTGAACAATATTTGACAGTTAAATTGGATTAAAGGGACAACTCATGAGACAAAAGGCTAAACTGACTCAAATAAGTCACCACACACCTGAATGCACTGAATAAGCAAAGATTAAACCAAGATAAGCAATATCAAGCAATCCTATAGTAGTTTACCAAAATATGAAAAGTAAGCTTACAAAGTATCCAAGCTCAGACATGAGGTACCAAGGCTCAAAAATACATTCCTATTACTCCCCTAGGAGTTCTAAACCAATACCATCCTTTCTTTCTGCCTTTCTTCTTGATTTTTCTATTATTATTTTATTTTTTGTATTTTCCTCTATTTTTAATGAAACTAAAACTTAAACTGAAACTTGAAATTCAGGACTGAAAAACTTGTATTAATTTAAAGAGAAACGAATTACAAACTAAAGTTTTGATTGAAATATAAAGTTACAATGAAATTGAAATAACTAATTTTAACTAAAAATCTATTCTACACTACTGCTACACTAATTGGCTTCCTTGCTCCTTCTCTTTCTCTTTTATATTGATCTTCAAGGTTTCAGTGGGGCCCACAGGTCATTTCCCAGCATCTAGTTGAGCTATAGTATGAGTCATAGCCTTTTAATCATATTGGCGGGAAAAGTCTTTTAAGCCAAATTACCCTCTGATAGCGTAGACTAGGGGGTTGATATGATTGCTTCTTGGGGAGTGTAATTGTGGAAGGGATAAGGGTGAGTGGATGGGTGCAAGTGGTGGGTGGTGATACCAGGTGGTATTCTGGTTTGGGAGGGAAGGGGTGAAGATGGTGGGTTTGACCCTGTGTTTGACCTGGTATTATTAAACTAGGGTGTGTGTTGGGCTAGAGTTTTGGATTGGGCCAGGGACATGGTATAAGGGCTTAGTTTGGTTTGGATTTGTTTTGGTTTATAGTAATAAATAGGACCCGTTTGATTTTGGCACAAGAACCAAACTTGTAATTTATGGATTCTTGAGGGACCTGATGTGTAATGTTTCCAAACTACTTCCAAGGATTAAACCTGCAATAAAACAATAACACAAGGACCAAAGATGCATATTTTCCATTTTTTAAACCCTAGGGACCATTTATGCAATTTTCTAAAACTAGAAGGGTTGAAACTGTAATTTCCCAAAAGTTATCAAAAGGACCATACATGTCATAAATGAATAGTACAAGGGTAAAATATGATAATTTTCAATTTTAAAATACCCGAGGACTAAATTTGCCAATTTTGAAACTTGAGGGGTAAAAGTGTAATTTTCTCAAACTTTTCACCCAAGGACTTATTTTGACAACTTTTGAATTCCAAAGGACTTGGGTTGACTTTTCTTTTATTTTAAACCTTTAGGGACTAGTTTTGTCAATTTATGAAACTTGAGGGACTGAAACTGCCAATTATGCAAACTTTGTTCGTTTTTCATCTGTTTTTACTCATTTTGCATCTGAAACATATAAACACAATCTTTGAAATATTTTCAGTATTTTGATGCATTTCTGAGTGTTTTTAAATGTTTTTGCAGTTCAGATAAGATAAAAATGATGAGTATTTACACACTCATCACTTAATCTACCTTGTACCGTACTACAATTTGTGCACAAATCCTCTTGCACATTAAATTAAGTCACCTAATATTGTGTAATTGATATACTTTTGATGTTGTTTATACTATCTTGTACCATACAAATTTTTTCAATTACTTGAACCACTAATCTTATGTACTTACCCTTATGCATGATTATTAAATCAATGTACTAATACATGAAGCCTCTACATTTCACTTTTAATTCTTTGGACATTTATTATGACCCATTTATATTTATAAGACTAATTAAGCTTTATATAATATAAGATTAATCAATAAGCTTGTTGTACAAACAAATTTAGCACAAAAAGTTTTCTTTCAAACTATAGTCAACCTTTTTTTTAAAGTCAACATAAAAACCAAAACACTAATTGAAATTTAAGTAATACGATTAAAGCATGAGACATTTACTTTTCCTCCACAATAAATTATTTCAAGGGGGAATTGACCTGAGTTCCTTTTAGGTGTTTGGGAGGGGTTTTACCCGGGTTCGCGTCTCGCAAGTGACAAAGAAAATCCGAATTTTCCTCTTAGTGCAATGTTAGGAATTATTGAAGACAGCAGACTGTTTCTGCTGAAGACTTCCTGCTGACAGGTTCCTGCGGATACTTATAGTGGTTTCTGTTGATTTCTGGTTCCTGCTGACGATAGACATTCTGCGGATATACTTAATCTGTAGCATTGGAAGTTCTTAGAAGATTATATCTAGTTTATTTTAGGACAAGATGCATAATATATTTTATATTTTTAGATTACACGTTTTCTTGCAAGAGAGGTTAGGGTTCCTTGCAGTATAAAAGGAACATCCGGATGAATGTTTTAGACACGACTTGTTTTCAATCTTTAGTGATTAATAAAAAGATCCATAGAGGATCAAAGCATTATTAGTATATAATACTTGTGTTTAAATTCTGCGTAGATACAAGTATACAAAGATTTTTCATATAGCATTGATTTTGATTACATTGGCAAGCTATCGATCCATTGGCTCAAAGATCTATCAAGGAGTAGATCCTACATGCAAAGCCGTGAATTCTAAGAGTTTCCCTTCGTGGGTCCCGGGACCTGTCCGTTTGAACGATTTAACTCGTGGGTCGGATTTCAAGTGTGGTACCGTTTTTAAAAAAAAATAAATAAATAATTAATTAATAAAAAATAAAAAAACATTAAATATTTGCACATATATTTTTTCAAAATATAAGTTTTCAATACAAGAAATACTTTGATATGTAAAAAATATGTCGGCCTCCCAAAACATTTGGTTCTAGTCTTGTAGCTCCTAATGAAAAAATCAAAAGAAACCGTACAGAATCGAGGGTGTGACAAAATATCCGCAGTGAGTTTTATGTAGCATGCAATCGATAATTAACGTGATTTGTACAAGACAACAACACGTGGTCGGTGAATAATCAACCAGGTATAACCAGCCATTCATTGGTTATGTACTTATATTTTCATCTGACACATAAAGTATGATGATGATTAGATTGCAATGAGTCATGCTAGAATCCAGAATTAAGGTTTTGGAATGCCCATAGATTCATTTACATTAGGGTTTTGTGACTTTAGTTGTTTTGCCGACTATAGTTATAATTGTTTTTGGTCAGGGACTGGGGCAGGGGTTCTGCGGGTACCCGTGCAACCGATGAATTTTTTCAATGTAGTGTTAATTTAAAAAAAAAAAAAAAAAAAAAAAGGCAACATCGATTTTCTTTAAAGTTATCTTAAATACACTCGGTCAATCGAAATATGTTTCTACTATTAGTGTTCAATTTTTTTTATGCACCAAATTATATTTAGTCCAGGTTCCATCCCTGTTTTTGGTAACCTTGGTTTCGTAAAATGTAAAACACACTGAGCCGCGCCCTTTCATACGGGATAGCAGGTTAGTTTGTCTACTTTAGGTTTATTTGCATCTTTGGACTTGAGACTTCATATTTTCAGTGATGATAGTCGCATCCTATTTTACCAGTCACCTAGGTGGTTTAATAGCTACTTTTTATTTCCAATCAAATAACAAATAGTTGCATTTTGTTGTAGGCTACAGTAAGGTACTTTCATTTTGTTACCAATGTGAGTCGCATCAACACTTAGTTTAAACCGTTGGGCATTGCCCCGGTAGTATCACTCCCCTACCGCACTGTCTATTTGACCGATCAATGAGGGCTTAGTGATAGTAATAGGTCATGGGCCGGTTCAAACTCAACTCATGACTAAAGGTCACTCAAACATGTACTCATTGCTTGGGGCTAGGTGAGTTAGCAAGTCGGACAAAAGGTGTACGTGAGCTCAGGGTTTCTCGTTGATATAAACCTTTTGAGGCACACTTAAGTTACCTTATGATATGCTATAATTGGTAAATAATTCAAAGTATATCTATGAATGATAATTATGTAGTACATATTTTTAATGGGTGCATGTTCCTCATTGCTGCAACACGCATAAGCAGCTAAAGGAATCCAAGAGTGTTGAGCTGTGTTCTGTCTAGATATTAAGTTTAGATGAATAAACATAATGATTTACATAATGTCAGGGTGTCCCCGCTGATCTTAACCTTTTGAGAAACACTAAATTTACCTTATGATAGGATATAATTGGTAAATAATTCAAAGTATATCTATGATAAATCTTTTAGTACAATATTAGAACAGGTACATGTTGAATATTGTTGTAAGCACGAATAAGCAGCTACGGGAATCTGAGAGTATTGAGCTGTGTTCGGTCTAGATCATTAGTTTTAGATGAATGAACATAATGATTTACATAATACTCGTACAATTAATTGCTAGTACATAAAAATCTCATTTGCTATGAGTTTAGAGAACAATAGTTATATGCATGTTTAGTAGTCATGGTGTGCTTGATTATACTGATAATGTCCTATTTCATTATGTTTTGGGTACTTGCACACACTTATCAAACTTGGAACTTGAATCCGTAACCTCATAAGGGGTGGTTGCCCACTTTTGATACATTTGGCCATTTAGGCCAAAGCACTTGTGGTTAATTCCCCTTCGAAGATGACATGCATGATGTCTCATAAAATGAAGTCAAATCTATAGTAGTGTTTGTGTGTGTGTGTATACTGTATACTTATGGTGGAGGGAGACACACAAAGGATAGAGTAAGCACAACCTTATTTTTAGTTTCAACCTGTTACTTGATATGTTTTGTCCTATGTTTAGTCTTTTAGTTTCATTGGTTACGAAATTCAAAATGGAAATTAAAGAATCTTTTGACAGCTATTAGATTCAAAGATTTGGTCATATCAATCTTGTTCAACGTCTTGATCTTCTTAGGAGGATTTTAGCTAATCCTTTTAGGGCAAAGACAAAATGTATAACATGATGTGTTTTTCACTTTTTTGTTTATATTTTTTTTCAATGTATTGAAATGACCCAATGATGGATATAACTTTGTCCCCTCCTAGTCCTTGCCTATTTTCATGGAACTGAGCTTTTTATTCTCCCTCTTTTGTTTTTTATGTCAGCTTGATGTGGTAGTCTTAACTCATTGTCCTATTTATTTATGAATGGGTCGGTTTGGGTTGTTTTGGTAGTCTAAAATAGGTCAAAGCGAATACTTTAACTAAACAGAATACAGGTCAAACGGGTTGAAAGTCTTCCAAAGTTTGTACTTAATGCCTACAACATCCTAAACCGTTTTATCCAAGGAATTAGATCATTATTGTAAGGTATAATGCATCTATAACTATTCAACCTTTTCACATTTAGGAAACATAAGTGTTGAAACTACTTGAAAGCTATCATAGTATATAACTAGTTTCGTTTAAACGTGTTGTGATGAAAAAATATGCTGAATGACGAATTTTGTTCTTTAGTGGTTGTTCAATATTGTATTACCTTAGATAATAGAAACACTAACCAAACCACCACCAAATGGCCTGGTGGTAGGGTCCTTGGTTTCCTCACAGGAGGTCAAGGGTTCGGACCTTACTAGGCATATACATTTGGGGGGGGGGGGGGGGGGGGGGGGGGGGGCTAGTTAAGGGTCGGAAATGATCCCGGGATTAACCCGGTAAAGCCGCATACATCTTAGTCAAAAAGGCTCGCCCTCCTCGGGTAACTTGAGTTGAGATATACATTTGGGGGGGGGGGTAGTTAAGGGTCGGAAATGATCCCGGGATTAACCCGGTAAAGCCGCATACATCTTAGTCAAAAAGGCTCGCCCTCCTCGGGTAACTTGAGTAGAGAAAACCATATCCGTTTACCCGTTTAATAGAAACAGTAACCAAGGGTATCTTTTGCTTTTTACTTTTAAATTTCAAGGTTATCTTTAGTATCATACCTATTTTTTACGGATTTCATATAAATGAAACCGGATACATATTTGGGTGACTTATAAAGTAGTTTCAATAGTTGGATGGACTTACCGAAACAAGTTAACTAGTTGAGTAACCTCCTAACACATTATTCTTATTACAAAATTAACACACTAATTATTTATACAAAATTCTGAAATAAGGGCAAAGCGTTGATGCATAAACTTATTCAACCAACAATAACACTTTTGTGATCCTTCAAATCTACAAACCCATTCACAGGTGCAGATAAACGGAGAACTGAAAGTGTCTTATTAAAATACTTCACCTTCATGGCAAGATATTCACTCCATGTGACCGGTTGGTATAAAGGAGGACGAGCAATGCTCGTTAACTTTGATAATGGCGAAATTCGAACATTTGATGGTGGGCCGTATAGATAAGCTATAGAGAGACGGTGTTGGGTTCTGTTAACTATAGCCCGATGGAGAACACTTGAATATAACCCGTTAGATAGTATATGCAGTAAATCACCTACATGCACCACCAGTGCCCCTTTTATTGGTGGGACCGTGACCCACCCCATTCCTTCCCTGTGAACTTGCAATCCACTTGTATTATTTTGGTGCAAGATTGTGAGGAGGCTTGAGTCCGTATGAGCTGCAAGTCCCATGGCTCGGTCGGGATCTGGACAGGCTGGATAAGAATTTAGTTGTAAAGCAGGACATGCTTCTTTTATGTCTTGTGCTTGCCTGGCCCATTTTACATCTCCTTCTGTTATACCCAACGATCCCAGGACTAGCCACATTAGCCTATTGGTTAACTTTTTCATCTCCTTATTGTACTCGTCAACAACCTCACTGGAAAATGACAAAAATAAAGCATTAGGTAATATTAAGTTGTCACCTACTAGCATGTCAAGACGGGTTCGGGTTAAAACGGGCCATTTTAGATATGGTCACATACTAGCATCAGGTAGTATTCAGTTGTCTCACTGTATTATAAATAATGTCAGAAGACCTCACATGACTATATGCACGTGCATGATCTTTAATATATATTCAATATAATGTACCCTTTTTAACTGTTACCCAACCCGCTCACCCTTAAAAATGAAAAAGGCTTACCAGAAGTTTTTATAATCTTGGGGCCATAATTTTTTAGCATGTTCATATGGTGATCCAATGATGGTGAACCCTTCAGACCACATATGTTTATGGAAAAAAGAAGATATCCGAACTGCACCATAGCCTGAAACACCATCAGGAGCCCGAGCAGCTTTAAGTTTTTGTTGAATTGGGAGATAGAATAATTTTCTTACAGAAGCCTCCATGTCATCAAGAACCACCGTAGGGATCCCATGGTTGGTGACATGAAACACACCCCATGTTTTGCATGCATGGCCAACATGCTGCATGCCGTTAGGGTCTTCGAGGTTAATAACCGGAACAGGTTCTGAACTGCATGACAAAAGCGAACCATCATCAACTGATGCCCATGTATACGAGTCGGGTAGTTCTTTCATTGAACTTAGGTCCATATACTTCTCTGATTTTAGTAATTTTAAAGACATGCCTGGATGAGTTTCTTTTAACACTTGTAATGGGAGAATGAGGAAGATTATGTGGTGGCAATATGATAGTGTATGTTGTATATAAAGGGTTGAGGGTAAAAGTGACAAAAATGGTGGGGTATAGACATTGGCCAATCTAGGGTGTTGGAAGGAAAATGATTGGGAGACCTAACTTGTGTGCCTAAATTCATGCCTAAACATATGTGGCATGATCGTTTGTGAAAATGTGGGTCCTCTGGCTGCAGCCATCAGGATGATGCCACATAGGTTTAGGCATGAATTTAGTCACATGTTTTAGGCCTCCCGATCACTACTCTTGTTGGAAACCAAAACATATATTTTTGGGGGAAGCAATATTGATTACAATCCTTAATATTTATACTGCATATGGTTTCAGGGTATGCACACGCATATATGTTGGTCCGTACATATGTATACTACATAAGAATGGTCTAGCTTGGGCTTCAAGAGGTGTCTATGTTACTTCATCCATCCAATATCTGAAATCTAGCTAGAAAAAATAGAAGAAAATAAAATACAATCAGCCTCGTAGTTTAGGTTCAAACCTCACTAGGTCAACATCTTGGAGCTTGCAGGGAAAGGGTTTGGAAACAATCCCAAAGATGCCCAAGATAGGCCACGTAAATCTAATTAGGAAAACCACATTTGCAAGTTTTATAGATTATCCATATGCTGAAGCTTCCTTCATTATTGGAGAAAGCTAGGTAGTAGTATTGATAGTCGGTATGGGATCAGCTTGCCTCAAGAGAGTTCTAAAAGCCATTTTCTTGGAAGATCGTTGTTTTAATTAACCTCGACATCTCGAATAATTGTGTCTGAAAGAAAAGAGTTTATCTTTCTCATTCACGTGTCTTTGTCTTGTCTTCAAATAGAAACACATCAGTACGTATTGAACATCTCTGTGCTATTTTTTTATTTTTTTATTTTTTATTTTAATTATTTTGGTATAAGACAAAGATAATGATTAAGGGTAAAGGAAAGTGTCTCTGCTAATCATTAAGGATCCTCAAATCGCCTCGTTATGCTCTCATTTACGTGTTATCCTGAACCTGACATGTAACATAATAAATTGACGTAGAAATGCAGGCATGAACTTTCTTACTGTTTGCTGCATTGTTAAGTTTGAATTTCACATTTCATTATAGATTAGATCATTTCACAGCCAAGTTGTATTTGCTCTAGTTTTTATTTGTCATATATTCTTTGTGAATCACCTTGAATTGGATGGCTTCTTAAGATTTTTATTTTCACATGGGATCATAGGCCATAACTTATGATCTAAATTTTGTACTTTAGAAATACTGTTTCAATTAGAGGTGGCGAAATGTGCAGGTCTATATGGTTGAGCAACAAACCAAAATGGGCACTTTTTACTTTTCTTGGTATGGCCCTAGAACTGGCTCAAATTAGAGGTGGCAACTTAATTAGACCTATTTACTTGTGAGTGTGACTATTCGGGTAGTGTAGAATCGCTTTGATATGTATCAAAGAGTTACCCGTTTTGACCCATTATCCAACAAGACTCTCCCCTCTTGTTTAATTAGCACCTTTTGACTCACGGCCTGCACTTAGACGTTTTAAAAAATCGACCCAATACACTTGTAATTCATCCCAATCTTCAACACTTTAAATACTTAATATAAAGTTTATGCAAGTCATTAAGGAATTATTTTAACACCAAAGAACTTCAAATTCATCGGCCATACTTGATTCTTTCACAAAACAACCGTCTACCCATTTTCACCCATTTACTCAAATTCTTTTACCCATTTATATGTTTAAGATCAGTTGTAGTTTGGTTAATAATGACCACAAACACAAAACACCATTTAACAACATACTCATATATAAATTACTTCCTTAAAACATTATCCAAACGCATCAAAATTTACTATACTCACATATACTTGAACAAAGTCTCCAAGAATCGTTATTATTTACTCATATGATGATGTAATCATCATCTAACATCAAACAAACCATCACTTTACTCATTTACATCAAGTAACCAAAAATCATTTGGACCTCCTAATATAAACTCAAGTTCAATATCAAGAAACCACTATAATTATGCATACAAGTTAAAGACTATACATTTATCAATAACTTATCATCAATTTCAAACCAAACATGTTTATTAACAACATATAATTCAACACACCCACTGAATGAAAAACTCGGTTGAACCACCGGCTGAACCGTGACCCGGCCGCTCGACCGTGTCAATTTAAAAACCGGTTTTTTAAACATTGGTTTATTGGGTGGTCTTTATGTTTTGGTTCTTCTACTTGTAATTTTTGTTCTCGGTTTCCGTCTTGGAAGTCCCTGCTGTGTATTTCTTGGCATCCATCTTGTGATGTGGTTTTTAATGCCTTTTCAAAAAAACCCATTTTATACTTAAGGTTACAAATTCATTAATATATTGGTATTTGACTCTCACTTTGACTTATATCAATGCTAGTCAATAAAATTAGTAGTTTTCACCCGCCCAAGGTAGTTAAAACTTAAAAGCGAAAGCTACCTCAAAGCCACATGCCTTTCTCTAAAGCGAGAAGCGACAAAAGTGAGCACTTTAGTTAACTTTTTACCCTTTGTGCATATATTAGTGTCTAGTATGAAAACAGTGATTAAATAAAAACATAATTATCTTAAAATCCTCATTTTTAATATAAAAAGACCGCAAGAGAGAAGTTTATTCAAATAGTTAAAGCTTAAAGTCTACTATTTTATTCAGAATAATCATCGAAGTTCTCATTTCTTATTTCCCCATCGTTTCCAAGATCCACGTACTATATCATCTTCATCTACAAGATCCTCGTCGGATTCATCATAGAGTGTCGTACTTGTAGATGGATGGTGGTAACAATTCTACCCATATAGTTATAGTTCCTAGTAACTGTATTATAATATATAAACTCCTTATATAATATACTATATATACTAAAAGGCAGAACATTTACTGTAGCAGCACTGTAGCTGCTACAGTACTCGCTACAGATTTTTTTTTTTTAATAAATTTCCTTATGAAAATTTGTTTTTTCAAAAAAATAAAAATAAAAATAAAAAAACACAAAAAATAATACACTTTCAAAAAATTTCTTATTTCAAATTTGTTTCTTTTAAAATATAAAAAAAAAAAAAAAAAAAAAAAAAAAAAAACATACCGAAAAAACAAACAACCCAAAAAAATTTCAACCGCAACGCAAAAAAAAAAAAAAAAAAAAAAAAAAAAAAAAAAAAAATCCGTAAACATAAACAAATTATGCTTCCAAGTAAACATATGCATACTTCAAATAACAAAATTATTAATTACACCGTACAACCCACAAAATACACAACATAAAACGCACCCGCCGGAACGCGCGGGTTACCCAGCTAGTATATACTAAATTGGAATACGAGTGTTTCTACCCATATAGTTCCTAGTAACAAACCAATTAATGATATATATAGTTACAAACAACATAAAAAGCAACAAAATAATATAAGATTCATGAAAACAAAACTTAACAACAAATCCTTACCACTACAAAAGCAACAAAACGATATAAGATTCATGAAAATAACTCTTAACAACAACAAAGCCTTACCATTACTATTGCAGTAGTCACATGGAACCTGGTTCACTTCGATACGGGATCGCGAAACAAGATCGCGGTTCGCTAACAAGGCCGTCCCGTGGATTTTGGAGGCCCTGTGCGATAATTTCGTAGTAGGCCTCTGATATCAAAAATTTAAGCGTACGTACAATGATACAAATGACTTAATATAGATGTCCTTATTCGATGTTAGATATAGTGTTAATGGCAAGTTTATGCATTAGACCATTTAACTTTGTTTTTTTATTTATTTTTAGTAAAAACGATATAAAATTAATATAACTTTAGACAATAATGATTAAAAGTCAATTATATAAAAAAAATAAAATAATAATCCAATGGTTTTGTAGTAATTTTTTAAATATAGTTAAAGGTAACCATTTTTATGTAGTAGTACTCACATGGTAACCTTACTTTTAATATAAAAAAGCAATTTATTTATTTATATATTTATTTATTTATTTATTTATTTTAAATTATCATATGTTTTGGTCTTTCAATTCAAACGAAAGGATTGTTAAGTTTGAACTGTGCAATTATTTGACCTTCGTTGAGCTAAAAATAAAACTAAAGTTAAAGGGCAAAAATAGAACTTTGAATAATTACAAACGTGTAAGAAGAAATAACTAACAAAATTTGAGGGCCCATAAGGCAACAACAACAAAAATTTTAGTCAAGTCTTCTTCCCCACCCTATCCCAAACACTGTTCTCCGCCACCATTAAAACATGATACTTCGTTTCTTTTTTTCTTATTTTGACTTTAACAATAATTTGTATACATATAAAAAGCCATTAAAGAGGCTTAAATCATCTTGAACTTTGTTAATATTAATCTGTACATTTTAGAATCGGAGGCCCTTAAAAACCGGATGCCCTGTGCGGTTGCACACCCCGCACATGCTTAAATCCGGGCCTGTTCGCTAAGTCCCTGAAATTTGGTACGAAGGGAGGTAGGGTCATTTCGATTTGTTTTAGGTTCGCTTCGGTTCAGTTTACAATATACCATATTATACTCGTACATAAATAAATATCAATATTAATTTTAATAGGTAAATATGTTTTGAATATAAATTTCACAAATTAAGAATACTCGTATCTCATTAAAACACTTTTCAATTGGATCAATATATATTTCTATTAAAACATATTAAAATAATTTTCATCATCTTTTATATTTTAATTTGACTAATTTCAGCCGGCTTTGACCAATTTTTGATGCAAATTAGTGTACCAAGTATATTGGTACACCGAAAAAATGGTTTTTTGGTACGCCAAACCAATTGATTTTGGTATGCTGAATTACGTTGTTTGGGAATGCGAAAACTAGCCATCCAAATCGCTATCCCGAGCAATATGGAACGCGATCATACCACATTCGGGTACGAGTGATCTAGAACAAAAAACGCAGACGAGTCTATGTTTCTGACTATGAGTAAAACCAACAGCCCCAAGAAATTGAGTTAAGATTAGGGGGTGTTTGTTTAAGCTTATTTTTTACTTACGAGCTTATCTAATTTCGGCTTATATATCATAAGTTCTATTTGTCCGACTTATTTTGAAACTTAGCATCTTATCTAAGTTTCTTATATAATATAAGCTTGTATAAGCCTATAAATTACTCTCTTTGTCCGAAAATATAAGTCCACTTTGTTATTTTTGATTGTCTTAAAATTAATGTCCACCTTTCATTTTCAACCAATCAAAATGATTCTAAATGGATGAGAATGAAATTTTATTGGTTAATATTATAAGAGGCTAATTTTTCTTAAATTTTATGAAATATGAAAGTGAACATTTAATTTGAGACGGAAGGAGTATACAATAAGCCCAAAAATGATCTTAGCGAAATGAGATAATCCCCGGAAAAAAAATGGTATATATAAACACCTCCTTTAAACACAATGAAGTCGATCATAAAATATAGGGTGGTGATTTGCACATTTTGTAAAACATAAAGTAAAGTGTCAAAAGAAATCAATTCCCAGTGTGTTCTCGAGTTAGATTTAAGAAAGAAAAAGAAAAAAAAAATGAAAAGGAAACAATAATAGTTGCGTTCTTGAATAGCACTTACGATGAAAAAAAAAAAAAAAAAAAATGAACCGAAAGTAGTATGATTGGATTGATTTTTAAATTAAAGTATTTTCTCCAAAAATTAGAAGGAAAATATTTACTTCACATTAATTTGCTTTTCTTTAGCAAACTCAAGATCAGTGTAAAATATAAAGGAAGTGTGAATATCCACAGTGAGTTTTGTGAAGCATGCAATCGATAATTTAACCTGATTGTACAAGACAACAACACGTGGTCGGTGAATAACCAATCAGGTATAACCAGCCATTCATTGGTTATATACTTACTTTTTTATCTGACACCTAAATTATGATGATTAGATTGCAATGAGTCAAGCTAAAAAATCCAAATTAGAGTTTTGGATTGGAGTGGATTTTATTAATTTTATTTATTTATTTATTATTTTTATTATTATTACTAGTATTATTATTTTTTTTTATTTTTTGTAATTTTTTGTTCAAGGAATCCCCATAAACTATCCGTAGTAGTAAGACATTCTGTCATTGGAGTTTAGGGTTTACTTTAGCTGTTTTAAAACCGATTAAATGATGAAAAATTATCCGTAGTAGTAAGACATTTAATAAACTCGATACGTGCCCACTCATTCGGGAGCCTGACGTGAGTACTTAAGGTCTGTTTTGCACCAACCATGTCCCGAACTTAAAACGTTTCATATTTCTAATGATTATAGTCACAAGCTCTTCCAAGACACCCACGTGGTTATACAGTTACATTTTATTGCCCATCAAATTAAAACTAGTTGCATTTCGTTGTAGGTCATAAGGTACTTTCTTTTTGTTATCGAACAGATCGGTAGGGGCATTGCCTGGTGGTATCATACCCGGCCCCCACCGCAAGTCATGAGTTTAATCTCAACTCCTGACTAAATGTCAGTGGAGTAAGTGTTCATTGCTCGGGGCTAGGTCCTTAGGGATGGGTTAGTCGACGACCAACATGGGTGCACGGGTCAGGGTGTCCCCGCTGGTCTTAACCTTTTAAGGAACACATAATTTACCTTATGATAGGATACAATTGGCAAATAATTCAAAGTATATCTATGATAAATCTTTTAGTACAATATTACAACAGGTACATGTTAAATATTGTTGTAAGCATGAATAAGCAGCTACGGGAATCCGAAAGTGTTGAGCTGTGTTCGGTCTAGATCATTAATTAGATGAATAAACATAATGATTTACATAATACTCGTACAATTGCAAGTACATAAAAATCTCATTTACTATGAGTTTTTTAGAACAATAGTTATATGCATGTTTAGTAGTCATGGTGTGCTTGATTATACTGATAATGTCCTATTTCATTATGTTTTTGGACTGCAAGTACTTGCAAACAATTATCAAACTTGGAACTTGAATCCGTAACCTCATAAGGGGTGGTTACCCACTTTTGATACAGTTAGGCCGAATAGCACTTGCGGTTGATACCCTTTTAAAATGATATGCTACATGATGTCTAATAAAATGAAGTCAAATCTATAGCAGTGTTTGTGTATAGTGTATACATATGGGGCAGAGACACACACACAAAGGATAGAGCAACCACAACCTCATTTTTAGTTTCAACATGTTACTTGATATGTTTTATCCTATGTTTAGTCTTTTTGTCATTGGTTAGAAAATTCAAAACGGAAAAGAATCTTTTGCCCGCTGTTTGATTCAAAGATTTAGCCATATCAATCTTGTCCAACGCTTTTATCTTCTTTGACGGAGGATATCACTTCATATGTGTGCCCAAATTTAAAGTTGCCGGTATGTTTGTCGTTTACTTAGGAGGATTTTAGCTAATCTTTTTAGGGCAAAGACAAAATTGATAACATGATGTGTTTTTTTTTTTTTTTTTTTTTTTTTTTTTTTTTTTTTTTTTTTTTTAATGTATTGAAATGACCCAATGATGGATATAACTTTGTCCCCTCCTAGTCCTTGCCTATTTTCATGGACCTACATCAGTGTTGAAATTACTTGAAAACTATCATAGTATATAACTAGTTTGGTTTAAACATGTTGGGATGAAAAAATATGTTGAATGACAAATTTTGTTCTTCAGTCAAAAGACTGTTCAATATTGTATTACCTAAAATAATAGAAACACTAACCAAACCACCACTAAGTAGCCTAGTGGTAAGGTCCTTGGTTTCCTCAGAGGAGGTCAAGAGTTCAAACTTTGCTAGGTATATACATTTGGGGATTACCAAGAAAGGGTCAGAAACGGTCCTAGGTCAAAAAGACTCGCCCTCTCAAGGTAACTTTTAACATAGAAAACCTCATCCGTTTACCCATTTAATAGAAACAGTAACCAAGGGTATTTTTGTTTTTGCTTTTAAATTTCAAGGTTATATTAGCATCATACCTATTTTTGACGGATTTGGTATAAATGAAACCGGATACACATTTGGGTGACTTTTAAAGTAGTTTCAATAGTTGGATGGACTTATGGAAACAAGTTGACTAGCTGAGTAACCTCCTAACACATTATTCTTATTACAATTATATTGTTTTTGAAATCAAAATTAACACACTAATTATTTATACAGAATTCTGAAATAAGTGCAAAGCGTCGATGCATAAACTTATTCAACTGACAATAACACTTTTATGATCCTTCAAATCTACAAGCCCATTCACAGGTGCAGATAAACGGAGAACTGAAAGTGTCTTATTAAAATACTTTGCCTTCATGGCAAGATATTCACTCCATGTGACCGGTTGGTATAAAGGAGGACGAACAATGCTTGTTAACTTTGATAATGGCGAAATTCGAACATTTGATGGTGGACCGTAGAGATAAGCTATAGAGAGACGGTGTTGGGTTCTGTTAACTATAGCCCGATGGAGAACACTTGAATATAGCCCGTTAGATAGTATATGCAGTAAATCACCTACATGCACCACCAGTGCCCCTTTTATTGGTGGGACCGTAACCCACCCCATTCCTTCTCTTTGAACTTGCAATCCACTTGTATTGTTTTGGTGCAAGATTGTGAGGAGGCTCGAGTCCGTATGAGCTGCAAGTCCCATGGCTCGGTCAGGGTCTGGACAGGCTGGATAAGAATTTAGTTGTAAGGCAGGACATGCTTCTTTTATGTCTTGTGTTTGCCTGGCCCATTTTACATCTCCTTCTGTTATACCCAACGATCCGAGTACTAGCCACATTAGCCTATTGGTTAACTTTTTCATCTCCTTATTGTACTCGTCAACAACCTCACTGGAAAATGACAAAAAGAAAGCATCAATATTAAGTTGTCACCTACTAGCTTGTCAAGACATGTTCGGGTTAAAACGGGTCAATATAGATATGGTCACATACTAGCATCAGGTAATATTCAGTTGTCTCATTGTATTATAAATAATGTCAGAAGGCCTCACATGACTATATGCACGTGCATGATCTTTCATATGTATTCAATATGCAGTACCCTTTTTAACCTGTTACCCAACCCGTTCACCCTTAAAAATGAAAAAGGCTTACCAGAAGTTTTTATAATCTTGGGGCCATAATTTTTTAGCATGTTCATATGGTGATCCAATGATGGTGAACCCTTCGGACCACATATGTTTACGGAAAAAAGAAGATATCCGAACTGCACCATAGCCCGAAACACCGTCAGGAGCCCGAGCAGCTTTAAGCTTTTGTTGAATAGGGAGATAGAATAATTTTCTTACAGAAGCCTCCATGTCATCAAGAACCGCCATAGGGATCCCATGGTTGGTGACAAGAAACACACCCCATGTTTTGCATGCATGGCCAACATGCTTCATGACGTTAGGGTCTTCGAGGTTAATAACCGGAACAGGTTCTGAACTGCATGACAAAAGGTAACCATCATCGACTGATGCCCATGCGTACGAATCGGGTAGTTTTTTCATTGAACTTAGGTCCATATGCTTTTCGGCTTTTAGTATTTTTAAAGACATGCCTAGATGAGTTTCTTTTAACACTTGTAATTGGAAGATTATGTGGTGGCAATATGATAGTGTATGTTGTATATAAAGGGTTGAGGGTAAAAGTGACAAAAATGGTGGGGTATAGACATTGGCCAATCTAGGGTGTTCTAAATCATAACAAATATTTTATGGGAAAGCAATATCGATTACAATCCTTAGTTTTTATACTAAGTATACTTCAGGGTATGCACACGCATATATGTTGGTCCGTACATATGTATACTACAGTACATAAGAATGGTCTAGCTTGGGCTTAAAGAGGTGTTTATGTTACTTCATCCATCCAATATCTGAAATCTAGAAAAAATAGAAGAAAATAAAAAGCAATCAGCCTCGTGTTTTAGGTTCAAACCTCACTAGGTAAACATCTTGGAGCTGGCAGGGAAGGGTTCAGAAACAATCACAAGAATGCCCGAGATAGACCATGTAAATCTAATTAGGAAAACCACATTCTTTTACGTGTTTTATAAATTATCCATATGCCCATGCTAAAGCTTCCTTCATAGTGGAGAAAGCTAGGTAGTAGTATTGATGAGTCGGTATGGGATCAACTTGCCCTCAAGAGAGTTCTAAAAGCCATTTTCTTGGAAGATCGGTGTTTTAACCTCAACATTTTGGATAATTGTGTCTGAAAGAAAAGAGTTTGTGTTTGTCATTCACATGTCTTTGTCTTCTCTTCAAATTGGAACACATCCAGTACGTATTGAACATCTCTATGCTATTTTTTTATGTTTTATTTTAATTATTTTGGTACTCCGTACAAGACAAAGGTAATGATTAAGGGTAAAGGAAATTGTCTCTGCTAATCATTAAGGATCCTTAAATCGCCTCGTTATGCTCCCATTTATGCATTATCCTGAACCTGACATGTAATATGATAAAATGACGTAGAAATGCAGCCATGAACTTTCTTAATCTTTGCTTCATGGTTACGTTTGAATTTCACAGTGCCTGTTAGATTGGATCGTTTCACAGCCAGGTTGTATCTGCTCTAGTTTTTATTTGTCGTATATTCTTTGTGGATCACATCGAATTTGATGGCTTCTTAAGATTTTTATTTTCACGTGGGATCATTGGCGTTAACTTATGATCTAAATTTTATACTTTAAAAATACCATTTCAATTAGAGGTGGCAACTTAATTAGACCTGTTTACTTGTGAGTGGGTCTATTTGGGTAGTGTTGAATCGCTTTGACTTGTATCAAAGAGTTACCTGTTTTGACCCATTATCCAACAATACTCTCCCCTCCTGTTTAATTAGCACCTTTTACCTTTAGGATTGCATGAATTTGGATCATCCAAAGGAAATGACAAGGTAATTCTTATATTTGTCTTCTAGATTAAAGTCAATTTTGTTATTTACATATAAAATTTATGATTCATTTTCCATTTTCTTGTTGGCTGTTTTTCTAATGATCATAAAGTTGTTTGTGAGCACTATGACTGTAGAATCAAGGTTTTCAGTGGGAATCAAGGACTGCTGGAAGAATGTTTGGATCCGATATTTCATCTTGACGAAATGACTGTAATGCCCCCTTATAGGATATGATCCTGGTGAGCTAGTTGAAGAGTAATCTAGGAAACTAAATCTGAGAGCTCTCACTTCCATTGACACCTTCCAGGCCGGTAACTTACAGTAAATCAATAATCTCAGCTTGTTAAAGATTTTTCCAAGAATTTGCATGCATGTGTTTTTTTAAGGATAGAGTGGACAAGGAGCAAGTTCTAAAAATATATTGGGAAGGGTTTTCTTATCATTATATGCATTTTATATGTATAAAAAGTTGGATAGATATATTTCGGTATTACAGATTTACAGGGTTAATTAGGGTCATTTTGTCTCGCACTCCCCAGGTGGGCTCCTAGCAGTCACCTCCTCTAGAAAAGAAAGAAAAGTAAAAGACAAGGCCTAGCCTTTTGAACTTATAAATTCTATTTTGTCTGGTACCTTTTTTAAAATTCTATCACTCTAAAGTAACTAACAAACTCTTAAACAAAGACACCGCAGTCTTGTATTTTTGCAGAGAGACTGTTTCTATGAACTAGTTTTCATGGCCAAAGGCCTGTTAGTGATGAGCTGATAGTACTGGGGCCATGGTTGTTGGGGATCTAATTAGCTATCATTGTTTCAAATGCTTGTTATAAAACAGCTGAGGTTCTCCGATCCCTATTCAAGTTACCCAAGGAGGGCAAGTACATCTTTAACTCAGATGTACGCAGCCTAACCAAACCAGGGTATTCATGCGACCTTTTAGGACCCTTTTCTGGTATCCCGAAGATGTGTACCTAGTGAGGTCTCAGCCTTTGACCTCTTGTGAGGACAAACCACTAGGCTACCATGGCGGTAGCGTTTATCTATATAACAATCTACACTTTAGAGTAATTTGTATCCATGAACCATAGGTCAATCATGCATCGGATATTTCCTAGTTAGGTTTTACATATGCATTACTAATCTTTTTGGTTGCCTTATGATATTAGGGTATACTTGTTTATGTGCCCTATTACCAAGTAACTAGTTTTTTGCATCGACATGCCTAGCCTAACGAAATGATATGATCATGGACCTAGATAAGGCATGTATTTCAAGTTAAAATTATTTTTTAGGTTGCTTTAAGAACTGATAGCTTTCTTGCATTTACAAGCAACAACGAAAGACTTTTCTCTTGTTGTCACACTAACAGAACCTTATTCATCACGTATGTTATTGTTTCCAAATTCTCCACTTATTTTGGTTTTTTAACCTGATTAGGGAATGCCGACTGATAATAACGACCAAAAGGTCATATCATCATGAAGTAGAAAATCAGTAATATCTAGAGTTTACAGTCAAATGGTTGATTTGGTCTTTATTCTGCTTTGCCATCACTTTCTAGTACAAATGTGTGTGATTGTGTCAATTGCATACTTACATCATAGCATTCATGTCAGTTCTGGAAGAAGTAATTTATACACCATTATAATTCTCCTTGCTCCACTAATATTTATTGAATTTTACCATAATACCCTCATACTAAAAACATGTACACAAATGAGCTAATCGAGCTCTTACTCAAGCGATAACTCGAATTTTAGAATAGTACGCTATATTTAAGTTATCAACTGTGAATCAAGCTCGAGCTGAAACACAATTATGAGAAGGTTACTTCACTCAAGCTCGAGTTTGACCTCCTAGACGTGAATACTAGTTAAACGAGCTGAGGAAAGCTCATATTTTGGACTAGACTACTAGTCGACTCAACTTGTTAACTCCCCTAATGTGACTCATGGAGTAGTATTTATAAGGTGACATATAATCAAGTTGTTACGAAAATTCAAAAAGCGTTTTAGTGGATGATAGTCCTTTAAACTGCAATCTCTCAATTTAGTAACATAGCTTCTCTTTCTCATTCATGTGCCCGTTGTCTTTCAATAAAAATACATCAGTAAGCATGTCAAAACTATTTACAAAACTATTGAAGAACGGGCCATTATGTATCTAGAGGAACGGGCCATTATGTATCTAACTTGTGCATGTGCCCGTTACTAACTTGTGCATGCGTTCTTGATGTGGGCCCAAGTATTGAAGAATGGGCCATTATGTATCTAGAGGCCCAAGATCGTGTGAGGAAAGGGCCCTCACTAAAATCAGCATAACTTGAGCTACGGGACTCCGTTTCATGCCCATGACTAGTCGATTCAAAGCTTGGAACGTGGAGAATGTCGTGGTAAACGACAACGTCGGTGTATGGAACTTTCAGGCCCCAAAACGCCCTATTTTAAGAGTTATTTGCACTTTTATGTTTTTTATCGGTTTATTGGACTTTTGTTTATGTGATAGTTTTCGGCCTGTTTGTCTTTTAGGGCCCATTTCGATTTTGTATGTCTATTTAATAAGTCTATTACCGTTGGCTTATCAGTTCCAAGAAATACGAAAGTTTATTTTTAGCAGTTTGCTAAGAATTTTCGGGTGTGTTTGGTATCCCGGAATGGGAACCAAGGAATGAATTTTCATTCCAATCATGTGTTTGTTTATTATGTAAATCTTTCAAATATGAGAATGAAATATAGATATGTTTCATACTCTATATCACTCAAAAAGGGAAGGTATGGATCTTTCATTCATGAGGGGCCCACATTATACTTATACCCATACCCATTGTTATTCATGGCAACATACCAAACACACCCTTCTTTATAATCGGTATTCGATTGAATCAATGATTGTTGGAAGGGCTGTTCCTGATATTCGTGTGAATCAACAGGATCAATACTTGTTATCTCGTTTAGTACTACATCAGTTCTACCATTAAAATTTCAAACACATTCACAGATTCAGTTACTAGTGTGAAAAAGTTCAACAAATTCAGCAACTACAGTAAACAAAATGTATACTTGGCATAAAATTCGTGAATGTAAGTTACTATTACACATCATTACCCCTTTTTTAAATTATTCGTAATTGATATCCCCTCTGTTGAATTTGTTAAGTTCCACTGTCTTCTTATTGTTGGTTTTTCTAATGATCATAAAGTTTTTTGTGTGCAGTTGAGCACATTAGTTATAATGTCAAACTTCTGAGTGGGAATCATTGATGGAATTCATAAAAGTTAACATGCTAAATTTGGATGCAATATACCTATAGGCAATAAAGACATGACTGTTATGCCCTTGTTTGAATCTTATTGCCTTTGTTAATTTGAACTCTTGATGCAACGAACGTTATGCCCTTCTCTAGTTAGAGATTACAGGATGGCCAAGGATCTATCAATGCATTTCTGGTGATTTACGAGTCTTGCCAGACATAAGATACTTAAAGATTACATAGAAATCCTGCATGCATGTTATTGTCATGTAAAGAAGAGTGTACAGATACAATAAGAACAAGTTTTTTTTTTTTTTTTTTTTTTTTTCCCTTTTTCTGGTAACTATGGTTCGTGACCTTTTTGTCTGACTAATCCACGGGGTTTGGCCTAGTGCCACACAGAGTACTCAAGATAGGTAAAGTCCTCCTTTTCAGTACGTTCTTGTGACCACGTACTTTAAGGTTTGTTCGCACCAAGCAGGATTTGAACTTGAGATCTCTCACATTTTAGTGATGATATATATGATAATCTTAAATTTTTAATCATGTGGCCACCCCTCACTGGTTACAAAAAGAACAAGTTTGAAGATATGGGGAAGGGTATTCTTGTCCTTATATGCATCATCATATTTTATTGCCATAAAAAGTTGGATAAATCTTGTTTGATATAATAGACATGATTAGAGTCCTTTTGGAGTTTTGTCTCAGAAACCAGGTGGGCTCCTAACAATCACCTCCAGTAGAAAAAAAAAACAAGGCATGTTTAAATCATACTAATATTCTTAATAGTTTTCATTTTGTCTGGTATCCTTTCCATCTCTTTCAAGTAAATAAAGAAACAATAACAAATCTTATCTTGTATTTTTGCAAAAAGACCATTTAATTTCCATAATTTTGAAATGCTTCCTTTTGGTTACAAAACTATCCTTAAATGGTATTTTACTCCATGAGCAAAGGCTAATCATACTATCTAGTTCGGTTCCTAATAGAACTTCGCTTTTTTATGCAACAAATTCTATCAATAGGAAAATGATTGGTATGGAGATAGTATCTCTTATGAACTCAAAGTACAACTAACTGAAGGTTATGAAAACATACACCATGACCTAAAAGTAACGACAGCCACAACTAAACTAAGACAAACCGAGAAGAAAAACCAAATAATGACTAGAATTTGCATGTATTTGTTATTTAGATCACATGTAATGTTATAGTCTTTTTCTTAACGATATTAGGGAATACTTATTTATATGTTCTATTATCAAATGATTCTCTAGTTTTGCATCGATATGACTAATCGTGAATGTACGTGTTTTGCTTTGCTTGCAGTTGCAGGTTATAACTGGATTGGAATATTGCATTGTTTATGTGAGTAGCTAATCCTTCGTGCTCCTATGTATTGTCAAAATAAACATACATTTGTTTTAAATCATAATAACTATTGTTATTGCTCTATTACGTTTGCAAGCGACAAAATACAGTTTTTCCTTGTTCATCATATCGCAGCAATAGAACTTTGTTCTTACATGCTATAGCATGTCTTTTTGTATTCAAATATATTCCCCTCTTATTTTTTGACATTTTTTAGTTTAATTTTAGTGCTTAATAAGGGAATGCCGACTGATAATGACAGACAAAAAGTAATATTATCATGAAGGAGACAATTAGTGAGATCTGGATTTTTTTAATCATGTTTCTAATTAGTCTTTATTCTGCTTTGTATCACTTTATATACAGGAGAATTTTTTATCAAGTCACATGGCTAGTGTCGGAAATTGAACATTTATCTTTGGGGGCCGAAATCTTCAAAGATAAAAATGGATTCATTTTTAGTTGAAAATCACTCGTGTAGTCGTATATAAGAAAAATATAAACTGGTAAACAGTAAAAATTATTACTAAGCTTTAAATTTCAAATATTTAGAGATTTTTTCATTGAGTAATGTACAATTTTATCTCGTCGCTATGTAATACTTTCTTACTAAAAATCTCCCAAAAGAATTTTGCGAATTGGATAAAAGCACCTAAACCTAAGCAAAGTAGCTGTCTTTTTTGAGAGATATGCTAATTTGTTATCAAAAAGCAAAGCAATAATCAAATTGTCTACATATTTACATAGTAAAAGCAAGTAAGTTGTGGACTAATATACGCCACACAAAATGTTTTATTAATGTAAAAAAAGTCATCCCTTACACCTAGTCATTTGCTAAAAAAATTACTGGAGCACCATCTTTCTTCAACTTCATATATTCCGTTAACAATGTCCGGTACTCCGGTGAACATCTCCAGCTACAATTTCTTCATATATTACTGACAAAAAGTCATCCCGTACACCTAGCCTTCTGAAAATAACATGAATAAATAAAATAAAAACTAATTTACTAAATTATAATTGGTTTATATGAGTTCTGTAAATTTCTACGCATAAATCATGTTTTGCATTGAACCCTTAACTATATATATGTGTGTGTGTGTGTGTGTGTGTGTGTGTGTGTGTGTGAAGACACCTTTGGTCTAGTCGTGTCCCAAGTAACATTATGGGCTTCAGTTACATGCATTCAAAAAAAATAATAATAATAATAATAATAATAAATAAATAAATAAAATAAATAAAATAAAAAACATGTAAATGTTTATCAAGGTATACATGTAAATGCTTATCATGCTGAAAGACAGCAATACCAAATCTTGTGTTTCATTTACAGTGTCTTTGGCTTTACAAACATACGTATGTATAGATGTTCCAAGAAAGATCCCATGTATCACTTTCATCCATATCAGTTGATTCTTTATCGCTTTATAGGCCATCCATCATCATTTGTACGTATCCGTCATCATTTGTCTCTTTGGTTATGCCTTGTTTGCCGGGTCCCTCCCCAGTCGTCGTTTATGTATTATCTATCATGCATTATTAGTCTACGTTATGATATCTTTCTTTGAAAATTTAACAATGCCCCAAACATTGTCACGACATGTCGTTTGTTGTAGCTTGTATATTGGTTAGTAAACACCTTAGGGAAGTTTGGGATTGCGTCTTGAAATAGCTTATGTGATTGTTCATATCTTAAGTTGCAGACAATAGTGTCGGGTTGTTTGAATAAAGGGCAATTTATGGGAGGTAATTGGCCAAGTATGCGTACTGCCACAAGTCGTTTTTCATCCTTGTATATGTTTCTGTCACTTGTAATATGGCTCTAGCTTCTCGTTGTAGGTTACTGCTGTGGTGTGTGAATGGTTTATGATCCAGATATCAATCTGAATCATGTAATCACTTTTAGATTAAAGTATTTCGCGAAATATGGTCGATCGACCATATATGTCTTGGGTTCACGAAATCCTTAATCGAATAAGACAAGTTGGCAATTGAAATATAAGGCACGAGAAATCAATTATAAAACTTAACAGTATTGTATTTATTATGTTATGCAAATGAGACCGGAAGTGTGGTTATAACCACCACCAACCGAAATTCGGTTATTTTCGGTTATTTAACAACCATTGTGTTGGTTAGTAAAAGACACGGCGGTTAGGTTTTGACGGGAAATCATGTTAACAATTATTCATAAAAATCGTTTGGCTTTTGGGACACTGCCTCAAATCCCACGAGGAAAGGCTTCCCCTTAACCCTCGCCCGCTCACTTGGGAACGGGATCTCAACAAGGAACGTTGCCCCTTGACTCCGTAAGGGGCGCTTCCCTTTGACCCCCTCGTCTTTGCCGTTGCAGTATCAAGCTAACTATAACAAGTGTGCAATCCGCACCTCCTAACTCGTCTTAAGATAAAGTTGTATAAGGCTGATGGTCTCTGATAAAACACAATCACCTAAAATAGTTGACAACACTAAAGTTACCCACACTCGTTGTGTTGGGTTCTTTTTAAGCACCGTTCAAAATAAACATGAAAGTGATTCTCTCATCACTAATTGACAACTTAATAATCAGTTAACTTCTTCAAGTTGAGCATAGCTTATTGGAAACTGATTATCTAATTATTTTTCAAAAACCAATCCCCAAGGCCTCATAAAATTCTTGTAAAAAGACAACAATCTTTAGTCTCATTAATTCAAAAGTCCAAAAAACCATGATACAAAAGTCCTATAATCTATCCATTGGAGTATTATTCTATCAGCTGATATGAACACGAGTTTTTATTAAGAATACAAAAAAGATACACAAAATCTACGAAGGACATTAGATTCCAAAATGGCAATATAAAGATCTTTGTTTGGACATGTAATTTCTCTCTTTGTCGTTGTTCTCCTTGGGGATGATCAATTTGACCAAAAGGCTATGTGGTGATTGGTGATCAATTTGACCAAAGATCTTTGTTTTACATAAGTAATCATGCATCATTTTGTCCTTTTTGATGTTCGTAGGAAATTGGCTTTGCAATTTAAAAAAGGCTAGCGGCATAGCTTGTTGCTCGTTTGCCTTGCACCTTTATGTAAATCGGAAAAATTAATCGTTCAGTTTCGGTTTGTTTAAAAACCGAACTTTAATAATCGAACCAATTTGATTATATAATATAATAATATTACAAGTGTTAAAAAAAAAAAAAAAAAAAAAAAAAAAAAAAAAAAAAAAAAATTGCTTTATCAATGAATAATGAAAGCTAAGGATCCAGCAATAAGAGGTCTTAAGTTCAAATCTGGTTAGTTGTGAACTCCTTGGGGCACCCGGCATAGACATAGGATTCGGAAACATGAAGGGCTGGTTATTTACTAGAGTACATGGATCTTACGGCTCGTAACGGAGAGAAAAAAAAAAAAAAAAAAAAAAAAAAAAAAAAAAAAAAAAAAAAACTGGTTATTGGTAGATTTTCCTCATGACAAACGCAGAGAAATATTTTACATGACATATATTCGATGAGGTCTTTTATTTTAATCAATAAAGTAAAAGATATACATGTAAGTGTATAAAGTTCTACATGATCGAGCCTACTTTAAACGAAAGCTAATATCTTTAGAAGCAACTTGTAGTCGATATTGGCAAACCATCAACTTATTACCAGCTTCTTAGGTGAGTCATTATACGTACGTACAATCATGCACGTAGGGACTTCTGTTCTCTTTATCTCGTGTACATTTTTGTCTTCGCACTACTGTCACATCCTCGATAGAAAAATGGCCGTGAAAATGGCAACAAGGACAGGAGGAAGCTTTGTCAATGAATATGGTGCACTGTTTTTTCCTGTCACAAAATGAAAATTCATAATTTAGCATGTGCTAATAACTAAATGAAACTTATTAGTTCTAACTTTCTCACCCTCATTAAAAAACATATGCATGATCAACTGTCGTACCTAAAGAGGAATAATGATGGAATGATCTTTTTCATATAATTCGTTTTTGACTTTTTGTTTTCTGGGTTAGGGGTGTTCATTGGTTCGATTCTCGGTTAATCGGTTTATTCGGTTCGGGTTGTTCGGTTAAATTTTTATTTTTGTCATAACCGAAAACCGAACCGATCCAAAAATATCTATGACTGAACCGAACCGAAGTTCGGTTCAGTTATGGGTCAAAACCGAAAACCGAATTTTGTACCTGAATTACACTATTTATATATTTTTTTAATTTAATTATATATATTTTTGGAAAAAAAAAATATTTCAAGCATAAAAAAGTATTTTTTATATTAGTATAAAATCTTAATGGACATTTTTTATATATAAAATAATATAAATATATAAAAAAATATATATTTATATAAATTCGATTTTCGGTTCGGTTTTTTATTCGAACTCATATCCAAACCGAAAACCGAATTTTTAATTCAGTTCGGTTGGGTTTTAACAAATTCGGTTCGGTTATATATTCGGTTCGGTTTTTTTCAGTTCGGTTCGATTCGATTTTCGGTTTATTCGGTTTATTACCCGAACAATGAACACCCCTACTCTGGGTTAAAAAATATCTAAGAAACCCAATTATGCAAAAATATCTAAGAAACCCAAAAGTATCTAAGAAACCCAATTATGCAAAAAGCCCATTTATATCGAAACCCAAAAGTAGCGTATTGCTTTTCGGAGAACTTAACAAAAGAAGTTCATAGAGTAATTTTTTTGGATGGAAAAGATGTGTTTATGTTGTTTGATTTCGAGTTAAGGGAAGCCGAGCTTAACTTGAAAATTATAGTAAGAGTAAATTACACCGTTCGTCCGTGTGGTTTGCTCCAAATCACTACCATAGTCTCTGGGCTTTTTTTTTTTTTTTTTTTTTTTCTTTTTCTTTTTTTTTTTTTGCTCATTATGGTTTACATATTGCACGCTGTCAGTCCTTATCGTTAACTGTCGTTATCTTCTCCGTTAGAAGACAATCGTCAAGTGGCAACGTTAGTCTATTAACCAAACGATCATTTGCAACGTTAGTCCTTTATACTAACGACCGTTACTAATTAACTCAAATTTAGGTTTTCTTACTAAAAATCTTTTCTACGTGGTTTAAATCGCTTTCGCCCGCTTTCATGCATTTTCTTAGTTTTCGTCTGTCTTTATACGTTTTCGTCCGTCTTTATATGTTTTTATTCGTTTTTATAGATTTTCTTACGTTGTCATACGGTTTTATACGTTTTTGTCTGCTTTTCGCCCGTTTCATGCGTTTTCTTACGTTTTCGTCCGTTTATATACGTTTTCTTCCATTTTATATTTTTTCGTCTGTTTTTGTACGTTTTCTTCTGTTTTTCTTACGTTTTCATGCGTTTGTATATGTTTTATACGTTTTCTTACATTGTCATATGGTTTTATCCGTTTTATACGTTTTTTTATTTATAAGTTTTCCTCCGTTTTTTTACGCTTTTCTCCATATTTCTTGCGTTTCATATGTTTTCATCCGTCTTTGTTTTTATACGTTTTTGCACATTTTCTTACGTTTTCACCCGTTTTCTTACGTTTTTATCCATTTTTATATATTTTTGTCTGTTTATATACGTTTTCATTTGTTTTAATACACTTTTCTTTCGTTTTCATACATTTTTATCCGTATTTCATTTGTTGTTATACACTTTCATCCGTAAGAAAATGTAACTATAGCCCGATGGAGAACACTTGAATATAGCCCGTTAGATAGTATATGCAGTAAATCACCTACATGCACCACCAGTGCCCCTTTTATTGGTGGGACCGTAACCCACCCCATTCCTTCTCTTTGAACTTGCAATCCACTTGTATTGTTTTGGTGCAAGATTGTGAGGAGGCTCGAGTCCGTATGAGCTGCAAGTCCCATGGCTCGGTCGGGGTCTGGACAGGCTGGATAAGAATTTAGTTGTAAGGCAGGACATGCTTCTTTTATGTCTTGTGTTTGCCTGGCCCATTTTACATCTCCTTCTGTTATACCCAACGATCCGAGTACTAGCCACATTAGCCTATTGGTTAACTTTTTCATCTCCTTATTGTACTCGTCAACAACTTCACTGGAAAATGACAAAAAGAAAGCATCAGGTAATATTAAGTTGTCACCTACTAGCTTGTCAAGACATGTTCGGGTTAAAACGGGTCAATATAGATATGGTCACATACTAGCATCAGGTAATATTCAGTTGTCTCATTGTATTATAAATAATGTCAGAAGGCCTCACATGACTATATGCACGTGTATGATCTTTCATATGTATGCAATATGCAGTACCCTTTTTAACCTGTTTCCCAACCTGTTCACCCTTAAAAATGAAAAAGGCTTACCAGAAGTTTTTATAATCTTGGGGCCATAATTTTTTAGCATGTTCATATGGTGATCCAATGATGGTGAACCCTTCGGACCACATATGTTTACGGAAAAAAGAAGATATCCGAACTGCACCATAGCCCGAAACACCGTCAGGAGCCCGAGCAGCTTTAAGCTTTTGTTGAATAGGGAGATAGAATAATTTTCTTACAGAAGCCTCCATGTCGTCAAGAGCCGCCATAGGGATCCCATGGTTGGTGACAAGAAACACACCCCATGTTTTGCATGCATGGCCAACATGCTTCATGACGTTAGGGTCTTCGAGGTTAATAACCGGAACAGGTTCTGAACTGCATGACAAAAGGTAACCATCATCGACTGATGCCCATGCGTACGAGTCGGGTAGTTTTTTCATTGAACTTAGGTCCATATGCTTTTCGGCTTTTAGTATTTTTAAAGACATGCCTAGATGAGTTTCTTTTAACACTTGTAATTGGAAGATTATGTGGTGGCAATATGATAGTGTATGTTGTATATAAAGGGTTGAGGGTAAAAGTGACAAAAATGGTGGGGTATAGACATTGGCCAATCTAGGGTGTTCTAAATCATAACAAATATTTTATGGGAAAGCAATATCGATTACAATCCTTAGTTTTTATACTAAGTATACTTCAGGGTATGCACACGCATATATGTTGGTCCGTACATATGTATACTACAGTACATAAGAATGGTCTAGCTTGGGCTTAAAGAGGTGTCTATGTTACTTCATCCATCCAATATCTGAAATCTAGAAAAAATAGAAGAAAATAAAAAGCTATCAGCCTCGTGTTTTAGGTTCAAACCTCACTAGGTAAACATCTTGGAGCTGGCAGGGAAGGGTTCAGAAACAATCACAAGGATGCCCGAGATAGACCATGTAAATCTAATTAGGAATACCACATTCTTTTACGTGTTTTATAAATTATCCATATGCCCATGCTAAAGCTTCCTTCATAGTGGAGAAAGCTAGGTAGTAGTATTGATGAGTCGGTATGGGATCAACTTGCCCTCAAGAGAGTTCTAAAAGCCATTTTCTTGGAAGATCGGTGTTTTAACCTCAACATTTTGGATAATTGTGTCTGAAAGAAAAGAGTTTGTGTTTGTCATTCACATGTCTTTGTCTTCTCTTCAAATTGAAACACATCCAGTACGTATTGAACATCTCTATGCTATTTTTTTATGTTTTATTTTAATTATTTTGGTACTCCGTACAAGACAAAGGTAATGATTAAGGGTAAAGGAAATTGTCTCTGCTAATCATTAAGGATCCTTAAATCGCCTCGTTATGCTCCCATTTATGCATTATCCTGAACCTGACATGTAATATGATAAAATGACGTAGAAATGCAGCCATGAACTTTCTTAATCTTTGCTTCATGGTTACATTTGAATTTCACAGTGCCTGTTAGATTGGATCGTTTCACAGCCAGGTTGTATCTGCTCTAGTTTTTATTTGTCGTATATTCTTTGTGGATCACATCGAATTTGATGGCTTCTTAAGATTTTTATTTTCACGTGGGATCATTGGCGTTAACTTATGATCTAAATTTTATACTTTAAAAATACCATTTCAATTAGAGGTGGCAACTTAATTAGACCTGTTTACTTGTGAGTGGGTCTATTTGGGTAGTGTTGAATCGCTTTGACTTGTATCAAAGAGTTACCTGTTTTGACCCATTATCCAACAATACTCTCCCCTCCTGTTTAATTAGCACCTTTTACCTTTAGGATTGCATGAATTTGGATCATCCAAAGGAAATGACAAGGTAATTCTTATATTTGTCTTCTAGATTAAAGTCAATTTTGTTATTTACATATAAAATTTATGATTCATTTTCCATTTTCTTGTTGGCTGTTTTTCTAATGATCATAAAGTTGTTTGTGAGCACTATGACTGTAGAATCAAGGTTTTCAGTGGGAATCAAGGACTGCTGGAAGAATGTTTGGATCCGATATTTCATCTTGACGAAATGACTGTAATGCCCCCTTATAGGATATGATCCTGGTGAGCTAGTTGAAGAGTAATCTAGGAAACTAAATCTGAGAGCTCTCACTTCCATTGACACCTTCCAGGCCGGTAACTTACAGTAAATCAATAATCTCAGCTTGTTAAAGATTTTTCCAAGAATTTGCATGCATGTGTTTTTTTAAGGATAGAGTGGACAAGGAGCAAGTTCTAAAAATATATTGGGAAGGGTTTTCTTATCATTATATGCATTTTATATGTATAAAAAGTTGGATAGATATATTTCGGTATTACAGATTTACAGGGTTAATTAGGGTCATTTTGTCTCGCACTCCCCAGGTGGGCTCCTAGCAGTCACCTCCTCTAGAAAAGAAAGAAAAGTAAAAGACAAGGCCTAGCCTTTTGAACTTATAAATTCTATTTTGTCTGGTACCTTTTTTAAAATTCTATCACTCTAAAGTAACTAACAAACTCTTAACCAAAGACACCGCAGTCTTGTATTTTTGCAGAGAGACTGTTTCTATGAACTAGTTTTCATGGCCAAGGGCCTGTTAGTGATGAGCTGATAGTACTGGGGCCATGGTTGTTGGGGATCTAATTAGCTACCATTGTTTCAAATGCTTGTTATAAAACAGCTGAGGTTCTCCGATCCCTATTCAAGTTACCCAAGGAGGGCAAGTACATCTTTAACTCAGATGTACGCAGCCTAACCAAACCAGGGTATTCATGCGACCTTTTAGGACCCTTTTCTGGTATCCCGAAGATGTGTACCTAGTGAGGTCTCAGCCTTTGACCTCTTGTGAGGACAAACCACTAGGCTACCATGGCGGTAGCGTTTATCTATATAACAATCTACACTTTAGAGTAATTTGTATCCATGAACCATAGGTCAATCATGCATCGGATATTTCCTAGTTAGGTTTTACATATGCATTACTAATCTTTTTGGTTGTCTTATGATATTAGGGTATACTTGTTTATGTGCCCTATTACCAAGTAACTAGTTTTTTGCATCGACATGCCTAGCCTAACGAAATGATATGATCATGGACCTAGATAAGGCATGTATTTCAAGTTAAAATTATTTTTTAGGTTGCTTTAAGAACTGTTAGCTTTCTTGCATTTACAAGCAACAACGAAAGACTTTTCTCTTGTTGTCACACTAACAGAACCTTATTCATCACGTATGTTATTGTTTCCAAATTCTCCACTTATTTTGGTTTTTTAACCTGATTAGGGAATGCCGACTGATAATAACGACCAAAAGGTCATATCATCATGAAGTAGAAAATCAGTAATATCTAGAGTTTACAGTCAAATGGTTGATTTGGTCTTTATTCTGCTTTGCCATCACTTTCTAGTACAAATGTGTGTGATTGTGTCAATTGCATACTTACATCATAGCATTCATGTCAGTTCTGGAAGAAGTAATTTATACACCATTATAATTCTCCTTGCTCCACTAATATTTATTGAATTTTACCATAATACCCTCATACTAAAAACATGTACACAAATGAGCTAATCGAGCTCTTACTCAAGCGATAACTCGAATTTTAGAATAGTACGCTATATTTAAGTTATCAACTGTGAATCAAGCTCGAGCTGAAACACAATTATGAGAAGGTTACTTCACTCAAGCTCGAGTTTGACCTCCTAGACGTGAATACTAGTTAAACGAGCTGAGGAAAGCTCATATTTTGGACTAGACTACTAGTCAACTCAACTTGTTAACTCCCCTAATGTGACTCATGGAGTAGTATTTATAAGGTGACATATAATCAAGTTGTTACGAAAATTCAAAAAGCGTTTTAGTGGATGATAGTCCTTTAAACTGCAATCTCTCAATTTAGTAACATAGCTTCTCTTTCTCATTCATGTGCCCGTTGTCTTTCAATAAAAATACATCAGTAAGCATGTCAAAACTATTTACAAAACTATTGAAGAACGGGCCATTATGTATCTAGAGGAACGGGCCATTATGTATCTAACTTGCGCATGTGCCCGTTACTAACTTGTGCATGCGTTCTTGATGTGGGCCCAAGTATTGAAGAATGGGCCATTATGTATCTAGAGGCCCAAGATCGTGTGAGGAAAGGGCCCTCACTAAAATCAGCATAACTTGAGCTACGGGACTCCGTTTCATGCCCATGACTAGTCGATTCAAAGCTTGGAACGTGGAGAATGTCGTGGTAAACGACAACGTCGGTGTATGGAACTTTCAGGCCCCAAAACGCCCTATTTTAAGAGTTATTTGCACTTTTATGTTTTTTATCGGTTTATTGGACTTTTGTTTATGTGATAGTTTTCGGCCTGTTTGTCTTTTAGGGCCCATTTCGATTTTGTATGTCTATTTAATAAGTCTATTACCGTTGGCTTATCAGTTCCAAGAAATACGAAAGTTTATTTTTAGCAGTTTGCTAAGAATTTTCGGGTGTGTTTGGTATCCCGGAATGGGAACCAAGGAATGAATTTTCATTCCAATCATGTGTTTGTTTATTATGTAAATCTTTCAAATATGAGAATGAAATATAGATATGTTTCATACTCTATATCACTCAAAAAGGGAAGGTATGGATCTTTCATTCATGAGGGGCCCACGTTATACTTATACCCATACCCATTGTTATTCATGGCAATATACCAAACACACCCTTCCTTATAATCGGTATTCGATTGAATCAATGATTGTTGGAAGGGCTGTTCCTGATATTCGTGTGAATCAACAGGATCAATACTTGTTATCTCGTTTAGTACTACATCAGTTCTACCATTAAAATTTCAAACACATTCACAGATTCAGTTACTAGTGTGAAAAAGTTCAACAAATTCAGCAACTACAGTAAACAAAATGTATACTTGGCATAAAATTCGTGAATGTAAGTTACTATTACACATCATTACCCCTTTTTTAAATTATTCGTAATTGATATCCCCTCTGTTGAATTTGTTAAGTTCCACTGTCTTCTTATTGTTGGTTTTTCTAATGATCATAAAGTTTTTTGTGTGCAGTTGAGCACATTAGTTATAATGTCAAACTTCTGAGTGGGAATCATTGATGGAATTCATAAAAGTTAACATGCTAAATTTGGATGCAATATACCTATAGGCAATAAAGACATGACTGTTATGCCCTTGTTTGAATCTTATTGCCTTTGTTAATTTGAACTCTTGATGCAACGAACGTTATGCCCTTCTCTAGTTAGAGATTACAGGATGGCCAAGGATCTATCAATGCATTTCTGGTGATTTACGAGTCTTGCCAGACATAAGATACTTAAAGATTACATAGAAATCCTGCATGCATGTTATTGTCATGTAAAGAAGAGTGTACAGATACAATAAGAACAAGTTTTTTTTTTTTTTTTTTTTTTTTTTTTCCCCTTTTTCTGGTAACTATGATTCGTGACCTTTTTGTCTGACTAATCCACGGGGTTTGGCCTAGTGCCACACAGAGTACTCAAGATAGGTAAAGTCCTCCTTTTCAGTACGTTCTTGTGACCACGTACTTTAAGGTTTGTTCGCACCAAGCAGGATTTGAACTTGAGATCTCTCACATTTTAGTGATGATATATATTATAATCTTAAATTTTTAATCATGTGGCCACCCCTCACTGGTTACAAAAAGAACAAGTTTGAAGATATGGGGAAGGGTATTCTTGTCCTTATATGCATCATCATATTTTATTGCCATAAAAAGTTGGATAAATCTTGTTTGATATAATAGACATGATTAGAGTCCTTTTGGAGTTTTGTCTCAGAAACCAGGTGGGCTCCTAACAATCACCTCCAGTAGAAAAAAAAAACAAGGCATGTTTAAATCATACTAATATTCTTAATAGTTTTCATTTTGTCTGGTATCCTTTCCATCTCTTTCAAGTAAATAAAGAAACAATAACAAATCTTATCTTGTATTTTTGCAAAAAGACCATTTAATTTCCATAATTTTGAAATGCTTCCTTTTGGTTACAAAACTATCCTTAAATGGTATTTTACTCCATGAGCAAAGGCTAATCATACTATCTAGTTCGGTTCCTAATAGAACTTCGCTTTTTTATGCAACAAATTCTATCAATAGGAAAATGATTGGTATGGAGATAGTATCTCTTATGAACTCAAAGTACAACTAACTGAAGGTTATGAAAACATACACCATGACCTAAAAGTAACGACAGCCACAACTAAACTAAGACAAACCGAGAAGAAAAACCAAATAATGACTAGAATTTGCATGTATTTGTTATTTAGATCACATGTAATGTTATAGTCTTTTTCTTAACGATATTAGGGAATACTTATTTATATGTTCTATTATCAAATGATTCTCTAGTTTTGCATCGATATGACTAATCGTGAATGTACGTGTTTTGCTTTGCTTGCAGTTGCAGGTTATAACTGGATTGGAATATTGCATTGTTTATGTGAGTAGCTAATCCTTCGTGCTCCTATGTATTGTCAAAATAAACATACATTTGTTTTAAATCATAATAACTATTGTTATTGCTCTATTACGTTTGCAAGCGACAAAATACAGTTTTTCCTTGTTCATCATATCGCAGCAATAGAACTTTGTTCTTACATGCTATAGCATGTCTTTTTGTATTCAAATATATTCCCCTCTTATTTTTTGACATTTTTTAGTTTAATTTTAGTGCTTAATAAGGGAATGCCGACTGATAATGACAGACAAAAAGTAATATTATCATGAAGGAGACAATTAGTGAGATCTGGATTTTTTTAATCATGTTTCTAATTGGTCTTTATTCTGCTTTGTATCACTTTATATACAGGAGAATTTTTTATCAAGTCACATGGCTAGTGTCGGAAATTGAACATTTATCTTTGGGGGCCGAAATCTTCAAAGATAAAAATGGATTCATTTTTAGTTGAAAATCACTCGTGTAGTCGTATATAAGAAAAATATAAACTGGTAAACAGTAAAAATTATTACTAAGCTTTAAATTTCAAATATTTAGAGATTTTTTCATTGAGTAATGTACAATTTTATCTCGTCGCTATGTAATACTTTCTTACTAAAAATCTCCCAAAAGAATTTTGCGAATTGGATAAAAGCACCTAAACCTAAGCAAAGTAGCTGTCTTTTTTGAGAGATATGCTAATTTGTTATCAAAAAGCAAAGCAATAATCAAATTGTCTACATATTTACATAGTAAAAGCAAGTAAGTTGTGGACTAATATACGCCACACAAAATGTTTTATTAATGTAAAAAAAGTCATCCCTTACACCTAGTCATTTGCTAAAAAAATTACTGGAGCACCATCTTTCTTCAACTTCATATATTCCGTTAACAATGTCCGGTACTCCGGTGAACATCTCCAGCTACAATTTCTTCATATATTACTGACAAAAAGTCATCCCGTACACCTAGCCTTCTGAAAATAACATGAATAAATAAAATAAAAACTAATTTACTAAATTATAATTGGTTTATATGAGTTCTGTAAATTTCTACGCATAAATCATGTTTTGCATTGAACCCTTAACTATATATATGTGTGTGTGTGTGTGTGTGTGTGTGTGTGTGAAGACACCTTTGGTCTAGTCGTGTCCCAAGTAACATTATGGGCTTCAGTTACATGCATTCAAAAAAAAAATAATAATAATAATAATAATAAATAAATAAATAAAATAAATAAAATAAAAAACATGTAAATGTTTATCAAGGTATACATGTAAATGCTTATCATGCTGAAAGACAGCAATACCAAATCTTGTGTTTCATTTACAGTGTCTTTGGCTTTACAAACATACGTATGTATAGATGTTCCAAGAAAGATCCCATGTATCACTTTCATCCATATCAGTTGATTCTTTATCGCTTTATAGGCCATCCATCATCATTTGTACGTATCCGTCATCATTTGTCTCTTTGGTTATGCCTTGTTTGCCGGGTCCCTCCCCAGTCGTCGTTTATGTATTATCTATCATGCATTATTAGTCTACGTTATGATATCTTTCTTTGAAAATTTAACAATGCCCCAAACATTGTCACGACATGTCGTTTGTTGTAGCTTGTATATTGGTTAGTAAACACCTTAGGGAAGTTTGGGATTGCGTCTTGAAATAGCTTATGTGATTGTTCATATCTTAAGTTGCAGACAATAGTGTCGGGTTGTTTGAATAAAGGGCAATTTATGGGAGGTAATTGGCCAAGTATGCGTACTGCCACAAGTCGTTTTTCATCCTTGTATATGTTTCTGTCACTTGTAATATGGCTCTAGCTTCTCGTTGTAGGTTACTGCTGTGGTGTGTGAATGGTTTATGATCCAGATATCAATCTGAATCATGTAATCACTTTTAGATTAAAGTATTTCGCGAAATATGGTCGATCGACCATATATGTCTTGGGTTCACGAAATCCTTAATCGAATAAGACAAGTTGGCAATTGAAATATAAGGCACGAGAAATCAATTATAAAACTTAACAGTATTGTATTTATTATGTTATGCAAATGAGACCGGAAGTGTGGTTATAACCACCACCAACCGAAATTCGGTTATTTTCGGTTATTTAACAACCATTGTGTTGGTTAGTAAAAGACACGGCGGTTAGGTTTTGACGGGAAATCATGTTAACAATTATTCATAAAAATCGTTTGGCTTTTGGGACACTGCCTCAAATCCCACGAGGAAAGGCTTCCCCTTAACCCTCGCCCGCTCACTTGGGAACGGGATCTCAACAAGGAACGTTGCCCCTTGACTCCGTAAGGGGCGCTTCCCTTTGACCCCCTCGTCTTTGCCGTTGCAGTATCAAGCTAACTATAACAAGTGTGCAATCCGCACCTCCTAACTCGTCTTAAGATAAAGTTGTATAAGGCTGATGGTCTCTGATAAAACACAATCACCTAAAATAGTTGACAACACTAAAGTTACCCACACTCGTTGTGTTGGGTTCTTTTTAAGCACCGTTCAAAATAAACATGAAAGTGATTCTCTCATCACTAATTGACAACTTAATAATCAGTTAACTTCTTCAAGTTGAGCATAGCTTATTGGAAACTGATTATCTAATTATTTTTCAAAAACCAATCCCCAAGGCCTCATAAAATTCTTGTAAAAAGACAACAATCTTTAGTCTCATTAATTCAAAAGTCCAAAAAACCATGATACAAAAGTCCTATAATCTATCCATTGGAGTATTATTCTATCAGCTGATATGAACACGAGTTTTTATTAAGAATACAAAAAAGATACACAAAATCTACGAAGGACATTAGATTCCAAAATGGCAATATAAAGATCTTTGTTTGGACATGTAATTTCTCTCTTTGTCGTTGTTCTCCTTGGGGATGATCAATTTGACCAAAAGGCTATGTGGTGATTGGTGATCAATTTGACCAAAGATCTTTGTTTTACATAAGTAATCATGCATCATTTTGTCCTTTTTGATGTTCGTAGGAAATTGGCTTTGCAATTTAAAAAAGGCTAGCGGCATAGCTTGTTGCTCGTTTGCCTTGCACCTTTATGTAAATCGGAAAAATTAATCGTTCAGTTTCGGTTTGTTTAAAAACCGAACTTTAATAATCGAACCAATTTGATTATATAATATAATAATATTACAAGTGTTAAAAAAAAAAAAAAAAAAAAAAAAAAAAAAAAAAAAAAAAAAAATTGCTTTATCAATGAATAATGAAAGCTAAGGATCCAGCAATAAGAGGTCTTAAGTTCAAATCTGGTTAGTTGTGAACTCCTTGGGGCACCCGGCATAGACATAGGATTCGGAAACATGAAGGGCTGGTTATTTACTAGAGTACATGGATCTTACGGCTCGTAACGGAGAGAGAAAAAAAAAAAAAAAAAAAAAAAAAAAAAAAAAAAAAAAAAAAAAAAAAACTGGTTATTGGTAGATTTTCCTCATGACAAACGCAGAGAAATATTTTACATGACATATATTCGATGAGGTCTTTTATTTTAATCAATAAAGTAAAAGATATACATGTAAGTGTATAAAGTTCTACATGATCGAGCCTACTTTAAACGAAAGCTAATATCTTTAGAAGCAACTTGTAGTCGATATTGGCAAACCATCAACTTATTACCAGCTTCTTAGGTGAGTCATTATACGTACGTACAATCATGCACGTAGGGACTTCTGTTCTCTTTATCTCGTGTACATTTTTGTCTTCGCACTACTGTCACATCCTCGATAGAAAAATGGCCGTGAAAATGGCAACAAGGACAGGAGGAAGCTTTGTCAATGAATATGGTGCACTGTTTTTTCCTGTCACAAAATGAAAATTCATAATTTAGCATGTGCTAATAACTAAATGAAACTTATTAGTTCTAACTTTCTCACCCTCATTAAAAAACATATGCATGATCAACTGTCGTACCTAAAGAGGAATAATGATGGAATGATCTTTTTCATATAATTCGTTTTTGACTTTTTGTTTTCTGGGTTAGGGGTGTTCATTGGTTCGATTCTCGGTTAATCGGTTTATTCGGTTCGGGTTGTTCGGTTAAATTTTTATTTTTGTCATAACCGAAAACCGAACCGATCCAAAAATATCTATGACTGAACCGAACCGAAGTTCGGTTCAGTTATGGGTCAAAACCGAAAACCGAATTTTGTACCTGAATTACACTATTTATATATTTTTTTAATTTAATTATATATATTTTTGGAAAAAAAAAATATTTCAAGCATAAAAAAGTATTTTTTATATTAGTATAAAATCTTAATGGACATTTTTTATATATAAAATAATATAAATATATAAAAAAATATATATTTATATAAATTCGATTTTCGGTTCGGTTTTTGATTCGAACTCATATCCAAACCGAAAACCGAATTTTTAATTCAGTTCGGTTGGGTTTTAACAAATTCGGTTCGGTTATATATTCGGTTCGGTTTTTTTCAGTTCGGTTCGATTCGATTTTCGGTTTATTCGGTTTATTACCCGAACAATGAACACCCCTACTCTGGGTTAAAAAATATCTAAGAAACCCAATTATGCAAAAATATCTAAGAAACCCAAAAGTATCTAAGAAACCCAATTATGCAAAAAGCCCATTTATATCGAAACCCAAAAGTAGCGTATTGCTTTTCGGAGAACTTAACAAAAGAAGTTCATAGAGTAATTTTTTTGGATGGAAAAGATGTGTTTATGTTGTTTGATTTCGAGTTAAGGGAAGCCGAGCTTAACTTGAAAATTATAGTAAGAGTAAATTACACCGTTCGTCCGTGTGGTTTGCTCCAAATCACTACCATAGTCTCTGGGCTCTTTTTTTTTTTTTTTTTTTTCTTTTTCTTTTTTTTTTTTTGCTCATTATGGTTTACATATTGCACGCTGTCAGTCCTTATCGTTAACTGTCGTTATCTTCTCCGTTAGAAGACAATCGTCAAGTGGCAACGTTAGTCTATTAACCAAACGATCATTTGCAACGTTAGTCCTTTATACTAACGACCGTTACTAATTAACTCAAATTTAGGTTTTCTTACTAAAAATCTTTTCTACGTGGTTTAAATCGCTTTCGCCCGCTTTCATGCATTTTCTTAGTTTTCGTCTGTCTTTATACGTTTTCGTCCGTCTTTATATGTTTTTATTCGTTTTTATAGATTTTCTTACGTTGTCATACGGTTTTATACGTTTTTGTCTGCTTTTCGCCCGTTTCATGCGTTTTCTTACGTTTTCGTCCGTTTATATACGTTTTCTTCCATTTTATATTTTTTCGTCTGTTTTTGTACGTTTTCTTCTGTTTTTCTTACGTTTTCATGCGTTTGTATATGTTTTATACGTTTTCTTACATTGTCATATGGTTTTATCCGTTTTATACGTTTTTTTATTTATAAGTTTTCCTCCGTTTTTTTACGCTTTTCTCCATATTTCTTGCGTTTCATATGTTTTCATCCGTCTTTGTTTTTATACGTTTTTGCACATTTTCTTACGTTTTCACCCGTTTTCTTACGTTTTTATCCATTTTTATATATTTTTGTCTGTTTATATACGTTTTCATTTGTTTTAATACACTTTTCTTTCGTTTTCATACATTTTTATCCGTATTTCATTTGTTGTTATACACTTTCATCCGTAAGAAAATGTAATAAAACAAACGAAAACGTATAAAATCAGATGAAAACAAATAGAAACGTATAAAATCGAATAAAAAAAGCAAGAAAAATGTATAAAACAGACAAAAACGTATAAATACGGGTGAAGACATAAGAAAACGAGCTAAAATGTATAAAAATATATGAAAACGTATAAAAACGGATGAAAACGTATAAAAACATATGAAAACGTAAGAAAAACAAACAAAAGTGTAAAAATAGGAGGAAAACGTATAAAACAGATAAAAACGGATAAAACCGTATGAAAACGTATAAAAATAGATACAACGTATGAAAACGTGAGAAAAACAGACGAAAAGGTATAAAGAGGGACGAAAATGTATGAAAACGTAAGAAAACGCATGAAAACTGGCGAAAACAATAAAAACCAAAGTTTGAGTTAATTAGAAATGCCGTTAGTATAAGGGACTAACGTTGCAAATGATCATTTGGTAAATGGACTAACGTTGCCACTTGACCATTGGGATCTAACGGAGAAGATAACGACAGTTAGCGATAAGGACTAACAGCGTGCAATATGTAAACCATAAGGAGAAAAAAAGTAAAAAAAAAATAGATCAAGGACTACGGTAGTGATTTGGAGCAAACCACTGGGACGAACGGTATAATTTACTTTTATAGTAAAAAGTACTCAATGATGTATTAATGATTTTTTTTTTTTTTTTTCCAAACTATGATTCAACGAGCATAGTTTGACAAGTAAATTCATTTTAGTGTTGTATTTGATTGTTTAAATTGCTAGTTTTTGAACTTTAATCAACATAATTATATGATTGAGGGCTGATTGCAAACGTTATTAAAAAAATTAGCTATTTGACTGAATAACTAATGTATAAATTGGGTTGATTATGGCGGCTTAGCACCCACTAGTCACCCTACTAGCTCTGCCAAGTAGTCTAAACCTTGGTTTGATATTTAAATTTTGTAATCGAAAATGATTTTATATATTTCTAAATTGAGAACCTATAAAGTAGACATAATATAAAGACTAAACACATTCCTAAATTGATAGAACTAGACACATTTTTTAGGTTGTTGTGTTAAGCTATGTATCATGACCTGTGTTTGATTTACTTAGTGTTTGTAAGTGCAAAATAAGACTTAAAATTACTAACAGATAGTTTGAATTAGGCTTCGGTGGCTTATATTTTGGTTTGGGATCGAATAAAACTAACACGTATTTTTCGGACAAATACTGAATCAGTATTATGCACCCACATAGTACCAATCTTACCAACCCGGCACGAGGGAGCAAACAAACAATATTCTGTTAGACAACTTACCGCCACCAGGTGTGGCACTACTAGGCGGAGGCGGAGGTGGCGGAAGTAGTCCAAGGTGACCACAATCTCCATCCAAATAACCTACAAAACCAAAACAACTTAAGTCTTTAGCTTATATATCTACAAACCATATTGACAATATGCATCTCCAAATATTTCCATTACATTGTTGTATGCAGATATTTTCAGGGTTATCAAACAAGTTAGCCGCTCTTTCGTGACATTGACAAATATGTCCAGTTCCTGTTGCATTCAACGCACAATCTCCATCACAACACCAAATAAAGTTGCAACCGGCTGAATACAGTAAAAAAGTTAGCTATAACTTATAAGCAGTTAAAGTGAGCGAAAATTAAGAATTGATTGAATGATGCTTACGGCTGGTGAAATTGGGCGCTGTAAACGGTGGCGTTGGTGGATTCTTACCACCACATGAGAAATCTAAATTGCCTGCAAATCGTAATGTTTTAGTACTATTGTGTATTGTGATTATCCATGATGTTTTAGCCATAGATTATCAGAATCAGTTTTAGTATACTAAACTGATTATATAGTAAAATAAAAATTAGAAACACTCCCTAATGAACCAAATGCTTGTTAATCTCATAACTTAAGTAATCAAATGACATGAAAGATGAATCAAATTAGACATCACATAATTATTATTTAGCAATATATTTCTAGGAGCTAGGAGACTAACAATTAGGGACGACGCATGCGCCGATGGGCATGGGTCCAACCATGATGGTCTTCCAACCGGCATCACACTCGCAATGAGGTAATCCAATTGCATCAATTATACACTTTCCATGTCCACAGTCTATCTTTGTACACGCGTCGTCTTTTTTTAACCAAACAAAACAACATTAGTTAGTTAGATAGCTGCAAGTTTTCTAGATCATTATATAACAAAAATGCAAGTTTCCTATGACGTGATCTTTCACGTTAAGTGTTTGATGAAACTTATGTGTCAACACACATTACATGAACGCCTGAACAGCCAGAAAGTATCACAGGTGTAAATGTTTGATTAAAGTTACTTAGTGTAGTACATTATGAAGAACAATGCTCAATGATGATAGAAAACCGACGAAAATATACGTGTTGATTTTACATACCTTGAAGAGAGTAGGAAAAGAAGGCAAACACAGACAAAAGAAGTATAAAATGCAAGGTTGATGTCATTAGAATATACTGATCGAACTCGTTTAATAACTTAACAAGTTGATCAAGATTAATCAACACCCATTAATTAGTTTTATACCAAACAATAGAGACAAACTTTTACTTTGATCATTGTAAAGTTCACCAACTTTAAGTTTGAGCGGTTCAAGCTATGAGCTTAACTTTTGTGTTTCGGAAAAAAAAACACATTTTGTAAAAAAAGTATATTTCATTTGCAAAGTTGGTTGTCATTTTGGTAAAACACAAATAAAAAGGTTAAAACCTCGTTCGTAAAAGTGAATATATTGATAAGTTTCGAAATTAAGATTCACAACACTCGTTAAACAGTCCACGATTCCAAACAAAACACAAACTAACGACTACATGACTGAATTCTCTTTCACAGTTTTTGCCGTCCGAAACAATGTTCATGTATCAGAACCAATATACTAGGAAACAACAGCAATACTACAAACAATCAGTGATTCATATTCTTAAGCAGATCCAAATTCTGCAAACCATTTTTCGTGTTTTTCGATATCAGCTGCAGAAACACTAGGTTGGACTCTCTTCATGGCTTCTTCAAAGTCACACATGGCAATTGGATCTTTAGCAATTGTTTCTTTAGGCATGTTTTTAATTTCTTCACGTGTTTTTCCTGCTATCATATGCCGCACGCCGTTTAATTTAAGGAGGCATCTCGGCATACGTTTGTTAAATCGTCACCACTGTAGCCCTTTGTTCGACGAGCTACGTCACTGATGTCCACATCAGCAGCGACCTGATAATACATACAAAGTATGACAATATTTCACGAATTTTTTCAACCAGCGGTTTATAGTACCTGGTCAAAGCAGGTCACTTCTCAGATCATTCGTGAAGTGAGAATAAAGAATAGCTAGATATTGAGAACCCTGGTTTTTAAAAGTGCTACTACCATTTCAGATTGACGAAAGGTTTAGCTAAAGCAGTTGTTAAATTTAAACTGGTCCATCGCAAGTGTTTACCCGTCAAGTAACCCATCGCAACTAGTACTAAAAATTACTTGCTTCAGTTTCAACTCGAACCCATTTTGACCAGTACCCAACCATTCAGCTTCAAATATAACCATTATCATACAAATAATATTGTTCTTGTAACTATAAGTACACATTAATTATTTACAAATAAAATAAAGATTGATCAAATAAGTGATTTTTACCTCAAGAGTCTTCAAATTAATCTTTATAAGCTCCTTTCTGCTCTCAAAATTTGGCAGAGGAATATAAATTCGCTTTTCCAGACGCCGCCTGCAATCCCCACACAAAAAACAAGAAGCATCAGATCTACAGTAGAAGTAAAAACACTAGAGAGGGTGAAAAGTAATTTGAATAGCAAATAGTACGAGAATAGAATAAAGGGAAAATTGTCTAAATATACATCCAACTTGCCACCTTTTATTAAATACACATACTTGCCTAATTAACGTTATTGTGTCAATGATTCCCCTTTTTGATGACGTGGCGTGTATTAACACCCCTAATGACTAATACTATCACCCACTCCCCGTTTTTTTTATTTATGGGTCCTTTTTGCCAAATGTTAAAACTTTTGGGGGGGTAATGTTACCCTATCATTTTAATAACACCACCCCCATTTTCCCTCTTCCCCCATATCATCCCAAACGGTACAAAAAGATTAAGTGAGGAACCCTAAAAATGAGCACATCAAGTTCAGCCCAATCCCGTTTAATTGGAGGAAAGATTGAGTTTTTTTGCAACTGCAATCGACAATTAAGGGTACAAACATCATGTTCAAGGGCGAATCCAGGAAAAAGGTATGTCAAATGTGACCTTTGTCGTGTGTACGAGTTTCTTGATGATGACCTTCCAAGTCAATATTACAAAGACATGGTATACGGGTTCTTGCAAAGGCAAAGAGGAATGGATAATGGACCAATGATTGAGTCACTGGCGTTGGAGAAGTCAAGGGTGGAAGAAGAGTTGAAGGTCACAAAGTCAAGGTTGGGAGATGACTTGAAGGCTGTAAAGGCCAAGTTGGAATTGTATGACAAGTTGTTCATGGTAATGTTGGGATGTTTGTGTGTAATATGTGTTGGGATAGGTATGTCACTAGGCAAGTAGTCTAATCTTTAGGTTGTTGATGGGCATGTAATGTAAAGTTATCACATGTTGAATGCTAACTAAGTTTATGAAATAGTTGCTTGTATTTCCTATGTTAATTTTTCCTATGATAACTAATGTGTTTGTTAACAGTCTAAGCTTGTTGGAAATTTGAGAAAGAAGCATTTCACTGATTCATGGTATGGCTACAATGGTTTTATTGTAGGATGGTTACCTAAACCATTCCTCATACATACATATATTGTAACCAAGTAACAAGTATTAATGGTCACAAGTTACATAGTAAAGATTCCATTGACTGCTATTAACTTTTGCAGTTTGAAAGAAATAGTGTTGCACCATCACAAAGTCAAGTCCCATATCATAGGCCTGTATCATAGCCTGTTGATATAGCTTAAGTGTTGTTGGAATGTACAAACATCATGACCATCAAAAATGACCATCAAATGCACATATCAAATACTACATAAAATATTGCATATTCATTGCATTTAAGAGTTGATCAATGACCATCAAATGTGCCCTGTATGATGTACAAAATGGGCTAACTTGTGATGGTCATTTCATCAACAAAACATGTTGCTGCAACATATTAGTTCAGATAGTTAGTCACTTTACAGACCCATAATTAGTTACTAAGAGTTTACATCAGTTTGCCCTCAAAAGATGTACAAAATGGGCACATGAAACTTTCTTTGTTCAAGCATCATCTACATCCAGTGCAGTCTCTTGAGTACTGCCCTGGCCATGGATCTTTCTAGCCAACTTGTTCTTCATGATTCTTTCACTTGGCCTCCTTAATCTTACCTGTGCAACTGGAACTTGCATCTGAAATTGTTGTTCCTCTGGTGGTTCTTCAGGTTCAACAATTTGAGTTTGAGATTGATCTACCTGCATAATTTCATGAAATCTTATGTTACAAATGCATCACCCAAAAAAACAAAAGAATGAAATCTTATGAGATTCATGTACCTGCATAATTTCAACTTGAGTACCAGTCAATTCAATCTCAACTTGTTGTTGCACTTCTGCTTCTTGGACTTCAGGTTCCACAACTTGAGGATGGGCTTCATGATCATCATCCATTGGACCTGCTTCTTGGACTTCAGGTTCCACAACCTGAGGATGGGCTTCAGATTCATCAGCCATTGGAACTGTTTCTTGGACTTCTGGGTCACCAAACCATCTTGCAAAAGTTGATGGACAAGATCTTTTTAAGTTATTCCGACGTGAACCACCACTTACACCTGTTGCCCTATTTGACCCACTTGTGGCACATGTCTTCTTTGTTGGCACACTTTTTGCACCTCTCTTCTTTTTGGGCCCAATTTTTGCACCTGGCCTAACATTTGACCCACCAGCCCTAATTTCTACATGTGAAGCAGATGGGTCCATTATCTCCCTAACACCTTCAACAATATTTTCAACCTCAGTTACCTTTTCCTTTCTAGGCCTACCTCTTGGTTTTTTTTCCTTTGGCTCTTGTGCCACTGGTTCATTTTTACAACCTTTTTTGTTGTGGCCAGGCTGATGGCAAATGCTACAAGTCATTTCTGTACCTACCCTTGAAACTCTCTTTGAGCTACCCCCCTCACTACTTGATCTAATTCTTTTCTTTCTAGGCCTACCAGGCATTTTTCTAGGTTTAGGGGGTAAAACAACTGTGTACATACTCTGATCAGGCCAGAAGTCAATACCATCTACTGGTTTCATGTAATTGTTATATGTGGAATGGTACAGGTCTGTTTTAAACATAGGTGGAACATAGCTCTCAGGTGTCTTGTTTATGTATAATATCACCTTTGTTGCATGAACACAAGGAATACCTGATAACTGCCACATTCTACAGGTGCAAGTGGTTTTTGGTTCATTAACTGTGAATGCTTGACTCCCTGATCTCACCTCAAACACATTCCCACCAGCAGGTATAACATGCCAGAACCTATAATAATATGTTAGGATATTAGTGTCTTCATGGAAAGTGATTAATGAATTACATCAGACTAACATGTACAACAAACATACCTTTGTTGGTCTTTCATCCATTCCAGTCTCTTCTGAATGTTGGGACAAACTCCATCTTTCCACTTCTTGCTGATTACCCTCATTCTGTGCATCCTTTCTAGCACTAGTACTCTCATTGATTCCAGCATAGTTAATAAGGGCTTGTCCCTTACACTTAGAATCACACTATTAAAGCATTCACTGAACCCATTTTCAACTGCCTCACATCCTCTACCTACTTCAAAAAAGGCTCTTGACCAAGTTTTTGGATTCTTGTCCATAAGAAACTGATGAGCTTTTGGATTTGCCTTTTTTATCTTGTCCATGATCTTGTTGAAGAGTTGTGGATATGATGCTTTAGATGCAGCCCAAAACAGCTCCCTAAACTCCAAACCAGTGAATTGTTTCCTAAAGCCTTCATAAATATGCCTTGCACATTGCCTGTGTTCAGCATATGGCATAACATCCTTGACAGCTTCAATAAGACCCTTCACCAAAACATAAGCACAGTGTTATAATGTATAAGATTAACACACTAAAAATTAAATTGTGGCTACACGCATACCTTATGTTGGTCTGACATAAGAGTTAGACCCTGGCCTTTTGTGCAGTCCAAATCTGCTCCAAGCAATTCCAAAAACCAGCTCCAATTGTCCTTGTTTTCAACATTCACCACTGCCCAAGCCACTGGGTAAATGTGGTTGTTACCATCTCTTCCAATAGCAGTAAGAATTTCACCCTGGTTTGGCTTTTTAAGGAAACAACCATCTAAGGCAATTACTCTCCTACAACCAGCCTTCCAACCATTTACTAGACCAGCAAAACAAACATAAAACCTATCAAAGTATGTTTTCCCATCAGGATTGTTAGTCACTCCTAATTTGACAGTGGACCCAGGATTGGAATCTAATATTGCTCTTCCATAAGACCTAAGCAAGGCATAATGTTCATCAACAGATTTTTCATACTCTGTCAATGCAAACCTCTTGGCATTAGTACACTGATTTGGAGATACCTTACACTTGTATTTCCTCATGACTAGGTCAGCTATGGCAGACAACTTAATCTCAGGATTAGCCCTAATCTTATCACCAAATACTGTACCTATCCACCTAAAGTTCACTAAAGACCCAAACTCAAAGTTCCTAACACATGTATGTTCATCATTTAGGCTAATTACTTGAAAAGTTTTCTCTTTATTCATCCACCTAGCATAGCATCTCCAGGGACATGAAGGTAACTCAGATTCATTAACACAAGGATACCTTTTATTCTTCCTTTGTTTACCTAGTTTAGGATCAAGCAATTTTGGTTTTCTCTGCCCACATTTTGCAATAACATACTTACTTGCACTCCTTTCAAACCAAATTGAAAATCCATTAGCCAATGCATAGAAGGTTAGACCCTGTTTAAACTTCTGAACATTCGGATACTTTTCACCAACCTGCATTTCAAACAAAGCCTATGTTTATAAACAACATTCGTAAGCAACATTTATAACCAACATTTATAAACAACATTCAAACACAACATACCTTTGGATGTCTAAGTCTCCAGTGGGTACTTTCATCATAAACCGGATACCTGTCAACACAAATGAATGGATCATGCTGAATTCCATTCTCATCTGGTGATTGAAGCCTTCTAATTAGATTGGCCATGTATACATCATGTTCTATGAAAGTCTCACTTCTATGAGTAACATTGTTTTGAATAGGTGTAATGTTTTCATCATTTGTTTCCATCATTGCTGTCATAGACTCAGGTTCCTTCTCTCTATTAGCTTTGATCCTCTTTCTTAGTTCAATCAACTCCTCTTCACCAGGGCTGAGATAGTCAATTGACTTATCTGAATCATAGTCAGATTCAAAATCAGAATCAGAATCATACTCACACACTTCTTCAACTACTGTAACCTTCTCTTTGCCCTTATCAACATTCACATTCCTAGTCCTATCCACATCACCAACATCACCATCTACACTAGTCCTACCAACATCACCATCTACACTAGTCCTATCCACATCACCATCTGCACTAGTCCCATCCATATCACTAACTCCACTACTTCTAGTATACTCACCATCTGAGCTTCTAGGATGATGAGAACATGAACCCTCATACTCAACCTCCATCTCAGCCCAATTGACCATCTCATCTTTTGAAAATTCATTGCAATACCTCTTTCTAGGAGGACCTTTTGCTTTACAAAGAGAGTCAACCACCTCATCTGCTTTACACTCATACTTTGACATATCCAAACCTAAGTGATCAAGATAAAGGTCTAACCTACCATACAATTCAGCAATATCAAACATCATAGCTACTTGCTTATCATCACTAACTCTAATTAACCCTTTCTCTAATTCAACAGTAGGAACTTTGTAGTACAAGACGTTAAAGTAATTACCACATTTTTCCTCCAAAAATTCAGCAAACTTTTCATATGGCATTCTCTTAACAGCCATATTCAGAATAACACCATCTTCATACCTCAAGGGTGAATGTTCAAAATAGCCATCATTCCAAACATCAAATTGGTGCAAATTCGTACCAGGTATCATTCTGTTCCAGAAATTGACAAGTATAACGAATTAGGGTTTCTGGAATATCAACAAATTAAAGAAAAAACCAACTTAATAAAGTAACATACCTGATATATCACAATACACATCAACGTTGAGCTTTGATTTATTTATTTCTGGACTGAAATTAGGGTTCTTTAATTTGGGGGTAAATGGATAATTGGGGGTTTATATATGGGTGGTGGTAAGTGTTAGTGGTTTAGAAATTGTTTGGTTACCCCCCCCCCCCCCCCCCAAATTTTTAAAACTTGTCAAAAACGACCCGCAAGTAAAAAAACGGGGTATTGGGTGACATTTTGCCTAATTAGGGTGTTAATACACGCCACGTCATCAAAAAGGGGAATCATTGACACAATAACGTTAATTAGGCAAGTATGTGTATTTAATAGGAAAAAAAAAAGTTACGTGTATACAATAGTAAAAGGTGGCAAGTTGGATGTATATTTAGACAATTTTCCCTAGAATAAACCTTAGTGATTCATCTACCAGAACTAGAACTTCAGATTTAACCCTTCTTGAAGACTCGTGTTCCCCTGAAGCTCTGAACATATGAAAAATAGATCATGTGAAACACAGATACAACATTAAAGCTACTATCCTGCCCAATTATTTGTTAATAATACACACACAGGTCAGAAAGTAAGTTTAATAGCAAGCAGATATGGCAATTTTGATATATATACCTAGGAACCTATACGACATCACAATTTTGATATATCTATTAAAATTTATGAATTCAGGCAAAAAGTGATAAATTAGTCACCTATACGACATCACATGAGCGTATTTTTTTACTGAAATTTACAAAACACACACACAAAAAAATAGTAAGTAAATAAAAATCTCACCCATGAGAGGTACAAAGAGAATCAATCTCATCAATGAATATAGTACGTGCTTGGAGCATAAGCTCTAGCTAAGTCAAACAAGCATCGAACCATGCGTTCACTCTCTCCACGCCATTTTGAAGCCAATTTAGCATGCAGAAGAAACATTAAAAAATGTGGTGCCACAACTGCTTTAGCTAATTGTGTTTTCCCAGTTCCAGGTGGACCAAACATGAGAACACCTTTCCATGGCCTCCTAATTCCCTGAAATTGTCATACGAGAAAGATTTGAGGATTTGTGGAAATTCTGGAAGAAAATTATGTTGCTTGCAGAAATGGCAAAAGTTTGTTTTTAATTGCCCTCTACCATGAATTTCTTTTCAGGCAGTAATATTCTCCCTATTATTATTAAGTCGATAGTGACTGAGTTGGGTAACAGATCAAAACGGGTAATTCTTATATCTAAGGCTTTTTAGGATTGTCCAGACTTTTGATGCTTGTTTATAAACAGCAAGGGTGATTATGGTAAAAAGTGAGAAATCCAACTCTCTACCTTGAAATCATTCTCTACAGCTTTTCAGCAACAACTTTGGACAAACTGTGACCTTCACATGCTTTAAGTTTATTATTTGAAGTTAAGAGGTTTAGTGCCCATGTGTGGATATATTAGTTAGATGAAACGCCTTACATGTTGTCTAAAATTTTGTTACTGTAACTAAAACTCATTTCAATTTATCTGTTTCTTGTACCAAACACTACAATCGATTTATTTTTTAATTTCTCTTGGTTATCAAACAGTGAGAATTATTGAATTTCTCTGCAATTTCACATCCTCCGCTTCTTTACATTCCACTGAAATTCTTTCTGTTAAACATGCCGCATAAGATACCAAGATATGATTACAAAACCTACAGTACCCCATAATAAGCCAAATAGTTTAACTAAAACAAGTAAGGAGGTTCTGTGCATCTAAAATACACACTGGACGAATTTCGACACATTCAACCCATTTACTTCAAGCTGTTACAACCTGGCATCGATAATATAATTTTGTAAAATACCTGTTTGACACGTTATAGATAAACCATATAACCCGTATCGACCCATTCATAAGCAAATGGGCCAAAATTGCCACCTCTGCTAGTAATGTAAAAAAGAGCAGTTAATTTAAGTTGGAAAAATCAGATATTGACAGATGTCGAGCAGTATTATAAGAGTACATGCGACATTCAAACCAACTACCACAGTAACTGAGCTTCATCCAAAATCATAAATTGCTAGTAAGTCTTTTTGCTTCAGTCAAGCCTGCAACATCATCAAATTTCACTCCTGGGGTGTTTTCTAAGACATCTCTTTCAAGCATAGCAGCCAAGTCATGATCAGGACCCTCATACTTTCCACGTGTTGATGTGTGTTCTTCAGTTTCTCCGTTCTGATGATGCAAGATAATGGAGATGTTAGAAATGAATACATTTAGATCAAATACCATAACGGTGTAAAAATATCATGCAGTTAATAGTTTGACACTCCTTCCCATATATATAGATTACATCAATACTCTGCATGCAGCTTAGTAAGAAAGTAACAGTTGACTAGCGTAGAGCATTCATGGGCATAAAAGTCGAATTATATATATAGTACCTATGTTTTCTATAGGCAATAATCGATTGGAAAGAAGATATCAATTTTATTTCTTTCTATTGAAGGAAACACTCGTAAAAATGTAGGTCATAAATGCCGTATTCTTCATCCAACTAGAGACTAAATGAACTCTTGTGATGGTAAATTGAGGGTTTTGCTGAAAGAAAAACAATTTTAAACCTAACACATCAATTTACTTTACTGAATTCCTGGATTAGTACAAAACATACATATATCCTACATCAAGGCTGCATTCAAGTATATACAGAAAAAAAATCCAGCAATGTGATTGGACAGAACTATAGTAATATAGTATTACAAAATACATATACACTATTTCCACTTTTTCAATTGCAGTCTGTTACACTTCCTATATCAATTCACAAGCTGCTGAGACTAGTCATCGGCCAAATTACTTTTTGAAAATCCAGCAATGTGATTGGACAGAACTATAGTAATACTTTTTAAAAGTTCCAAGATTAAGATTAGGAGCTTAGGTCTGTGGTGCTAAAAGGTTTTTTAAGTATGCCAAAGCAAATCTACCACAGACAATAAAAACAAGGACTGGGACCATGTGCAAGTAAGGCATTTAACTAGAGCATAAACTGCTGCTAAACTGATAACTATTATAAGACCCCACCCACCCAATTACACAAAAAACAGATCTTTTAAGTGTAGCAGAATAACAGTCAACATAAGCAAGAACCAGTTAACTTCTTCAAGTTGAGCTAGCATAGCTTATTGGAAATTGATTAACTAATTATTATTCAAAAACCAATCCCCAAGGCCTCATAAATTCTTGTAAAAAGACAACAATCTTTAGTCTCATTCAAAAGTCCAAAAAACCATGATACAAAAGTCCTATAATCTACCCATTTCAGTTGATATGAACACGAGTTTTTATTAAGAATACAAAAAAGATACACAAAATCTATGAAGGACATCAGATTCCAAAATAGTAGTATAAAGATGTTTGTTTGGACATGTAATATCTCTCTTTGTCATTGTTATCCTTGAGGATGATCAATTTGACCAAAGGCTATGTGGTGATTGGTGATAAATTTGACCAAAGATCTTTGTTTACATAAGTAATCATGCATTATTTTGTCCTTTTTGATGTTTGTAGACGATTTGCTTTGCAATTCAAAAAGGGTTAGCGGCACAGCTTGTTGCTCGTTTGTCTTACACATCTATGTAAATCGAAAGAATTAATCGTTCGGTTTCGGTTTGTTTAAAAAACGAACTTTAATAATCGAACAGATTTGATTATATGATAAAATAATATTACAAGTGTTGAGCAAAAAAGAAAATGCTTTATCAATGAATAATGAAAGCTAAGGATCCAGCGATAAGAGGTCTTAAGTTCAAATCTAATTAGTTGCGAACTCCTTGGGGCACCCTCTTGCCATGATCACTCACCCAACACCCACAGTAACCACAGCAAGAAGAGTTAATGGCTTCACTAGGCACCCATAACCCCTCCACTAAAGGGCTCTGCCAGTTATACTACATTTCCATCTCAAGAATGGCTTCATATAACTAGGAACACTCTCCTCCAGTGAGGACCATCCAAACCTCCTGTGGGAATGTAAAGTATGGACCATGAAGTGTCATCTTTCACCACTCTCAATTCCATACTGCTTACACTCCCCTCCAAGACCATTTACCCTTCACAAAAGGAAGCCCTACTTTATGGTACATCCATACTGAAATAGACCTCCTATACAGCCAAACATAGCTATCTAGTTTCCTCCCGAGGTCAAACTAGAATAGGCTATGGGGCTAATATAGGTACAGTCACACAGTTAGGACTCCAAGATACAAGGTACTTCACAATTGTAATGGCCTGCATATAGAAACAGTAGCATATTAGACTTTTAGCTTCTGTTATCCAAGAAACCAAACACCCCTTTTAATTCTTTCTGAGAGAATACAGACATAACCAATTCTGCAGCTATAGGAATCGCCAACCAAACACTCCTTAATTCATCTGACCATCTCTTTTAAGTAGTATTCAACTGTATATCCCATTCTTTACAAACTTGAACAACTGCTACTTTTAGAAGTTGTAGTTTTATGCTTTCCATAATACCCTTTATCAGACATTGCCTGCTACTTTGACTATGCTTGAACAACCTCACATTCCTTTCATACCAAATGAAATACACAGTAGTAGCAAGAACTATTCTGTGAAGCACATCATAAATTGTATTCTTGCACCTGTTATTTGCAATTTCAGCCACAACATTTCTCCAATCCATACCTCCATACATCAGCTTAGCCTTGACTTTGATTTCATTCCAAACATCTTTAGAAAACGGACAGTTAAAGAATAGGTGAATATGAAAATCATTTACACTTAAGCAGAGAGGACACATGAGATTTGCTTGCTTGTTCCAGCTCATAATCCTATCTTGAGTTGGTAGCCTTCCATGAATAGATAGCCACAAGATAAAAGCATGTCTGGGATTACACTGGGAAAACCACACAACCTTATACCAATTCACATCTTCACTGCCTTCATTAAATATCTCCCAAACACTCCTTACAGAAAATTTCCCCTTTTTTCCATTTGCATCCATCCATAAAAGAGTATCATCCTTTCCATTAGTCAAAGCAGGAACCTCAATGCTATCAAGTCTACGATGTTGTTGTTTCCATCTCTCAGGCCAAACCCAATCATTATTAACCACAGCTTCATCTACAGTTGTTAGATTTCCTCATGACAAAGGCAAAAGAAATATTTACAAGATATATATTGGATGAGGTCTTTTATTATAATCAATAAAGTAAAAGATGTACATGTAAGTGTATAAAGTTCTACATGATCGAGCCTACTTTAAACGAAAGCTAATATCTTTAGAAGCAACTTGTAGTCGATATTGGCAAACCATCAACTTATTACCAGCTTCTTAGGTGAGTCATTATAAATACATACAATCGTGCACGTAGGGACTGTTCTCTTTATCTCGTGTACATTTTTGTCTTCGCACTACTGTCACATCCTCGATAGAAAAATGGCCGTGAAAATGGCAACAAGGACAGGAGGAAGCTTTGTCAATGAATATGGTGCACTGTTTTTTCCTGCACAAAATGAAAAAAATCATAATTTAGCATGTGCTAATAACTAAATGAAACAACTTATTAGCTCAATATTTCTCACCCTCATTAAACAAAGGAAAAATATTTAAGAAACCCAACTATGCAAAAAGCCCATATATATGGAAAGCCCAAAAGTAGCGTATAGCTTTTTGGAAAACTTAACAAAAGAAGTTCATAGTTTTTTTGGATGGAAAAGATGTGTTTATGTTGTCTAAACCAGTGCATGGTTTGATATTTGAATTTTGTAATGGAAAATGATATTTATATATTTCTAAATTAAGACCCTAAAATGTAGATTTTATAAGACTTAAATTACTAACAGATAGTTTGAATCCGGCTTCCATGGCTTATATTCTGGTTTGGGATCGAAAAGAATCTAACACATTTTTTGGGACAAATACAGAATCAGTATTATGCACCCGCATAGTACTAATCTTACCAACCCGGCACGAGCCAGCAAACAAACAATATTCTGTTAGAAAACTTACCGCCACCAGGTGTGGCACTACTAGTCGGAGGCGGAGGCGGTGGAAGTAGTCCAAGGTGACCACAATCTCCATCCAAATAACCTACAAAACCAAAACAACTCAAGTCTTTAGCTTATGTATCTACAAACCATATTGACAATATGCATCTCCAAATATTTCCGTTACATTGTTGTATGCAGATATTTTCAGGGTTATCAAACAAGTTAGCCGCTCTTTCGTGACATTGACAAATATGTCCAGTTCCTGTTGCATTCAACGCGCAATCTCCATCACCACACCAAACAAAGTTGCAACCGGCTGAACAGGGCAAAAATGTTAGCTATAACTTATAAGCAGTTAAAATGATCGTAAAAATTAAGAATGGATGGAATGATGCTTACGGTTGGTGAAATTGGGTGCTGTAAATGGTGGCGTCGGTGGATTCTTACCACCACATGAGAAATCTAAATTGCCTGCAAATCTTAATGTTTTAGTAGTATTGTGTATGAAAATTAAAATTACAAACGCTCCCTAATGAACCAAATGCTTGTGAATCTCGTAACTTAAGTCATCAAACGACATGACAGATGAATCAAAGACATCACATAATTATTATTTAGCAATATATTTGTAGGAGTTAGGAGACTAACAATTAGGGACGATGCATGCGCCGATGGGCATGGGTCCAACCTGGATGGTCTTCCAGCCGTCATAACACTCGCAATGAGTCAGTTTCAAAAATCCAATTTCATCAATTACACACTTTCCATGTCCACAGTCTACCTTTGTACACGCGTCGTCTTTTTTTAACCAAACAAAACAACATTAGTTAGTTAGATAGCTGCAAGTTTTCTAGATCATTATATAACAAAAATGCAAGTTTCCTATGACATGATCTTTCACGTTAAGTGTTTGATGAAACTTATGTGTCAACACACATTACATGAACGCCTGAACGGCCAGAAAGTATCACAGGTGTTAATGTTTGATTAAATTTACTTAGTGTAGTACATTTTGAAGAACAATGCTCAATGATGATAGAAAACCGATGAAAATATACGTGTTGATTTTACATACCTTGAAGAGAGTAGGAAAAGAAGGCAAACACAGACAAAAGAAGTATAAAATGCGAGGTTGATGTCATTAGAATATACTGATCGAACTCGTTTAATAACTTAACAAGTTGATCAAGATTAATCAACACCCATTAATTAGTTTTATACCAAACAATAGAGACAAACTTTTACTTTGATCATTGTAAAGTTCACCAACATTAAGTTTGGGCGGTTCAAGCTATGAGCTTAACTTTTGTGTTGCAAAAAATAAAACAAAAAACCACACATTTTGTTAAAAAGTATATTTCGTTTGCAAAGTTGGTGGTCATTTTGGTAAAACACAAATAAAAAGGTTAAAACCTCATTTGTAAAGTGAATAGATCGATCACAACACTCGTTAAACAGTCCAATATTCCAAACAAAACACAAACTAACGAATACATGGCTGAATTCTTTCACAGTTTTTGCCGTCCGAAACAATGTTCGTGGATCAGAACCAATACACTAGGAAACAACAGCAATACGACAAACAATCACTCAATCAGTGATTCATATTCTTAAGCAGATCCAAATTCTGCAAACCATTTTTCGTGTTTTTCGATATCAGCTGCAGAAACACTAGGTTGGACTCTCTTCATGGCTTCTTCAAAGTCACACATGGCAATTGGATCTTTAGCAATTGTATCTTTAGGCATGTTTTTAATCTCTTCACGTGTTTTTCCAGCTATCATACGCCGCATGCCGTTTAAGGAGGCGTCTCGACATACATTTGTTAAATCGTCACCACTGTAGCCCTCTGTTCGACGAGCTACGTCACTTATGTCCACATCAGCAGCTACCTGAAATACAGAACAAAGTATGACTACAGTTCAAGAATATATATATATTTTAGACCAACGGTTTATAGAAATGGAGCTATTATTGTAACGAGATTGTAATTGTAGGATGAACATACAGGCAGGGTAACAGGTCAAGATGATTTCTGTTTAAAACGGGTCATTTTAGGATTGGATCAATTGAGAAGTGACAACTTATGAAATCTCTAATTTCAAAGCGACCAAAGGTTTAGCTAAAACAGTTGTTAAAATTGGAATTAATTCATTTTTTGGCGATAGGATGTGTTGTCTCAAACGAATCAAATTTGTCTAATTATATTTAGCTAACCGATTAAAAGTCTCATAAAGATTTTATTGAACATAAAACTTCTAAATAGTTGTACTTTCAGTTCTGATTATTACAATAATAATACAATTTTGTTATCACAATTACAGTAACACCATTAAGTATTTGTAAGAAAAATGAAAAAAGGGTGTTTGCCTGGCAAGTGTCAACGTCAACCCATCCCGACTAGTAGTAACTATGACTTGCTTCAATTTCAACTCCAACCCATCATGGGTTACCCATGGATACCCGTTACCCAAACCAACCCATTTTTATCCGTTACCCAACCCATTTCAACTTTCAAAGATTAAGATTGTTATACTAATAGTATTGTTTTTGTAATTATAACGGACACATATTATTGATAAAAGACAATTGTGATTTTTACCTCAACAGTCTTCAAATTAATCTTTATAAGCTCCTTTCTGCTCTCAAAATTTGGCAGAGGAATATAAATTCGCTTTTCCAGACGCCGCCTGCAATCCCCACACAAAAAACAAGAAGCATCAGATCTACAGTAGAAGTAAAAACACTAGAGAGAGGATAAAAAGTAATACAAGTAATATATAGTAAGAGAATAGAATAAACCTTAGTGCTTCATCTATATCCCATGGAAAATTTGTAGCTGCCAAAACCATAACTATTTTGCGACTACCATCTTCATTAGTGTCTGCACTGTTTGCACCATCTACCTGAACTAGAACTTCAGATTTAACCCTTCTTGAAGATTCGTGTTCCCCAGAAGCTCTGAACATATGAAAAATAAATCATGTTTAACACTTATACATCGTTAAAGCTACTACCACATCCAATTATTTGTCAATAATACACACACAAGTCAGGAAAGTAATTTTAATAGCAAGCAGATGTGGCAATTTTGATCCATTTACCTATGAACGCACCGGTTTGGGTTTATATTTCATATCTACTGGTAGAATGTGTAATATTTAAATGTTCACCTAAAAAGGAAATGGGACAAATGGATAAAAGAGATCAATAGGGTCTGACACACTCCTAAATCTGCTTTATTCATGAAACAAAAATATAATTGTAATAATCACTTTTGTAATTAAGTTTAACGCAATACCAACTTGTCTCCTAACACGTCAAACGAGAGTAAAAAAGGAGGTGGGTTAGATGGGTAAAAGATGTCAAATGGGAAAAGTGGCTCAAAGTGTCCTAAACTTGCTTTATTTGAAAATCAAATAAGTTGGGCAAAAAGTGATTATGAGCCGACCAGTACTTAAAAACTACCTGCTAGTCACCTGTAGGACAAGCACATATTTTCACCAAAATTTAAAACAAAAAAGGAAAAAAATCTCACCCACGAGAAGTACAAAGAGAATCAATCTCATCAATGAATATCGTGCTTGGGGCATAAGCTCTAGCTAAGTCAAACAAGCATCGAACCATGCGTTCACTCTCTCCACGCCATTTCGAAGCCAATGTAGCAGAAGAAACATTGAAAAATGTTGTGCCACACTCAGTAGCAACTGCTTTAGCTAATAGCGTTTTCCCAGTTCCAGGTGGACCAAACATGAGAACACCTTTCCATGGCCTCCTAATGCCCTGAAATTGTCATAAGAGGAAGATTTGAGGATTTGTGGAAAAAAGAAGATTATGTTGCTTGTAAAAAGCGCGAAGCTTATTTTAATTACTGCCCCTTTTCAGAGCAGTAATATATTATTCAGTCAATAGTAGCGGTAATAGGTAAAAACGGGTAATCATTATACTTAGGTTTTAGCAGATTGTCCAGACTTTTTATGTTTGTTTATAAGCAGTAAAGTCTATTAAGATACTAAGATATGATCACAAAACCTAAACTATCCAATAGACTAATAATAATCCAAATATTTTACAGAAAAAGGTTTAGGAGGTTCTATGCATTTCAAGTACACTTTGGACGAATTTCGACCCATTCAACCCATGTTTTAAAGTTCTATTTTACCTGTTCAACCAGGATCAACCTATTTAGAAGCAAATGGGTCAAAGTTTCCACCTCTAGTCATTAGTAGCGTAAAGAAGAGCAGTTAATTTCATTTAGAAAGATCATAATATTTTCACAGATACCGTGTGGTTGTAAAAGAGTACATACGACATTCAACCAGCTACCATAGTAACTGAGCTTCATCCAAAATCATAAATTGTACCTGGAAGTAATCAGGCATCAATAAAGGTAGAACCACAGCTTCTTCTAGAAGTCTTTTTGCTTCAGTCAAACCTGCAACATCATCAAATTTCACTCCCGGGGTGTTTTCTAAAACATCTCTTTCAAGCATTGCTGCCAAGTCATGATCAGGACCCTCATACTTTCCACGTGTTGATGTGTGTTCTTCAGTTTCTCCGTTCTGATGATGCAAGATAATGCGGATGTTAGAAATGAATACATAGATCCTCATATTTGATCAAATACAATAACTGCGTAAAAATATCATGCAGTTAATAGTTTGACACACTTTCCCAACTAAATAAAGATTCTTGTAGTATGAAAATATACCAAATATAGGCTACATCAGTACTCTGCATGCAGTTTAGTAAGAAAGTAACAGTTTGCTAGCGTTGAGCATTCATGGGCATTAAACCTGTGTTTTCTATAGGCAATAATAGATTAGAAAGAATATTTTTATGTCTTTCTATTGAAGGAAACACTCGTAAAAATGTAGGTCATAAATGCTGTATTCATTCACTCCTTCTAACTAAAGACTAAATGAGCTCAGATTATGGGGTTTTGTTACAAGAAAAATAGTTTAAAATCTAACACATCAATTTACTTGACTTACTCTTTGGACCATATAGGGGGTTTTCTGAGCACATAAATAACATATCAAGTATGCTGAATTCGTGGATTAGTATAAAACATACATATATCCTACGTCAAGGCTGCATTCAAGTATATACGGAAAAAAATCAAGCAATGTGATTGGACAGAGCTATGGTAATATAGTATTACAAAATCCATATACACTATTTCCACTTTTTTCAGTTGCAGTCTGTTACACTTCCTACACCAATTCACGAGCTGCTGAGACTAGTCATTGAATGGCCAAATTACTTTTTTTAAGTCAAAGACAACGGAAATGGAGTGTAAAGATATAGACACTGGACTTCGGCCTTCAACAAAAAGTTCCAAGATAAAGATTAGGAGCTTAGGTCTGTTCCGCTAAAAGGATTCAAGTATGCAAAAGAAAATCTGCCGGTACAATAAACAAGAACTGGGGCCATGCTTAAGGAAGACAATTAACTAGAGCATGAACTGCTGTTAACAGTCAACATAAGAAAGGACTAGCATGATCGGAAGAAACAATCCGACGTAATTTATGTGAACCAACAATGCTATGCAGTGAAACTTACCCCTGACTCATCCTTGCCCGAATTTGGTCTTCCTGAGCCACCGCCTTTTTTACTAGTAGTTGATGCTCGAATCCCTGTGTTAACCTTACTAGAGACACCAGCTTTTCCTCCACGAGCAGCTGCCCCACCTTTGGCAGGAGGACCCCGAGCCCAAGCTCCATCTTGTGGTGACTTCCTTGTAACCCCTCCTCCAGCTTTTGCAGATCTTCTATTTGAAGTGTCTCGACTAGGCGGTCTCCACACATCAGGATCATCCATTGCACCGCCGGAGGAAGTTGGGTACTCGTCCAGTGGTTCAAACACAAAAGATGATTTATTGGTGGAGATAGGTGGTGACGACGGTCTTCTACCCGCAGAGCCATCCTTGAATGACCTCTTCTCGGCATCCAATTGCTTTACAACTTCCGTTTCTTCTGTAAGAGCTTTCTTGACATTCATCCACTTTGAACGAGCTAGTGGATCGTCAAGGGAACTCAAGTGCCTAAGAGAAGAACAAAAGGTTAAAAATCAAAACAACATCCGAATGAGTATGAATTATACCAAAATGCAGCAGAGAATAATTATAAAATCTTAAGTCTAAGTAGTTTTGCAGACTTGCTGAAATATCCCACAAGATTAAGTATATGATGTGGAAGTAGAAACGTCTAATACAAACAGCTATTATGTGACTAAACCAAAGTACCAAACAACATGCAAAATTATACGAGCAACATTTGATGCTGCTTTCTAGTCATCGTAGTTGGTTATCAAATTACTATTATTAGTCATCATGGTTAACATATAGTAACTCGATTCCAAAAAGTGACAAAAACGTGTGGATTGTTGAATGTACATTTCAACTGAAAACAACATCCAACATACAGTAAGGTGACGACAATGTGCCTACTGTTGAGTGTAAATTAAGCAGAGAACCTTATCATTCTTTTTCAAAAAGCTAACATATTTCAACTCGATTTCAAGTTATACCGACAATGTACCTGCTGTTGAGTCTATATCTGAACTGAAAACCACAGAGCTAACATACACTAACTTGATTTTTGAGTTTTAACAAATATGTGACAGCTGTTACATCTAAAAATGAAACCAAAAACTTATGACAATTCTTCATATACTAACTCAGTTTCAAGCTCTAACAATAATGTGTGCATTGCTGAGTCTAAATATGATCTAAAAACACACAACTAACGTAATTAACTCAATTTCAAGTTCTAACAACAAAGTGCCTGCTGTTAAGTCTAAAATCTGAACTGAAAACCTTATCATTCCTCTTCAAAGAGCTAACATAAATCAAATCAATTTTTAATTCTAAGTTCTAACGACTGTATACGTAGTTGAGTCTAATCTAAACAGAAAATAATAACACATATTAACTCGAAATTTATCTATTAAAAACTATGTACCTACTTCTAAGTCTAAATCTTAACTAAAAACATTATGATTATTCTTCACAGAGCTAACTCACATTAGCTCAATTTCCATATTGAACCCGCAAATGTGTGTTTTACTGAGTGAAAATTTGAACTAAAAACAAGAGCTAAACTCGATTATAAGTTTTAACAGCAATGTACCTGTATTGGGGGTGTTTGTTTAGGCATATTTTTGGGCTTGTGAGCTTATCTCATAATTTTTCCGGCTTTTTTTGTAAACTTATCGGCTTATATAAGCTTGTTACATCATAATAATAAGCTTATATAAGCCTATAAGTTACAAAATAAGGTGGAAAAATCAGGCTTATGAAACATAACCCGAAATGAGATAAGCCCAAAAGGCCAAAAATAACCTTATGGGTATGTTAGCGGAAAGCAGTATCAGAAAGCAATAGCAGGTAGTGGTTTGTTTTGATAAAGCGTTTGGTAACATAGCTGTATGGTCATAACTCATAAGTAGTATGTGCCTAAGTGGAAACGCTAGTTGCTCGTAAATGCTTCTAAAGTAGCGTTTATTAAAAGTAGGAATGCTAGTTGCTTGTTTCCAAACAATCATATTATGCAAAACGTTAACCGCTAGTTGCTAGGTGCTTCAAAACGCTGCTAAATGCTTGCTACCAAACATATCTCTACATAACAACTCCATTTCAAATTTAACAACAACAACATGCTCGCGCGCCTAAATGAGCTTGTATGAAAACCTAACTTACATCAACTCGATTTCAAAACATAACAACAATGTACCGCGTATGCGTGTGTTATACTTTGTAAACAAGCTGCAAACTCTATGTCGCACTAATGCACCTACTTATTAGGTCTACATCAACTCCATTTCAAATTTAACAACAACGCGAACGTAAATGAGCTTGTATGAAAAGTACCTAACTTACATCAACTCAATTTCAAAACATAACAACAATGTGTAACTCTATTTCGCACTAGTGCACCTACTTATTAGGTCTACATCAACTCCATTTCAAATTTAACACGCGAATATTATTAAGTCTAAAATGTTCTTAACTATCTATACTACAGTACTATATAATGTATTTGGAACAATTCTATAATTAGAAAAGCTTAATATTCAGACTTTTACTTGCTAATTATGGAAAGATTTCAAAATTAATTTGTTAGGAAGCAAGTTAATTGGTTAGGAAGTTTGTTAGGAAGCGGTTAGTTGTTGAAACTAAACCCTAAAATTATTTGGCTTACCCATCTCTAATATCTCTACTTATAAAACAACTAAACGTGTAACCGAATAACGCAAAATATAATCACAGGTACCCGCCGCCGCATTGCGCAGATACCGTTATAGCATATATATAAACTCGAATAAGATATAAATATATACTTGTTGATCTGAGCAATAGCGCCATCGAAGAAGATGACGGAAGTATCGTAAAGTCCTTCCAGCGCGTATTCTCTCGCTAGCTTCAAATGATCCTGTAACCCTGCTAGCGATGATGACGTCACTCCACCTGCCATCCCAAACCCTAACACACACCAATCTACTTACCTAGTGTTTGTGTAATTCGAATCAAATTGAGACTATATAATTAATCAATTGTACGGATGGTTAGGGTTTGTGTAAGGTCCGATCTGGTTAATTGACAGCTGGCATTTGAAATCTGATAGCAGCAAGGATTTAGGGGAAATGAAGAGGAGATTAGGTGAGGTTAGTGTTAGTTGCCGCCACGTGTGTTTGAAATCACGAATCAACGGGTGTTAAGGTGTTATCGCTTCAAAATTAATTTTTTCTTCTAAAAATAGATCCATGGCTAGGTAGTAGTGTAAAGGGGGTGTTTGGATTAGCGATGGTTTAGGGGCGGTTTGGTTTATGGGTTTTATGACTTTATCCAAAAGGTTTAGGATTGAGTTGAAATCATTTGTTTGGTCAATGAACTTTAGATTTGAAATTGGGGCTGAGTTCTTAAAATATGGTGATCACTAAATTCTAGGGTGATGGTTTACTTTTCTGACAACACATTCTCTTTCCTATTTTTATATATTACCAGGTAATTCTTGTTCTACACCAAAAATAAATATATTATTTTTTTGTTCATTTTAAAAATTTTCAGCAAGCCGAAAATTTTCAAAATAAGTCTTAAAAGATAAGCTTATGAAACATAAGCCTAAAATCAAATAAGTCGTTAGCCAACTATATAAACAAACACCCCCTTTATCTATATTTATGTATTTTAATATAATGCACTTTTGTACCACCATTTGAATCTAATAAAATTCAATGCGCTGATGTGTCCTTCCTATTATAAAGCTTTTGTACAAGTTTTCAATGCAATACTTTTTATACCGGATAAAAACTAAACATAAATCCCATACACGCTCCTCTTTGGCTTATTTTTGTAAAGTATTGAAAGACATTAAACAAATCGATAACTGTTTCTTTATCCATTCAAATTGATATGTTCAAAAGAGGAGCGTCAGTTGAATTCATCATTTAATAAAATCTTCTTTAACAAGCCAATTTTGTTTCAATTCAAAATCGTCTCCATTCAGTTTCAATCGATTCAAGAAACTACACTTTCAACATCCCTTTATATTTGAATCATGCAATGATTCAACCGTTTCAAAAGACAACATTCCTTCAATGTATCATCCCCTTCAACATTCAATCTATGCCATTAACTATCGCATCTATTGAAGGTTTTTTAAGAAATCGATTCAAATCCCGTAGTATAGTTATTTTGATGTGTTGTTTTTTTATAATCATCAATATAATTGTGTTTCAATTCAATTTATTAAAAAAGGTATTAAATTTTCGTTTATGTTTTTTAGTTTATATTTATATTGATTTTTTTTTTAATGTAGTGTTTTCTTTTCAGGTTGTTGCGATACCTATCCAGACAGAAGATGATTTCGGTAGTTTTTACACAACAGGTAACTTTTTGTAAACTGATTTAATTTATATTGATTTGGGTCATATTTTCTTAATTGTAAGTTATAGTTGTATTCATATGGATTTTAGTATGTTAATAGTTGTATTGATCTGGATTACTGAATTGGGTTAGTCTTATTGTTTGGATTTAGTGACTACTGAATTGCATGAGGAAAATATGGTGTCTGCATTTTCGTCCCTTGATAAGGACGGGAGTGGTTGTATAACAATTGCATATAATCTTTGTCAATGATGAAGTGAAAAATGAACTTTATGATATCTGTATTATGTTACAAGTCTTTAAATGGGAGTACGTTGAAATAGGAGACCTGAAATATGGAGAAGTTAAGGTGCGAATATTCCGTAGAGGTATTATATTCAAGGCACCTCCAATGCCATTCACACCAGGTTTGATGCTTATATGATCCCTTCTTAGACAACAATTTTGATTTATGAGATATTTGTGTATGTATATGTAGTACTCTCTTTCGTCGCAAAATAAATGTACCTAAACAACCATAACAAGAAGACATTTTTCTAAAAAGAAAGAAGATGTGTTTGAAATGTGAGTAAAAACTCTCTCTTATCAAATCAAATGAATGATTAAATAAGTGGTTTTCCATTACGCTTACACAATGTTGTCGATGAAGGTAAATTCCTTACAATTTGAAGGAGAGATTAGTTGTTTTGTTTATGGTTGTTTGATGAACAAAGGCTACATATTAATTTACATTATTCCAAACATCATACTTGCTCATATATTTTGGCCTTACATGGCTTTCAATAGCGTGACTTTTGTTCCCTTTAATGTAATCATAGTGCTTTAGAGGAGAATTTGAAAGGGAAACACTTTAAAAATTGTGGAGAGTTACGGATGATTCTTAAGGTTTTTTTATCAATATAATTAATTATTTAAATGTGACAAATGCTTTATTATTAACTGCTAATAACTTCTTTTAGTCTTTTCCTGCTCTTCTCAGGAATCTCTTCAAAAGGATTTTACCATTCAAATTGATATGTTCAAAAGAGGAGCGTCAGTTTAATTCATCATTTAATAAAATCTTCTTCAACAAGCCAATTTTGTTTCAATTCAAAATCGTCTCCATTCAGTTTCAATCGATTCAAGAAACTACACTTTCAAGTTTCAACATCCCTTTATATTTGAATCATGCAATGATTCGACCGTTTCAAAACACAACATTCCTTCAATGTATCATCCCCTTCAACATTCGATCTATGCGATTAACTATCACATCTATTGAAGGTTTTTTAGGAAATCGATTTAAATCCCATAGTATAGTTATTTTGATGTGTTGTTTTTTTTTTTTATAATCATCAATATAATTGTGTTTCAATTCAATTTATTAAGAAAGGTATTAAATTTTCGTTTATGTTTTTTAGTTTATATTTATATTGATTTTTTTTTTTTAATTTAGTGTTTTCTTTTCAGGTTGTTGCGATACCTATCCAGATAGATGATGATTTGGGTAGTTTTTACACAACAGGTAACTTTTTGTAAACTGATTTAATTTATATTGATTTGGGTCATATTTTCTTAATTGTAAGTTATAGTTGTATTCATATGGATTTTAGTATGTTAATAGTTGTATTGATCCGGATTACTGAATTGGGTTAGTCTTATTGTTTGGATTTAGTGACTACTGAATTGCATGAGGAAAATATGGTGTCTGCATTTTCGTCCCTTGATAAGGACGGGAGTGGTTGTATAACAATTGCATATAATGTTTGTCAATGATGAAGTGAAAAATGAACTTTATGATACCCGTATTATGTCACAGGTCTTTAAATGGGAGTACGTTGAAATAGGAGACCCGAAATATGGTGAAGTTAAGGTGCGAATATTCCGTAGAGGTATTATATTCAAGGCCCCTCCAATGCCATTCACACCAGGTTTGATGTTTATATGGTCCCTTCTTAGACAACAATTTTGATTTATGAGATATTTGTGTATGTATACGTAGTACTCTCTTTCGTCGCAAAATAAATGTACCTAAACAACCATAACAAGAAGACATTTTTCTAAAAAGAAAGAAGATGCGTTTGAAATGTGAGTAAAAACTCTCTCTTATCAAATCAAATGAATGATTAAATAAGTGGTTTTCCATTACGCTTACACATTGTTGTCGATGAAGGTAAATTCCTTACAATTTGAAGGAGAGATTAGTTGTTTTGTTATGGTTGTTTGATGAACAAAGGCTACCTATTAATTTACATTATTCCAAATATCATATTTGCCCATATATTTTGGCCTTACTTGGCTTACAATAGCGTGACTTTTGTTCCCTTTAATAGTTTAATGTAATCATAGTGCTTTAGAGGAGAAATTGAAAGGGAAACATTTTAAAAATTGTGGAGAGTTACGGATGATACCTAAGGTTTTTTTATCAATATAACTAATTATTTAAATGTGATAAATGCTTTATTATTAACTGCTAATAACTTCTTTTAGTCTTTTCCTGCTCTTCTCAGGAATCTCTTCAAAAGGATTTTACCATTCAAATTGATATGTTCAAAAGAGGAGCGTCAGTTTAATTCATCATTTAATAAAATCTTCTTCAACAAGCCAATTTTGTTTCAATTCAAAATCGTCTCCATTCAGTTTCAATCGATTCAAGAAACTACACTTTCAACATCCCTTTATATTTGAATCATGCAATGATTCGACCGTTTCAAAACACAACATTCCTTCAATGTATCATCCTCTTCAACATTCGATCTATGCCATTAACTATCGCATCTATTGAAGGTTTTTTAAGAAATCGATTTAAATCCCATAGTATAGTTATTTTGATGTGTTGTTTTTTTATAATCATCAATATAATTGTGTTTCAATTCAATTTATTAAGAAAGGTATTAAATTTTCATTTATGTTTTTTAGTTTATATTTATATTGATTTTTTTTTTTTTAATTTAGTGTTTTCTTTTCAGGTTGTTGCGATACCTATCTAGATAGATGATGATTTGGGTAGTTTTTACACAACAGGTAACTTTTTGTAAACTGATTTAATTTATATTGATTTGGGTCATATTTTCTTAATTGTAAGTTATAGTTGTATTCATATGGATTTTAGTATGTTAATAGTTGTATTGATCCGGATTACTGAATTGGGTTAGTCTTATTGTTTGGATTTAGTGACTACTGAATTGCATGAGGAAAATATGGTGTCTGCATTTTCGTCCCTTGATAAGGACGGGAGTGGTTGTATAACAATTGCATATAATGTTTGTCAATGATGAAGTGAAAAATGAACTTTATGATATTCGTATTATGTCACAGGTCTTTAAATGGGAGTACGTTGAAATAGGAGACCCGAAATATGGAGAAGTTAAGGTGCGAATATTCCGTAGAGGTATTATATTCAAGGCACCTCCAATGCCAGTCACACCAGGTTTTATGCTTATAAGGTCCCTTCTTAGACAACAATTTTGATTTATGAGATATTTGTGTATGTATATGTAGTACTCTCTTTCGTCGCAAAATAAATGTACCTAAACAACCATAACAAGAAGACATTTTTCTAAAAAGAAAGAAGATGCATTTGATATGTGAGTAAAAACTCTCTTTTATCAAATCAAATGAATGATTAAATAAGTGGTTTTCCATTACGCTTACACATTGTTGTCGATGAAGGTAAATTCCTTACAATTTGTAGGAGAGATTAGTTGTTTTGTTTATGGTTGTTTGATGAACAAAGGCTACCTATTAATTTACATTATTCCAAACATCATACTTGCTCATATATTTTGGCCTTACATGGCTTTCAATAGCGTGACTTTTGTTCCCTTTAATGTAATCATAGTGCTTTAGAGGAGAATTTGAAAGGGAAACATTTTAAAAATTGTGGAGAGTTACGGATGATACCTAAGGTTTTTTTATCAATATAATTAATTATTTAAATGTGACAAATGTTTTATTATTAACTGCTAATAACTTCTTTTAGTCTTTTCCTACTCTTCTCAGGAATCTCTTCAAAATGATTTTGGTCAGAAAACTGGTGACATGCTATTGATGAGGCGAAAAATGAACCACTTTTAGGGGGTCATTTAAGCCCGAAATTGAATTTATTTGCTGAAATATTACCCTAAATCGTTCCTTTTGTGATTTTAGGTACTTTGGGAGTGAAATCTGGAAAAGGGAGCAATTCGGACGTTTTTTGAGCATAGAAAAGAAGAAAACGCCAAAGACTTAATTTTCCATGCTGACGTCAAAAGGAGATTCCTGACGGCGTCAAGAGTAAAGTCCATGACGACCCATAAGAAACCTGAAGGCGTCACAAGTCGAGCGTCAAGAGTTAAAATCATGACGACCTGCATAAGGTGTACACATGACGGCGTCAGATCCAAATCTAGGCAGTCCGAGGAACTATTTGGCGGCGAGATGACGGCGTCAGACATTTGTTCTTGAGAGGTAAAGCCTGATGCAAACCCCACGCATCAAGTACACTGCCTGGTGGGGGTTGTAAGCTTCTCAAGATCCCTTGAGAGGTAAAGCCTGATGCAAACCCCACGCATCAAGTTTTTGGCGCCGCAGCCCGGGGAATAGTTATTGTCTAGGTTAGAATCTCTTTTTATTAGGTCTACTTGCTAGATTTCTTTCTAGTAAGATTTTATTTTTATTTTTAGGTTCTCTTTAGTCTATCTTAATTCTTCGTGTTTTTGTTCGTAACTTTTCACCACCCGACATCATGGACGATGGGAACATCTTTGAACCCGTCATTCCACCACAACAAAACCCACCACTAGAACCTCTTAGGCCCCGAACCTTAGGAGAGTATTCCCGACCTAGCCACCAAGGCTACCGAAACACCATTGAGCTCACCGGAGCCAATGTGACCCCCTTGCGATCCGACACCATCCGGTTGGTGCAAAGCGGGTGTGCATTCTATGGACTTCGTTCCGAAGATCCAAATCAACATCTCAAGGACTTCCTTAAAATCGTAGATTCCATAGACCTAGATGTTGCAACTAGAGAGACAACCCGATTACGCCTATTCCAATTCTCTCTACGTTATCAAGCTAGTCAATGGCTTGAGCGTTTACCCGCGGGATCCATCACCACATGGGATGATCTCACCAATCGCATCCTTGCTCAATTTTTCCCACCGGGGAGAACTACTAAGCTTAGAAATGACATCTTGATGTTCCAACAACATCAAAATGAAACCTTTTACGAAGCATGGACTCGATATAAAGACCTGCTCCGAAAAGTATCTCATCATGGCATTGAACCATGGCTCCAAATTCAAATCTTTTACGATAAAGTTAAATATCAAACAAGGAGAGCTATAGATTACGCAGCCAAGGGCAGGCTAAACATACTTAGCATTGACGAATGCTGGAAAGTTCTTGAGGGGTTGGCGCAATACGAAGAAGAAGGATGGGAGGACCCGATGTTTTCAAGCAAGGGAAAACTTGATTACGCACACGCCACCCAAGAGCAGTTATTAGGAAGTATCGAGAAGCAGGTAAAAGAATTAATGAGAGTTGAGAAACCTGCTGCTGAAACCGTGTGGAATCCTAATTTACGTAGGAATGCGGTTATCAACCATAATCTTCCTGAACGTTCACGACAAGAGGAGTTCGAAGGGATAATGATAACCTTCATGAATAATCAGGAAAAACAAATCCAGCACCTAGAAGCACGCATGGAAAGTACTCGCAATGCTTTTATGGATTTAGCAGACAAATTCATATCAAGGATCAAAGAGAAGATTAAGGAAAAATCCGCACCAAGAAAAATTGAAAAAGTCTTCGAGGTTTCAACTCCTTTGGTGTTTGACCAAGAGGATAACGAGAAATCTTCCCCAAGTGCTTCACTGTCAATCACCTCCTACTTTTGCAAGCATCCTCAGGAAGAGAAGAATTCGCAATTTCACAACATTTTTGTTGGATGCTTGCATACCACGCTCCCAAATTTGTGCAAGAGACGTTCTTTTGGTTTTAAACCCGGTGTGAAGAGGTTACACCTCAAAAACACCACAGTTTTAAGACCCTCTATGGAACAACACCTCTCTGTACCCACCGGTGACCCGTGCGAAGGTTACAACTTAACTAAAACCTTATCCGCCCCTTTCTACAACCACACCTCTTTCCGTGATAGTAATGAAACGTTCGACCTTGGTGGACTTCATTAATAGGATAGCTACTCATGGTTCCTACTCGCGTTTAGCTATTCACACTAAGTGCAGGGACTAAATGTGGAATTACTACTTTTTACACCTCATACGGGCATCTGACGGCGTCAGATGGTAATTCTTGACGCTGTCACCTCGCTATTTCAGCAATAATAACCCAAACTCCATCACTTTCAACTCATACCCCACAAATCTCACCCAAATTGCTGCTCCACCTCCGAATCTCCATCCTCCAATTCGACATCTTCCGTGACTAATCTCCACTCGGTAAGTAGTTTTTCCTCACTCTTTTTCGTTCAATTGTCCTTAGGATCAATCAATTTTGAAAACCCCTTTCATCCGAAACCCCATTTTTTGACCCATCATTGACAAATCGTAATGCCATCCATTTGGTGATTTGTAATCACGGGGGTTACCCTTTGATGATGTTGATCCACTTGAATCATGCATTAATTTAGGAAAAGTCCTTCATGCCACGGAATTTTTGACCCCCTACCCATGTTTTCTGATTAAAGGAGTGATTGGGTAATGGGTTAAGAGTTTGAAAATTGATTTTTCCCCGTAAATGCATGGTTCGACTTCTGCTTGATCTGACGGCGTCAGGACCTCCTTCCTGACGGCGTCAGATGTGTCTGACAGCATGAATCAATTAAATTCTCGTTCTAATTGTTTTCGCCTACTCTATCTTTTTCCAGGAAAATGAGCAAGCGATCTCGACAACATCGTGGCAGCTCCTTTAGGTCCCAACGAGTTAACTACGGGGAATTGGTCCATAGTTGGGGCGAATTCGACAATGTTGCCGCTACTACTAAGTATGCGGAGCTTTGTAATCACCACATTGATGCTGGTGCTGTGATTGATTGGGAGTTTCTGAGGTCCCAAGGGTTGGAGGCTGCGTTTCTGGGGAGGATCCACACTGATGGGTTCGCGGGTCCTCAATGGGAGAGGTTGTTTAGGATGAGAGAAACTGTGTATAGTGAGTTGGTAAGGGAGTTCTTTGCGACCTTCCACTTTGATCAGGCAGAGGCTAGGACGGACATGGGGGGTACCACTATTTATTTTAGGTTAGGAGGGGAGTGATGAGTGTGTAAATACTCATCATTTTTATCTCGTTTTAACTGCCAAAACACGTAAAAATACTCAAGAAAGCATCAAAATACGAAGAAAATCCCAAAGATCGTTTTTTATATGTTTCTGATGCAAAACGAGTGAAAAAAAACGAAAAACAAACAAAATTTGCATATTTGGCAGTTTCAGTCCCCCAACTTTCAAAGTTTTACAAAACTAGTCCCTGGTTAGTCATTTCAAAGAAAAGTCAACCCAAACTCTTTAAAAGTCAAAATAAGTCATAAATGGTCTTTGGGTAAGAAGATTTGGAAAATTACATAATTGGTCCCTGTACTTTGGCCAATTGGCAGTTTTGGTCCCTGATGTGTTAAATTGGGAAATTTTCATTTTTGGTCCTTTGGTTTATCTAACTTGACAGGAATGACCCTTAAATTAAGTTTGGAATATTGGCAACTTCAGTCCTTGAAGAATTCAAAAGTTACAAAAAAATAACCTTGGGCTTCACAAGTTATAAAACCAAACGGTTTCCTTAGTAGCCCTTTTAATCCAAAAACCAATTCCAACCCACCATTAATCCCTTGGCCCAAAACACTCACCAGCCCATGATACTTTTATACGTTTTAATAATTAAAACGTTTTCCTTGACCAGTCAAAACCAGTTCCATCTCTTTCATCCATTCCCCCCGTAACCTGCAACCATCCAATACTCCCATCACCATCTTCACATCACCCTCAACATTTGTCCTCTCCACTCCATTCCCCAATCCCACTACCGTCTCCCCCCACTCACAAACCTGTACCTAACCACTGCCACGATGGCAATTTACCTACTTTGGGCGCCAAAACTGATTGGAGGGTCAAAATCACTTTAACCTTCAATTGACGGTTGGGATTTGCTTGGGAGCACTCAAAAACCCTAGAATGGACCTATAAAAGAAAAGAGAAGCAGGGAGAAGGCGGCAGTAGTTTTAGTTTTAGTTTTCTTTAATTTCGAAATAGTTTAGACTCACTTGTTAGTTGTAATTTTAGCTTGTAATCTGCTCTTCTAGTGTATTAAAGGCTTTGTGTTATTTAAATTTCAGATGCTTACTTCATATAATTCAGTTTTTAGTAATCTCAAGTCAAAATTCCATTTTTTATTTAAAGTTGTTACAAGTTGATGTTCTTTGTGTGATTGTGTTTAAACAAGTTTATCTCAATGTATTTCAACCTGTAGAGTCAGTAGCTTAAGCTTAATCTCGGAATTACTTTGAAAATCTAAATTTCATATAAATTTAGGGGTGTTTGGGCTCGACTGACTTTTTTTTGAGTCAAACTTATTTATGGTTTTCTTGCTTATTTTAATCTTTCATAGGTTAGTGTATTAAGCTGTTTCAAGTTGGAATTCAGATGAAATAGGAAGTTTGTAAGATCATACATCAGATTTCAAAAGTTGGTGGTTTAAGTTCTTTTCAAACAGTCAATAGTGAAGGATTAGTTAATGGTCATTTTGTGAGTAGTGAATGGTTGCAATAGAGTCGAATAGGTTTAATTTAGTTCTTCTTAAATTGATCTTAGTTTTGCATTAGGTCCAAATCATTTTTCACCCATTATAACCCACTGTTGCAGTCCCTAAACTGTCCCCAAACAGCCCACCATAAGCAGCCCCCAACGCCTCCTTTTTATCTTATTTTTAGTAGGATTCTTGCTTTTATTTTGTGCTTGCATGTAATTAGTGATATGAACTTTAATTGTTCGAGCTTGTTGTGTATTTTGAGCTTGTTTGAGTAGCTTAGTGTGGGCTGCAAAACGCCCTAATCATACCCTTTCACCACATCAGATCTGTTGCTTCTGCAGCCTACACTGCCTTTTTCGTTTAATCTTTACGTGTTCATGTTTAACCAATTTGTTGTAATTTTTGTTGTTTCAGATAGCCTATAGTACTGAGTTGTTAAATCCATCACTCGTTTACCCCTAGTACTTGTTCACTTGCTTGTTTTACCCTCCCGAGTTCCCCCTAGCAGCCTGCTGCTGCTACCATACTTATTCACATTGCATCGATTATTTCTGCTGCTGCTCATTTAATGGTAGTTATCAGTTTGTTTTTGATTGTTCATGATTATGATTATGTATGTTTGTTGTGGTTCTTGTTTATATGTTTAATGGCCTAGATACCTTATCTCACTTTTGCACACCATATTGAATCTGTGGTCTGTTACAAGCTTGGATAAGCTTGTCTAAAGGTTTTCAGAATTTTTTTTAGGAAAGTTGTTTAATTTGGTTGTTAAAACGTTTTGCAAAAAGAAATCTGAGGATAAAAATGATTGCAAAAAAATTTGGGTGTACACAGGTTCGAACCTGGGTCCTCAGGCCACCATTAGACACAAAACAGACTACACTCCCAACTGAGCTAGGTGATTATTGTTATGAATCTTTGGTTAGTTTAGTACCTATAGCAATGTTAGTTTAATTGGTATATTAGCATTTCAGCTTTTCGCTTTGCTTATTTCAACTGCTTATTTTAAATTTTTATTTTTCTTATGTCAGGTTTAAGTTTATTTGATTACCCAAAAATTTTCAGAATTTTTAGAATAGTTTTAATATTTATTATAATTTAATTTGTGTTAAATAGATTTTAATTCATAATAAATAGAATTTTTGTTGAAAAATTAATTTTCTTTTTTCTAAAATTTTCTTTTGTCATTAGGATTTTAAGAAAATTGTTTGTAGATCCGTAGGACTTGCGTAGCATTTAATTCACATTTTATCTTGCGCACTCGCGTTTTTATTAAAGTTACTTTTACGTTTTTAATCTAGCTTACTTTTTAGGTTTCCCTAGTTCCCGGTTATCATTCCCGTAGTATTTTAAATAGATTTTAAGTTTTAATTTTCAGTTCCTAGTTTGCATTCATGTTTTAGTTACGCTTATTTTATTTTCGTACGTTATTTGCAATTTCCCGTAATTCAACAATTCCAAATAATCAAAAATCATTCCTTACAAGCATTTTAATCTCCAAATCTCACACGATATTGCCCATTCACACCTCGTTGGGACACGACCCGGGTAATCACTTACCCGGTATCACATATATATATTGGATTCATGAGTTTTCGCAAGTCTTCCTTTTCCTAAAGGTTGATTAGTGAATTCCTCTCACGTCTACCTTGTATATTAATTTGATACGCGCAAAAACGCAAATATCAAAATGGCGCCGCTGCCGGGGAAGTTGTGTTGCGACAATATCGTTATGATTTCAACGATTAGTGACTTGTAGAACCTTCGTCAAGAAGTTATCGTTTTCAAAAAAAAATATAAAACACAAAAATATTTTCCTTTTCTTTTGTATATATATTTATCATATAAAAAAATACAAAAACATTTTCGTTTTTCTTGTTAAATAAAAAAATAAGCATAAAACACACCGCCGAGAACCAAGACAGAACACCTACCAACTGGGGGTGTGAACATTAATAAGTTCCCAAACAAAAGATTAAAACTTGCCATTGTATCCTTGTGAATTGGTGTACCTTTCTCAAAGAAGCCATTTACATTGTGATTATTGGTTTAAGTTCACCATTGTCTTTTTGAGTTGGTCTCGTTTTAATTGATGTATTTTTCGAAAAACCCAAAAATAATCTCCGTCTCCTATACGTTTAATTCTTATATTCTTATCCTCTTTACCGTTTAATTCTTATCTTCTTATCCCTCGTTAATGTTTAATTCTTATGTCATCACTCGACTACAATTGTTTTCATTGTAAAGGTCCAGTGGATGACAATCATCGTTGTTACAAGTGCGCGTGTAGGTGGTGTGGGAGTGATATTAGTGACGGATTTTGTAAATGATGCAAAGCAAATCCGAATGCTTTCCATGATTCTCAAAGTCTTCCCGACCACCCTCCACAACCCCAACTATCTTCGTTTGATCGACATCATTGTTATATTTGTAGAGATCTCTTAGAAGATGGTTCACTTTGTAAACGATGTTTTTGCAAGGAATGTGGGTTTACCCATGGACTTTGTACTTGTTGCACTTTTAAAATCGAAAATTCATTCGCGTTTCCAAATTTTCAAAACGATTTCAGTTACCCTCCTCAGAATCCCTTTGAACAAAAACCGTGCTATTTCAATAATACATCATTTCAAAATGCACCGAATGTTTCTTGTGAGTATTGTGGAGGTCCTCACTTTAGCTCGGATTGTCAAACAAGGAATCCATTTCCTTGTAACAATTATGACTATCCGCATCATGACCAACCTCCACAGTACCAAATGTTTCAAGCAACTCCTCAACAAACTGAACAAGATTTTTTTCTAAAGACTCTAGAGTCATTAAAAGAAATGAATGAGGAGTTGGCTAATATGCCGTTTCATAATGCACCAAGTTTTTCTTGTGTATATTGTGGGGGTCCTCATGATGATTTTCAATGTCAACCTTTCGGTTTTGACACATCCACACCCCCACAATTTCCACTCATTCCAAATTCTCGTGAGAAAACTATGGCAGAATTACTTGCTGAAGAACGAGATTCTGGAAAGAGCATGGAAGAATTACTTGTTGAGCAAAGAGCAGCTAAAATACGTGCCAATCTTCGCTATGCTGCTCTATATGATGACGATGATGACAGTGATGATGATGAATATAACATTGTTATTATTCAAAAAGAATCATCAGATTCATCAGTTGTAATTCCTTCCATTGAAAATCCGGGAGAAAATAATGTGACGGAGAAATTACTAGCAGAAGATCAAATGGAACTCGTACAATCCATGAATGCTAGTACTTCTCAACTCCCTCAGTCTGTGGTTATCACACCCGAAGTTCACACTCACTCTCTAAACATGGGGGATGAGCATCTTAGCACTATTCCTGATAAGGAATCGGACAAATTCATAAAGTCTAGTGTTGAGAGCCTTGTCCCAATCCCAAGAGAGTCACAGGGAACTTTTGACCATGTGTGTGATTTTCCTTCCCCTCTTGAGTGTTCGAACGATCATTTTGAGACTTTCTCAGATTTTAATGATGATTGTACATCTCATGGAGACATCGAGTATGTTGAGGCATCAGTTCCATATTCTGATGCTGATCATCTTCTTGAGGAGTTCGTCGATGAACTCACTCACATCAATCCACTTCCAACGGGAAGTGACGATGATCTCGTTGACTTTGAAGCCGATCTTGGAGAAATTGAAAGTCTCCTCTATCATGATCAGTCACTCACTTCTTATCCCAACAGTCCAATTGAGAATATTGATCACCTTGTTCCCGAAACATTTAATACGACTCTCACCAATCCTTTGTTTGAATTCAACTCGGAATTCACTTTGATTTCTGATAATCCAATTTTTGGTATTCAAATTGAGGATTGTGATGAGTCTACTCCGGAATATGAGTTCACAGATTTACATCTTGTGATTGATTCTCTTAGCGAGGAGTTCTCCGGTGAACTCACTCATATCATATCTCCACCGGAGTATGATAACTTCCATTTTGATCATGACACACCCGGGATATGTCTTTATCATGAGAGCTTAAATGAGGAGATTCATAATCTAGAAATTATGGATTCTCCTATAGGTGATGATGAGTCAGTCATGATTTTCATCATGAGTTTCTTTCTTTTCTTCACCTATCCCGTGACGTCCTCTCTTCTTCACTCCTTCGGGACTGAAGACACTATCTTTGACCCCGGCATTTCCATGTATCATTCTTTTGATCCAGGGTGTATATATCTCATCGGTGTGAAACTTTCACGTGCTTCAAATGTTTGTCCAAACATCTTGAATGAAAGTCCGATGGAGATTGTCTCTTCCACATCATGCTTCCCCAAGGACAAATGAATTCGGGGTCGAGTCAAGCTAGCGACTCGGTAAACAAAAACAGTAGCATGTACTTAGGGTTTTCACCCTAAGTGTAGGGGAGTTACCCTTGCTGTGGTTACAAATAAAGTGAAAAAAATAGTGTTTCCACATTTAGCTTGTAATGTTGCCCTTTTACGTTCAAAGAGTCGGCATAATAGCCGGGACTTTGAATATTGAGGTCAATATTCACTCTAAGTGTGGGGGGTATTTCGCTATTCTAGCGAATTTTATCACATTTTACTATCTAGTACCCCCGTTTTGGCCAAAATCTCAAAAATTTTAAAAATTTTTCACTTGAGTTTCAAAATTTTTTGTGGTTATCAATCCGCCGTGTCTAAACGACTAAAGGATTGGCTAATCCAGGAGCAAACGGCTCTTGGTAAAGATAACTCAAACCCGTTGATGGCTTGCAATTTTCCAAAAATTGTATGGTTCCTCAACTCCCCATGTCCTCAATAGTAAATGAGTTGGCTAGCCCGCAAGATTATGGCTTGTGGTAAAGGCAGTGGAAAAACCATAATTGGTAATCAGCTCACCAAGATGTTGACTTTGTCCATCAAGAGTTGGCTAGTCCAGAAGCAAACGGCTTTTGGTAAAGACAAATCAAATCCGTTTACAGCTGGTGGTTTGCTAAAAATCACATGGTCATCGGATGGACCATAACTCTTACTTAAACCCTAAACATCCGGCTACTCCAGAAGTGATGGCTTTTGGTAAAGAGACTTCAAATCCATTAATTTTTCTCAAAAAGATTGCTAGGGACTAGCAATAGTTTAGTGTGGGGGATTGATGAGTGTGTAAATACTCATCATTTTTATCTCATTTTAACTGCCAAAACACGTAAAAATACTCAAGAAAGCATCAAAATACGAAGAAAATCCCAAAGATCGTGTTTTATATGTTTCTGATGCAAAACGAGTGAAAACAAACGAAAAATGAACAAAATTTGCATATTTGGCAGTTTCAGTCCCCCCAACTTTTAAAGTTTTACAAAACTAGTCCCTGGTTAGTTATTTCAAAGAAAAGTCAACCCAAACTCTTTAAAAGTCAAAATAAGTCATAAATGGTCTTTGGGGTAAGAAGATTTGGAAAATTACATAATTGGTCCCTGTACTTTGGCCAATTGGCAGTTTTGGTCCCTGATGTGTTAAATTGGGAAAATTTCATTTTTGGTCCTTTGGTTCGATCATGTTCGGTTACTAAGTTTGGTTGGAGGATAGGGTTGTATACTAGGGAGGAGGCTGTTGAGGGAGGTTTTATGCAGAGGTTGCTACATGGGGAGACTTTGATGAGCGATATGAGGTGCGCCACTTTTTGGCCGACCATCAGGGACGGGGTGTACACCTCGACTACTGGGGCAACATCAATCAGGGACCCCGTGGTCAGGTTGGTCCACATATGCATCACATACAGCTTGTCGGGATGTCATGGCACCACTCACCGTGTCACTGCTTCAGATCTTTTCTACCTGTATACCATCTTTTCAGCGGATGTTTACTGCAACATCCCATTTTGGGTAGCTAGCTATTTGAGGACCAGTGTGGGTGAGAGGGATATTGATAAGGTGTATGGGGGGATGTTCGTGACCCGGTTGGCTCGTTCCTATGATCTTCTTACTCCCCCGATCATAGGATACTTGAGCGACTGCGGGGCTTGTAGGGTAGTGAGGGCTAAATCCCTCAGGCAGATGAGCATCGTTATGCTGCGGGGGAATGAGGCCTATGATTGGTATGCGGCAGGGGGACCTGATGATGAGGATGATGATGATGATGAGGGAGCGCCCCAGCAGCATCAGTTGAGGGTTATGAGGTGGGGACAGCTGACTACTACCAACACATGAGTTGGGGATACTGGCAGGCACACCAGGGGGCCTGGATGGGTCAGGTGGACGCATGGCGGACCACCACTGACCAGCGCTTTGATTGGATGTATGATCACACCATCCGCCAGATGCAGCACCTCTCCACCCGTGATCAGCTTGAGCCTCACCTACAGATTGACCCATTCCCCGGTCGTGAGACAGACTACCCTCCCTACGGGTACACAGGACACCTCCCTCCTGGCTATGACTATCGTTTTGGTCCTCCTCCCCAGTGATCTTTCTTGATGTCTGTTATTTCTGAACAATTTATTGGTGATTATGTAATTTGAAACAATTGGTGCTGTAATAGTTTAGGATGTGGCCTCTGTTGGCCTTGGATAATTTTAATTTTCTATGTTTACGTTTATTAGTAATAATAGAATGTACTTATGATGTCATTCTTCGTTTTGTTTGATTTTTATTTTGTTTGTATGTTATTTGCTTCCGTATGCATGCTTTATTTTTATTGTTGGTAGATCATGTTTCTAAATTAAATAGTGGAAATATTTTACTTTGTTGTTTGGCCTAGTTTTAACTTCACCCAAAGGTATTTTTGCAAAAGATAAGTGTAAGGGGAAACCCCAAATATGTTTTTAAGAAACAAACCGATCATGATTCTCCACAATATTAAATGAACATGTATATTTGTATTTGTTAGAGTCAAATGCTTGTATCGAGTCATAGTGATATTTTGCAGGATTTTCCAGGAAGTAGAACCAAGTTTTTCCAGAAATTTTCCGGAAACTTAACATAAGAATTTCTGCAGGTCACTTCTGACGGCGTCACGAGTTTACTCTTGACGGCATCACGTGTAAAAATCTGGAAATTTTACCAGTTTTGTTTTTCTAACGGAATCTTAAAAGTTTTTGTTGAATTATTAGTTTTATAATCTCCAGGAAATCTGCAAACATCATTCCACAAGCATTATATCTTACTTTGTCTTCTAGAATTTAGTAACTTATGTAGATTGCCGCCGATTTTATGCGAGATTGCCTTGTCTATTTTCTCAGGATTTACAGGTTACGTATGACAAGAAGATGATTAATATTCTGGAAGGGAAGCTTTGATTGTTCATTTTCTTAGAGGAAGATCTAACCTGGCCACCTTATTATCCATACCGAGCGAATCAGGGGAGTATTTGATTTCATTTGTTTTACTTATTTCACTTTTACATTCTTTACTTGAACATTGGGGACAATGTTCATCCTAAGTGTAAGGGGAGGGTAAAATGATGATACCTTACAAATACACTTTCGCTTGAGTTTGTTTGTTTGATGGTAGATGTGTAATAAAACTATGAGAAATACTTGTTAGTGTAATTTTAGTGCCAAATTTAAAAATTTTTACAACATTTAGGAGTGAAACTTTAGCCATAGCAAGCGTCTCATGGATAGGAGATTGTATGACTAGCACATAACCGTATCATTCAGAAAAATTTTCCACCCAAAATGTGAGGTTCGCCTTTAGATTTGATAGGAAAAGCATTTACTATTAGTGCTTATGAGTGTACCGGTAACATTTAGATTCTAGAACTTGCGTTAGTGATGCATCCCGAGACCGCTAGTGAGACTACATTCGTGTAGTAGGATTTACTACATGATAAGAGGCATTAGGATCACCCTTGTGTTTAAACCCGTATCATAATTACTTGACCATTTAAGTCATATTACTTGGCTAGTTAAGTCAACTAATTTTTCCCACACCTTAGCGTTGTACTCATTTTTAGTACACGAAACCCCTAGTACACCCCTCCGAGCCTATCTTTTCGTTTCTAACTTTAAGCTTTTTTACTTAAAGGAAGAATTTGTTACACCCCACTTAAATCGCCTTAGCCTTCCGTGTATGCACTTATCTTTAGTGCATTATTGTTATTTGTTAAACCCTAAGTTAATTATCTAATTGATTACATGGTTGCTAAGTCGAGTCATATCCTTGTACATATTGTTTTGGGACGATTGGGACTCATGGGTAAAGTACTTATTTTATGGAGTAATGAGGAAGAACATCATATATTACCCCCGTATGTACGTTAATCTTAAAAGTACTCCAAATGTTTTGATTTTATTAATTCGAGTCATTAGATTAGTTTATTGTAAAGTATGTAAAAATTCAAGTGTAAGGGAAATTTACATTCCCGATGATGTATTATTTTGGATGGTAGGGTAAGAGTGTATGCAAAAAAAAAAAAAAAAAAAAAAAAAAAAAAAAAAAAAAAAAAAAACGGACTACCATCCCGTTTCATTCTATGTTTATTTTATGTTTTTGTTATTTTTCATTTATTAGCTTAAGTCGAGTCTAGTCTTGGTGACTCGCGAATTTCTAGTCAACTTTATTTAGTCAACCGCTTGTGAACGGTCAACCGTAATAAAGACTAACTAAAGAAACCTGAATTCAATATATCCAAGGAGTTTAGTGTCCCCGGGTCGTTTATGTCCCTTGGAATTGTGATATCCTGAGTTAGAACGGATCTGTGATCGGGAATTATTGAATAGGAAAGGGTATGTGATTTGTGATTACCCTAAGAGAAAAGAAAATAGCTTTAATAAGCTATATAAACAAAACCTTGAAATAAGAAAACTTAAAAACGTAAAAGGGATTAAAAACGTACGCGACTGCGTACAGAGAAAAAGGTGAGTTTTAAAGAAAAATAAACTATAGGGGTTAAAATTGAAAATTCTATAAACTTAAACTAAAAAGAAAATTAAATTAAAAAGAAAACTATTTTTTTTATTATTATATTGTTTATTATTAATTATTTAATTAATAACTATTTAACTTTTTAATAATAACCTAAATAATTAGAAAATGCAAAATAAGCCTAGAAAAATAAAATTAAAACTTACAAAAATCTAAAATATTATAAAACTTATTTTAAAACTAAAATTATATTTTTCACACTATTTATCTAATTATTATTAATTATTAACTATTTAATTATTTATTAACTAATTAAACTAATTAAATTATAAATACTAGAATATGAACAGTAAAAAGTCTACAAAAATTTATAAAAATGTTATTACTTATATAAAAGCTAGAAAAATTATAAAAACTATATGTCACTTAATAAAATCTAATTATACTATTTATTCTCTTAATAATATTTAATAATTAATTAAACTAAAATTAATTCTAAAAACTACTAGATGACAAAAGAAAAATCTAGAAAAATTTATAAAACTACCTTAATATAAAAGATATTTAATAAAAATATAAAAATGCAGAAGTGCTTATAAATAAGCTAAAAAGAAAATTAAATAGATAGTTTCTATTAAATAGAAGCTATCACTATAATTAAATTTTGGCTTTTTATGGATTTTCTTTTACAAAAATACTTAAATACTAAAATAATGAAACTTTAACAAAGGTACTTTGTCTGAATCTCAAAAATAAGCAGTATGATGAGCTTATTGTGATGACAGTTGAGTTTTTAGCTTATTAGACCTTTGCATAAAGTGAAAAGCTATCAAATTAAGATAAAAACACAAATAAGCTGAAAACAGATGTATAACTACTCAAACTAAGATGAATGGAACAAATAATCACAAGAAATAAGCACTAGAAGAGCAATAAGCAATCCAACTCCAAACAGTCACAAACAGGTTCAAAAGCTCAACTTAGAGGGCTTGTGGGGTCCACTAGGGACTCTGGAAGTCCAAACAAAATAATAAGCTAATAAGTTGGGGTGAAAAGCTACCTAAAAAACTAGGGTACACCCTCTGGGTCCCACAGATGAGATCAGGAGGGGGGTTGATATTTTGGTACAAAAGCTGATGACTCAGCTTTTCTCAGTAGATGGCCAACCTTTAGAGCACTTGCAGCCCTAGCTAAGGGGTTCTAAACTACAAAATAAGCACACAGCCAGATAGCCTAGCTTATGGGCTTTCTATTAAGCCAATAATCAAGGTCTGGGGCCCACTGAGTAGACCTATGGGGTCCACTAAAGTTTGGTGAGTAGAACTGAGCCCAGTGCACAGGGGAAGTGTTATCCCTGCAGCTCACTTTGAGGGGCAATTTAGTCCACAAATAAATTTCACAAAAATGTAAACAAGTTGGAAATCTAAAGTTTAGCTGGTAGATTAACAACCCAAGAAGTTTCAAAGCCTAAAACAAAGCACAAAAATCATATTAATTCTTGCAACTTTTGAGATTTCTGAGGTGATTCACTTTTGACTTTTTACAAAACTTTGAGATTTGACTTTTATGAACTTTGATTGCTGATTGTTGCTTGTATATGTTATAATAAGCTAAATAAAGACCAACTTAAGTAAAAATACAAACTTATGAATTGATTTTATGAAATCTAAGACCTAAATATCACCACAGTTAACTGTGGTGATGATTTTGGTAGTGATTTTGACTTCTGTGTTTGTAGACACTAAAAAGGAACTATATTAGGTGTATTTAGACTTTGAATGAGTTAAGTAAACAAGTAATTACAACTGAGACTAACCACAATGGCCTAGACAGCTCAATCCAAACACCCCCTTAACAGATTTACAATAGAGATTAACAAACAAAAACTTAAATTAAACCTCAACTAATGAATCACAGGAACATATATCACAATAATAAATCTAATAAACAATAATAAACAACAATAACAACAAATTTAACACAGAAATCTAAATTATACTATATAACTGAATTTTATGAAAACTTAACAACTAATAAAAATAACAAACAAGCTATCAATATTAAACTATAACAACATCCAACAACACAAAATAAGCAGGAAACAACAAAGATTGAAGCAAATAAGGTAGTAAACAGTAAATTACTAAAATTTAAGAAAATAGCTTACAAAAGTGTCCAAACTGAATGTTGAGCAACAAGAACCACAAACAGGACAAGGTTACACCTATTAGCTTCCTAACAAGCTCCTAATATCCCCAAGCAATCCAATATCCACCCAGCTCCACCTTGTTCTTTCTTGCAGACAATTTTCTTGGATATTTTTTTTTTGTATTTTTGAATTTATGGATTACAACTGCTTTTAAGGTTTCTAAAAGCCTTAGAGCTTTTGTCAGGAGCCTAAGTGACAATTTGAAATCCTCTAATTAGCTATAACAGACAAGGTTAAGTAAATGACAATTTAAGAAAATGACAATTGAGTAAATGACATGTATTGAAAGATTATAAAACTACAAACTGTAAATAGCATGTAATTGAACTTTGTCAAGGTTTATTACAGTACTGAAAGCTTTTAAATGACAATAATTAAGGATAAGCAATAAAGGTTTGATCACAAAAACGTATTCTATGATATGGCTTCACTTCTGGTTCTCCCTTTCTTTATAATAACTCAAAAGCATCCCACTAGCTTCCTCACACTTTCCCACTTCAATTTTGACCATTGGATTGGTCAAATTCATCTCATCCGTTTAAACTCATTTTGGCGCCAAAGTCTCCTAGGTTGCTTGCAGCCTGATATAACTCAATTAATGCATTTAGGAATGTAGCAGAGACTTAGGGAACACGTTAGGATAAGTTTGAGAGGATTTTAAACCAAGTTGGGGTGGTATTGGTGAAAACAGGGGAAGTAGAAGTAGTTTGGAGGGAAAAAGTGTGGGAATGGCATTAAATGAAGGTGGGATAGGTGTAAGAGGTGGAGGGTGAGCTGTATTGGTGAGGTGGAGGAGAAAGGTGGCCAAATACCACCCTGGTATGGTGACTGGGTGGTTTGGGGGAGATGGTGAACAGTAGGGCGGGGTGGTGGTGTTTGACCAGGGTCAAACCCTGGTTTTATTATAAAGGGTGTTGGGCTAAGGGTGGACTGGGCCAGAAATAAGATAGGGAGTGGGCTGGTGATGGGGTGTTGGGTTTATATTTGGTTTGGATTGGATTTGGTTAAAATAATAGGGTCCGGTTTGGTTTGTAACTTGGAAAATCACAAGGACCAATTTTGTAATACTTTGAAAGTTTAGGGGGGCTGATGTGTGACTTTCCCATATTTATCATAAGGACTAATCTTGCCACCAATGAATAGTACACGGGTATTTTTTTGATAAATTTCACTTTTAAAATAAACGGGGACTATTTTCGCCAATTCACCAAACTTGAGGGATTAAACCTGTAAATATCAAATATTAACACAAAGGACCAAATATGCCATTTATGAATAGTATAAGGTTTATTTTTGATTATTTTCTTATTTTTAAAACCTTAGGGACTAATTTTGACACTTTTCAAAGTTTAGGGACCAAAGTTGTAAATATGTGATTTTAAACTTTGAAGGACTATTTCTTACAACTTATGAATCCCAAGGACCTTTTATGACATTTGTACAAGTTTTGATTGACCAGGGACTAGTTTTGCTAATTTGTCAAAGTTCAGAGACTGAAACTGTAAATTAAGTATATTTTGTATGTTTTTCATCAGTTTTCATCCCTTTTGCACTTGAAGTACCTAAAAACACAGTTTGGTGATATTTCCAGTATTTTAAATCATATCAGTATGTTTTCAGATGTTTTGTAGCTTAAATGTGACAGAAATGATGAGTATTTAGACACTCATCAATCCCCCACACTAAACTATTGCTAGTCCCTAGCAATATTTTATGAAGTTTTAATGGATTTTATCTCTTTACCCAAAGCCATCACTTCTGAAGTAGCCAGATGTAAGAACTGTGGTACACCTGATAACCGTGTGATTTTGAGCAAACCACCAGCTGTCAACGGATTTGATTAGTCTTTACCAAAAGCCGTTTGCTTCTGGACTAGCCAACTCTTGATGGAATAGTCAACATCTTGGTGAGCTGATTACCAATTATGGTTTTTCCACTGCCTTTACCACAAGCCATAATCTTGCGGGCTAGCCAACTCATTATCTTTTAAGGATGATGGGGAGTTGAGGAACCATACAATTTTTGGCAAATTGCAAGCCATAAACGGGTTTGAGTTATCTTTACCAAGAACCGTTTGCTCCTGGATTAGCCAATCCTGTTGTGGGTTAGACATGGAGGATTGATACCATTTATTTGCGTTCTAAGTGAGAAAAAAATTTTAAAATTTTGGCTAAAATGGGGGTTCTTGATGGAACATGTGTTTAAATTCGTTAGAATAACGAATCTCCCCCCACACTTAGAACTGAATATTGTCCTCAATATTCAAAGTACCGGGTGTTAAACCGAACTTAGAACGTAAAAAGGAAATATAAGTAGCCATTTATTTAAGATGTATATACATACAATTATTTTTTAGATAAAACTTCTTAAATAGAAGCTATCACTATATGTACATTTTTTTTTTTTTTTTTTTTTTTTTTTTTTTTATATGAAGATTTGAAAGATATTTACATATTTACAACATGTGGGGCATCTCCCCCACACTTGGGTGTTACACACGGGTGACAAGCCCATGTTTTTGCTAATGTTTTTGATTCCCGAGCCACTAGCCGGACTCGACCCCGTATTTGATTTCTTTCTTCCCAAACTGTCAGGTTTATCACGCAAGCTAACCGCTTGTGAACGGTTAACTGTAATAAAGAGCTCCTGAACAGACCGGGAGAAAAAACAATTTAAAAATCTATGGGGAAATAAGTGGAAGAAACCATCTCCATCGGACTTTCATACAGAATATTTGTATACACATTGAAGTACATGAAAGTTCCACACCAAGAGAGATATATCTGGCATTTAAACCAATGTTAATATGGAAAATGCCAGGGTCAAAGGTAACATCCTCACTCTCGAATGAGTGAAGAGAAGGAGAAATCACCGGATAGGTGAAGGGTAGTAGGGAGATCAGAACAGCAGTAATCACAAGAACTTCCTCCTCAAGAATTTGAAATTTAAGTGAAGGAGGCAAGGTCTTGTGCTTGATCTCAGGAATTTTATCAGTTTCTTCAACTGATTTGAATTCCTCCTTATGAAGTTGTTTGGGTGGGAGGGTGGGATAATTTTCTGGGTATAAAAGTTGTTCAAGAAGAAGACTGACATCTCCCTCCTGATTACTCTCGGCATCATCAATACCTGGCATAAATGTGTCTAAATCGAGATAAACATCGATTTCATCCAGAATAGAATCAGTACTCTCATTATGAAGTTCTTTTAGTGGAGGAGGAGGAATTTGATCATTATGCATTAATTCCTCTAGGAGAAGAATATCTCCCTCCTCATCACTCTCAGTCTCATCTTTATCCCAAATGGGATCACTATCAGTCTCATCTTCATCCCAAATGGGATCACTTTCAGTTTCATCCAGAGTGAGAGAAGATGAAGAGTCGGCTAAGATAGTAGTAGAAGATGGAGTGGGATTACCACTCACAGAATTATGAAAATAATCAAGATTTTCTTGAGAATACTCCTTTGAAGTAACATCAATGAAATCGATTCGGTTAACCGATTCAGAGTTATAGTTTGAAGAGTACCTCGAAGTTTGATCTTGACCAAATGTAATAGCTTCCTTACCAACACGTAAAGTGATCTCATGCTCCAAAACATCAATAAGAGCATGGCCGGTTCTAAGGAATCCTCTCCCAAGAATGAGAGGAACCTTTTGATCGGCATCAAAGTCAACGACCACAAAGTCTGCTGGAAAATGGAACCTCCCTACTTTAACAAATACATCCTCAGCGATGCCGAGGGGCATAGATATGGTACGATCTGCAAGCTCGAGAGTCATGCAGGTAGAGGAGAGTTCAGGAAGAGAAAGTTTCTTCCACACTGAATAAGGCATTAGATTGATGCTAGCACCGAGATCGGCCAAGGCGTAGCATTCAATCATTCCTGGGAATACACAAGGTATTAGGAATTTCCCAGGATCTCCAAGCTTTACAGGAAGCTTCTTTAAGATAACTGCCGAGCAGTTTTCGCTTACTGGAGTTTTTGCCATTTCAAACAGCTTTTCCTTGTTGTTTAGCAGTTGTTTGATTGTCGCTGCAAACTTAGGCATTAGAATGAGGGAATCCGCGAAACTAATGTCAAAATGTAATTCTTTAAAGATTTGAAAGAATTTATCTATTTGTTGACTATTCTTTTCACGGGTCCTATCCTCATTCATACGTGATGGGTACGGAAGATAAGGTTTGGATTTAGGGACGGTATCCTCAGGAGTTTCTACAGATTCAAAGACAACTCTTGATTTGGATTTCTTTTTAGGGAGGGCTGGAGGAGAGACTTGTGCTGTACTTTGTGAACTTGGAATTTGCACTTTGTCTGTTATATCCTCCGCCTCTTTTTCCACATCATACAATGGAGGAGGGATAGGCATTGAGGGTCCATCATAAGCAGCACCACTACGAGTGGTGATAGCTTTGATGACATTGGAATCCTCCTCCTCATCATCACTGTCGTCTAATACACTCCTACGGGCAGAATTAAGCATATGAGAATAAGTCACAGCTGCCCTTTGGTCATAAAGATTGCTTGATAAACTTTTAACCGTGAATCGTGAAAGAGTAGGATCTATTCTTGACGATGTAGGAGTGACAGGGGTTGTAGATTTTGGGACAACCGTGGTTTGAACGTAATGAGCACTTCTATTATTAGAAGGAAGTACCGGGTCCTTTGTCACCTTGGTTTCTCGTTATCTTTCCTTCACAGGAGAAGGAATAGAAATCGATGGTCCATCATGAGCTTTACCACTATGAGTGGTAATAGCTTTAAGTTCACCCTTTGGATTTGGAACAGTGTTACCTGGGAGAGTTCCCGAGGTAGATGGTGGATTTAGTTGTTTTACTAAACCAGCAAACATGTCCTTAATATCGTTCCTCAGCTCATGGTTGTTTTTTGCAATTGAAGAATTAAATTCATTCTTCAAATTGGAGATTTGGTTCTGCATTGCCCTCATGTTAGCATCATTAACCTTGATGTGGTTAGCGAGGTCATTGGAGGGAGATTCTTGATAAGGAACCATTTGATGAGCAGGAGCTGAATACCCTGTATTAGAAGTCCCCTTGTGGGGTGGGTATTGAAAAGGAACCATTTGATTGCTCGGGGCATGATATTGGTTATGTGTGTTTTGCCCTCTTTGCTGGTTAGGAATGAACCTATTAGCATTGTTTGGTTGGTATAATCCAGGCTGTCCTCCTTGGTTGTTAGCACGGTAGTTTGTTTCCACTTGAGGACGGAATGGAATTCCTCCTTGATTGGAACTGCCTGCTATAGCATTGACTTCAATTGCATTGCCAGCGGTGTGGGTACAATTGTAGTATGGATGAGGACCTCCACAAGTAACACAAACGTCTACCTTTTTAACTTCAGCAGTTTGAGAAGTTTGCGGAGCGGACTCTTTCTTGGAAACCAAAGCTTGGATAGCCTTCGTGAGTTCAGCAATCTGAGAATCAGTGCTAGAAGTCACGGGAGATGATGTAGAAGGACCAGCACTAGCATGAGAATTATAAGTTCTATCTCTCGTAGTACGGACCTTAGACATGTTTTCAATTAAAGCAATGGCTTCCTTTGTGGATTTGCTCAGAAAATTACCTCCAGCTGAGGCATTCAGAGAATTCTGATCAGATGGGTTTAACCCATTGTAGAAAGTGTCCATTTGCATCAATTCGGTGAAACCGTGATGTGGACATCTGCGGAGCAATTCTTTGAAACGATCCCATGCCTCTCCAAATGGTTCATCAAACCTTTGAGAGAACTTCATGATTTCATTCTTTAGAAATGTGGTCTTGGAAGGAGGAAAGAATTCATTAATGAATTTATGAACCAAATCTTCCCATGTTTCAATCGATTTAGGGGGCTGTTTATCAAGCCAAATCCTGGCATTTCCATCGATGGAAAATGGGAAAAGAAGAAGTTTGATTGATTCCTCAGGGACATTTTTACATTTGATGGTACCAATGATTTGGTTAAACCATCTAATGTGATCATGAGGATTGTCCCTATCAAAACCATAGAATTGCTTCTGGGTTGCTAGGTTAATCAACCCAGTCTTGAGCTCAAAATTCTCAGCTGCGATGGCTGGAACAACAATAGCATCTCCGTAACCCTCGGTGGGTGCTTGGAGAAGTTCATTCATCGGACGATCTTCTGTCATTATGACAGGGGGTTTAGGATCAGTACGTATCTCGGGTACGACTGAGGGAGCAGAACGTCTACGACTTCTTCGAGGTATGACTACAAGCTCACGAAGAGGACTTGATGACCTTGAAGAACGAGTGCGCATGCACTAAGACGCGTCTAAGGATCCTTGAAGAAAAGGAAACTCAGATAAGGGTGAGAAGAGTATTTTTAGGTTTTTATGTTATATATATATATATAAAGAAAAAGAAAATATTTTTGGTGTTTTATATGTTTATGGAAGATTTAAATACGATATTATATAAGATATATGTACTATGGATAGGTTTTCAACAAATCTGATACTTCAGAATCGTTCAACGCAACACAACTCCCCGGCAGCGGCGCCAAAAATTGACTCGCGAATTTCTAGTCAACTTTATTTAGTCAACCGCTTGTGAACGGTCAACCGTAATAAAGACTAACTAAAGAAACCTGAATTCAATATATCCAAGGAGTTTAGTGTCCCCGGGTCGTTTATGTCCCTTGGAATTGTGATATCCTGAGTTAGAACGGATCTGTGATCGAGAATTATTGAATAGGAAAGGGTATGTGATTTGTGATTACCCTAAGAGAAAAGAAAATAGCTTTAATAAGCTATATAAACAAAACCTTGAAATAAGAAAACTTAAAAACGTAAAAGGGATTAAAAACGTACGCGACTGCGTACAGAGAAAAAGGTGAGTTTTAAAGAAAAATAAACTATAGGGGTTAAAATTGAAAATTCTATAAACTTAAACTAAAAAGAAAATTAAATTAAAAAGAAAACTATTTTTTTTATTATTATATTGTTTATTATTAATTATTTAATTAATAACTATTTAACTTTTTAATAATAACCTAAATAATTAGAAAATGCAAAATAAGCCTAGAAAAATAAAATTAAAACTTACAAAAATCTAAAATATTATAAAACTTATTTTAAAACTAAAATTATATTTTTCACACTATTTATCTAATTATTATTAATTATTAACTATTTAATTATTTATTAACTAATTAAACTAATTAAATTATAAATACTAGAATATGAACAGTAAAAATTCTACAAAAATTTATAAAAATGTTATTACTTATATAAAAGCTAGAAAAATTATAAAAACTATATGTCACTTAATAAAATCTAATTATACTATTTATTCTCTTAATAATATTTAATAATTAATTAAACTAAAATTAATTCTAAAAACTACTAGATGACAAAAGAAAAATCTAGAAAAATTTATAAAACTACTTTAATATAAAAGATATTTAATAAAAATATAAAAATGCAGAAGTGCTTATAAATAAGCTAAAAAGAAAATTAAATAGATAGTTTCTATTAAATAGAAGCTATCACTATAATTAAATTTTGGCTTTTTATGGATTTTCTTTTACAAAAATACTTAAATACTAAAATAATGAAACTTTAACAAAGGTACTTTGTCTGAATCTCAAAAATAAGCAGTATGATGAGCTTATTGTGATGACAGTTGAGTTTTTAGCTTATTAGACCTTTGCATAAAGTGAAAAGCTATCAAATTAAGATAAAAACACAAATAAGCTGAAAACAGATGTATAACTACTCAAACTAAGATGAATGGAACAAATAATCACAAGAAATAAGCACTAGAAGAGCAATAAGCAATCCAACTCCAAACAGTCACAAACAGGTTCAAAAGCTCAACTTAGAGGGCTTGTGGGGTCCACTAGGGACTCTGGAAGTCCAAACAAAATAATAAGCTAATAAGTTGGGGTGAAAAGCTACCTAAAAAACTAGGGTACACCCTCTGGGTCCCACAGATGAGATCAGGAGGGGGGTTGATATTTTGGTACAAAAGCTGATGACTCAGCTTTTCTCAGTAGATGGCCAACCTTTAGAGCACTTGCAGCCCTAGCTAAGGGGTTCTAAACTACAAAATAAGCACACAGCCAGATAGCCTAGCTTATGGGCTTTCTATTAAGCCAATAATCAAGGTCTGGGGCCCACTGAGTAGACCTATGGGGTCCACTAAAGTTTGGTGAGTAGAACTAAGCCCAGTGCACAGGGGAAGTGTTATCCCTGCAGCTCACTTTGAAGGGCAATTTAGTCCACAAATAAATTTCACAAAAATGTAAACAAGTTGGAAATCTAAAGTTTAGCTGGTAGATTAACAACCCAAGAAGTTTCAAAGCCTAAAACAAAGCACAAAAATCATATTAATTCTTGCAACTTTTGAGATTTCTGAGGTGATTCACTTTTGACTTTTTACAAAACTTTGAGATTTGACTTTTATGAACTTTGATTGCTGATTATTGCTTGTATATGTTATAATAAGCTAAATAAAGACCAACTTAAGTAAAAATACAAACTTATGAATTGATTTTATGAAATCTAAGACCTAAATATCACCACAGTTAACTGTGGTGATGATTTTGGTAGTGATTTTGACTTCTGTGTTTGTAGACACTAAAAAGGAACTATATTAGGTGTATTTAGACTTTGAATGAGTTAAGTAAACAAGTAATTACAACTGAGACTAACCACAATGGCCTAGACAGCTCAATCCAAACACCCCCTTAACAGATTTACAATAGAGATTAACAAACAAAAACTTAAATTAAACCTCAACTAATGAATCACAGGAACATATATCACAATAATAAATCTAATAAACAATAATAAACAACAATAACAACAAATTTAACACAGAAATCTAAATTATACTATATAACTGAATTTTATGAAAACTTAACAACTAATAAAAATAACAAACAAGCTATCAATATTAAACTATAACAACATCCAACAACACAAAATAAGCAGGAAACAACAAAGATTGAAGCAAATAAGGTAGTAAACAGTAAATTACTAAAATTTAAGAAAATAGCTTACAAAAGTGTCCAAACTGAATGTTGAGCAACAAGAACCACAAACAGGACAAGGTTACACCTATTAGCTTCCTAACAAGCTCCTAATATCCCCAAGCAATCCAATATCCACCCAGCTCCACCTTGTTCTTTCTTGCAGACAATTTTCTTGGATATTTTTTTTTTGTATTTTTGAATTTATGGATTACAACTGCTTTTAAGGTTTCTAAAAGCCTTAGAGCTTTTGTCAGGAGCCTAAGTGACAATTTGAAATCCTCTAATTAGCTATAACAGACAAGGTTAAGTAAATGACAATTTAAGAAAATGACAATTGAGTAAATGACATGTATTGAAAGATTATAAAACTACAAACTGTAAATAGCATGTAATTGAACTTTGTCAAGGTTTATTACAGTACTGAAAGCTTTTAAATGACAATAATTAAGGATAAGCAATAAAGGTTTGATCACAAAAACGTATTCTATGATATGGCTTCACTTCTGGTTCTCCCTTTCTTTATAATAACTCAAAAGCATCCCACTAGCTTCCTCACACTTTCCCACTTCAATTTTGACCATTGGATTGGTCAAATTCATCTCATCCGTTTAAACTCATTTTGGCGCCAAAGTCTCCTAGGTTGCTTGCAGCCTGATATAACTCAATTAATGCATTTAGGAATGTAGCAGAGACTTAGGGAACACGTTAGGATAAGTTTGAGAGGATTTTAAACCAAGTTGGGGTGGTATTGGTGAAAACAGGGGAAGTAGAAGTAGTTTGGAGGGAAAAAGTGTGGGAATGGCATTAAATGAAGGTGGGATAGGTGTAAGAGGTGGAGGGTGAGCTGTATTGGTGAGGTGGAGGAGAAAGGTGGCCAAATACCACCCTGGTATGGTGACTGGGTGGTTTGGGGGAGATGGTGAACAGTAGGGCGGGGTGGTGGTGTTTGACCAGGGTCAAACCCTGGTTTTATTATAAAGGGTGTTGGGCTAAGGGTGGACTGGGCCAGAAATAAGATAGGGAGTGGGCTGGTGATGGGGTGTTGGGTTTATATTTGGTTTGGATTGGATTTGGTTAAAATAATAGGGTCCGGTTTGGTTTGTAACTTGGAAAATCACAAGGACCAATTTTGTAATACTTTGAAAGTTTAGGGGGGCTGATGTGTGACTTTCCCATATTTATCATAAGGACTAATCTTGCCACCAATGAATAGTACACGGGTATTTTTTTGATAAATTTCACTTTTAAAATAAACGGGGACTATTTTCGCCAATTCACCAAACTTGAGGGATTAAACCTGTAAATATCAAATATTAACACAAAGGACCAAATATGCCATTTATGAATAGTATAAGGTTTATTTTTGATTATTTTCTTATTTTTAAAACCTTAGGGACTAATTTTGACACTTTTCAAAGTTTAGGGACCAAAGTTGTAAATATGTGATTTTAAACTTTAAAGGACTATTTCTTACAACTTATGAATCCCAAGGACCTTTTATGACATTTGTACAAGTTTTGATTGACCAGTGACTAGTTTTGCCAATTTGTCAAAGTTCAGGGACTGAAACTGTAAATTAAGTATATTTTGTATGTTTTTCATCAGTTTTCATCCCTTTTGCACTTGAAGTACCTAAAAACACAGTTTGGTGATATTTCCAGTATTTTAAATCATATCAGTATGTTTTCAGATGTTTTGTAGCTTAAATGTGACAGAAATGATGAGTATTTAGACACTCATCACTTGGCTTAGCAACGCCATATTGTACATGTAATTAACCAAGATTGTTAACTCGCCACCAGTAAAGACTGCCTATATCCAACAAAACTGTGTATTTCATATCCCTACACCTAACGTTACAACCCTTTAAAAGACCTCTTTGATAGTTTATCCTAGGTGCTTACGCCATGTGGTAGAGGTTTGATCCTTTCCCAAGCCTATGGTAATCTATTTTGTTATGACAGGTAGTGAGAGATATCTTCCGTTTCCATATTGTAATTTATACTTTATTACACCCGAGAGATGTGAGTATCTAAACACTATTTGTGAGGTGCTAGTGTATAACCTCCGTGTTTGTCTTTGGTCTTTAGTGGAACGATTATTTGTTGTAATTACTTTTATATTAGTGTTAAATGACCCCTAACTTGTATTTTGATTAGAATAAAAGCGTATTTGCTTGAGGACAAGCAAATCTCAAGTGTAAGGGTATATGATGAGGCGAAAAATGAACCACTTTTAGGGGGTCATTTAAGCCCGGAATTGAATTTATTTGATCAAATATTACCCTAAATCATTCCTTTTGTGATTTTAGGTACTTTGGGAGTGAAATCTGGAAAAGGAAGAAATTCAGACGTTTTTGGAGCATAAAAGTGAAGAAAACGCCTAAGACTTAATTTTCCATGCTGAGAACAGTGTATGACGGCGTCAAGAGGAGATTCCTGACGGCGTCAAGAGTAAAGTCCATGACGACCCAGAAGAAACCTGAAGGTGTCACAAGTAGAGCGTCAAGAGTTAAAATCATGACGGCCTGCATAAGGTGTACACATGACGGCGTCAGATCCAGATCTAGGCAATCCAAGGAACTATTTGGCGGCGAGATGACGGCGTCAGGCATTTGTTCTTGACGCCGTCATCCTCTAAAATCTATATATAGTTTTCTAATTTTCATTCATTAAGAAGAACTTGTGTGGAGAAACCCTAGGGCCGAACTTTGTACGTATTTTACAGCTTTTTCAAGGGTTTTCAGCCCTTGAATCCTTTCATGTGCTATTAAGATAAGTCTTCTCTTAATTCAATCAATATGTCTATGTGTTGGTTGTCTATATCTTGTGCTTGTCTTAATTTCAACATGCTAGGCTAGATCTATCTTGTGTTTGCTTAGATATAATGAAACCTAGATGTTAATTATGTGTTGATTACTTGTTTATGGTTGTATTGGATGAATGATTTCAATGTTAGGCTTAAGAAAACTGGCAGATCTCCATTGTGTAACATGCTTGAATGTCTTAGGAAACATGAACCGATGTGTACTAGGTTTTATTGGTTGTATTTAATGCATGAGTAAATTCTAATGATCCCATGTTAGGAGCTTCTTAGCCGGCTCGACATAGGAGTGAAGTAGGCACTCATAGGATTGGGGAAGTAAGTACGCCACCCCATGAATGGTATTAAGGAATACAATCCGTCATCCACGCAACTATAACAAGTAATTAACGTGTAAAAGATATCTAGGGAGTAGTGAAATCTAAGTAAACACATTTCTCCCACTTATTGCTCACAACTTTAGTATAATTTAGTTTAATTTCATTTCTAGTATTTTATTTTGATTGCATCTTAGTATTGGGTTAGTTGACTAGCAACTAATTTTGCCTAAATCCTTCAAAACCCGAGATTTTAATTTGCTTTCTAAAAAATATAAAAATACAAAAAGAATCATCCCTCATCTCTAGACCTAGTCTTTAGGTTTTCTAATCCTAGCGATACTATTCCTAGCTGAACGATCAATCCCCCGGTAATTGTCATTATACTATACTACATCGATCAGGTACACTGCCTGGTGGGGGTTGTAAGATTCTCAAGATCCCTTGAGAGGTAAAGCCTGATGCAAACCCCACGCATCAGCTATGATATCACAATTCTAATATATTTGTTTATCCACCAAAGATACCTTATCCCCTGACTCATAGGTCCATATCCATGTTACAGAACGTGATTGAGTTTATTAATGTTTGATGTGAGCTACATCAGTAGTCGCTCATGGTAGGCCGTTATGATAATACAATTACCAACACTCTAAATTAATAATACTAAGCGAGGTTGATGATGATGGTTTTTGTTTATCTTAACAGGTACTTCCTTAAACACTTTGGATTATGAGGGTTGTTCAGTCTCAATCTCGGAGAAGAAAATGGTTAATATCTGTCTAATGACGTGTGCTTGGATTTTTTACGCCTTTACTTTCAACCACCTTCTAACGGGATTCGACTTACACTTTTTCTGTCATTTTTAATAATGTAGCCACAGATGCTACACAATGTATGATGCAAATGAGTGGATTTTGTTTTGATCCGTTATAAGGTATACTAATTTTGATGGTTTTACCTTTTGATATAATTTTTATGGATTATATTATGAATGGCAGTTACAGTATTAATGTAGAAAAAAGGCGTAGGACAACCAATTTAATTCTGCTCTATCTAATTCTTTGAGAGTAACTGTGGCATTGTTTTATGTCTTTGTTTAGAGATTCCATCTGCATGCATCTCATTGACCAGCTATTATGTCCAGCAAAACATTGAACGATTTGCATGTATATAAAGCTGATTGAAAACAAATTTTTAGTAAAAAAAATATGTTTATTTTTTTATTTTTTGTGTGCTCTATATTAAATTGATGAATGTGAGGTATCATGTTCTGTTTTTTATTATGAATTTCAAATGATAAGTCTCCGAATGATTAGCTAATTGATGTTGTTATTTTACATGTGGATTGTGGAACGATCGACAAGTATGAGTGTCACCTAAAAAATCATATAAATGAGGGAATGTGTCAAATGGGTCTAATGGGTTAAATGGTATGAGTGTCACCTAAAAATCAATTTAAATTTTATGACTTCCTATATTGTTGTATTCAAAGATTACTAAATTTTGTTGAAGTAATAATGTTTTTTGTAAATAGTGTATATGCATTAGTTATGTATTTGAGAAAAAATGAAATGGACAAAAGAGTGTTTGACCTGTTACCACTTTTAACACGCACCTGTTTTGACCAGTTACACACACATTTTGCCCTTTTTACTTTATTCGTTATACTTGACTATCGAAGATGTATAATTTGGCTATAATGATTTGATAGGCGCAGTGAGGTTAGTCAACCTAATGGATGCACACCACTTGACTACAAAGTGATACTTCTTCAAATGCGTTCCTGAGCATTTTAGAGTCATCAGGTGAATTAAATGTATATTTTCTTAACTTGATGTGTAGTTGATGTTGAATTTGCTCTACTACTACTACGGTATGTATAGCGCGTTGAAGGAGTGTTTGCTTCAAAGATACTTGAATAAGGTACCATAAGAACTTTTGTGTTTCATGACATTATAATCATGTATATACGCATTCGTTGACTTTAAGAAACAACTTATACATCAGGAAGTAAGCGGTAGTCCATTCACTTAAGCAACTTGATTTGGTGATCGCAAGAGTCAATATCTTGACGATATCGCTACTCTTATCGGAGGCAAGTGTTTATTTTTTTTAATATGTGGTTTGGACCCATCTACTTGTGAATGGATCAATTTGGGTTATGTCTTTTCTAATGGGCCAACAAAATAAATAGCTAAAAGTCGCACAAAGTGTATCTATAACGCGTATAATATCCTAATGCACTATTTCATAAATTCATCTCATTAATTAAACAATGATGTATAACTTTATAATCATACACCTCTCCTAAATTTATGTTAAAAAAAAAAGTCCTTTGTTGAGTTCTTGTGTGCTCTTTTTATAATCTTCTTCTACCGTATTTATTTAGCAACTGTAATAAGAGATGAAGTAGGGTTAACCTTTGAGAATGATATTAGGACTTGCTGCAAAGGTGATGCTCACCAAGGTTTTAGGATTTGCTTATGAGCTTAACCATGAAAGGAGGGTCATTTAAATAACTTCGAAAGCCCACAAAGTAAGTTATCCAAACATCCCTTTAGGTTATATTTTATTTCTACTTTTACTATTAATCAGTAGTCTGAACTTTATCATTGGCTGCTTTCATGGTCGTTAATCCTTTCATTATGTGTTTTAATTGCATGAACCGGAGTTCTCATATTCCCATCATGGAGGTGTTGATAGTAGTGTTTGCTCAAGTCGAGGGGTTAAGTACAATGGTAATAGAGTCGCATCATTTATATCTAACTGTATTTAATTTGAGATACAAATAGAATGATACTTTTTTTTTAATGAGATGGGTGTTGGCGGACACGATTTAAAGTCGTTTTACATCTTAGGATATGAATGTTTTATATGAATATGTACCTCATCTTAAGTGTTCTATATCTATGTTATCTATGCATTAAACCAAGAACTCACAATGCCTTTACCTGACTTAAGTATGAAATGTTAATGTATCTGAGGTTGTGTCACTTGCTTATTATGTAGGTGTTTTTGGTTTCCATTTATAATTTTATTCGATTACGGGTTGTTTGGAAAGTACGTATTTATACCAATTGTTAGTGTTTATTATTATAGTTTCTTTCTATCGATTAATAATGAATAAGATAATTGGTACTTGGATTGTTTGTTACAGAAGATTAATAGTGATGTAATGTAAAGATAATTTTATTTGATTATGCCTTGATGGTCTGACTTTTCTGCTGCAATGGAAGTGGTTCAGAAATCAGTTATTAAGCTCAAGTGATGATTTTATAGTGTGTCACATCACTGTGTTACTGTAAATCATTATATCTTATTTAATTGTAGACAATAATGACCGACTTTTCTTCTCTTCAGTGGCCTGGCTAACAGAATGTTCGTCTTTGCAAAAAGGGATCCTGGAGGAGGAGGAGGAGCATGTTGAAGGTGAACTAAAGGAGTTGTGGTTGTTCTGAAGATGGGGTTAAGTTAGTGAAGATGTTGAAGGTGAACCAATGGAGTTGTCGTTGGTATGGATAGTGGAGTTAGTGACTATGGAGTGTTAGATGAAAGCTTTGAAAGAATTTTGTGTGTGGTAACTAATGTGGTTGGTATGAATATTACATCCAAGCAGAGACGGAACCAGGACATAAAACGACCAGGTGCACCTAAACAATACTACAAATACAAGTTTTAGGGACCGGGTGCATTTAAGAAAAATCGATGTTTTTTTTTAACAAAACTAACACTGCGAAACAAAAATCCATGGGTGTCCCAGGACCCCCCGGGACACCCTCTGGTTCCATCACTGCATCCAAGTTAAGTTTTACCTATTGGTATTAGTGTTGATTGTTGCTTTAAATCTTATGTAGTAGTTTTAGGTTTATGACTTCAAGTCGCTATTAAATAGTTATCTTAAGTATTTGTATATTTTTTAAAAAGTCATCTTAAGTATTAGTGAACGGGTTTTGGGTAAACTTATTTTAGGTGTACATTAGTTTTTATGAATTGTTGTGCGGTAGTGATTTAGTTATTATGGATAGGGGACTACATGGCTGGTTTGGTGGTGTTTTCAAATAAATACGAGTGTCTATGAACTACATATTATAGAAGGAGCTCAATTACTATAGTTTAAAGGTGTAGTTTTATGTGGAAACTTTTTATTTTAAAATGGTTGCTGAGAATTTGTTTCGTCGACCTCCTGAATATTCCATCCACGAGAAAGTCAACATATATATAATACCAATACGAGCTGAGCTGGATACCTATATTCGAATTCCACTACGTGAAAGGATAAGTTAAAAAAAATCTTTATTTACTTATTAAAAATACAATGTTATTTTATAACATGATCATCATCATGACCTCTTCTATAAAAACTGATGGAGACCTATACTATATACAATCAGAAAGTATTCCTTGTTATCTTTCAAAAATTTAAGTTACTTATTCACTTAAACAGATGGCTCATTTTTTCACCGTTAATTCAGTGATGCCCACGTGGCGTTAGAATTAACTTAAGGAGACTTTCAAAAATAAAAATCGTTTCTTAAATTTTTATACTAGATAATTATCTGCAAACAGTGGCGATACTGTAATGTACAATAACATCATTTTGTATACTTTTAAACGACTTCAGAACAAACTTAACCCCATCACTATTTTGTATACTTTATAAATCCACCTATTTTGCCCCGAAATGTCACCCTTGATCAACTCTTTGCTCAAAAATAAAATTATTTTTGTATTTGCCTTTTTGCGATTTATGCAACTTATACCTTTTGCCCCAAATGTAACTACAAGTGTGTAAGAATACAAAGTCGCATAAAAAAGTACAAGTCGCATAAAAAAAAAGTATAAGTCATATAAAAAAAATTATATGTCGCATAAAAAATACAAGTCACATAAAAAATGCAAGTCGCATAAAAGATACACCGTCGATCGCATAATAGAATACTTACATGAGTAGTGATATATAGGCCTAAGAATAAGACCTAACAATAGACCTACTCCATTCATCTTTTGACAAGTGTTATACACTTTTTCTCTTTTATCATTTCCCACCAATCAATTTTTGAAATGCACCAATCACATCTTTAGGCCTAATTTTAGGTGTATGTTTTAGGTTACCAAATTATTTTTCTACTTACATACATGTACTTTCCACTTACACATATATACTTTTAAATTGGATACATATCAACACATAGGTGAAGTTACATAAGTCGCATATATCACATAAGTCGCAAATAGAAAATGCATAAATGATTTTTTTTTTTTTTTTTTTTTTTTTTTTTAATGATTTAATCAAAGATGACTTTTTGGGATAACTAACGAATTAGCCTTTAAACTAATGTATATACTTATCATTTTAAGTTTACTATTATAACAAACTAACTTTAAACCTATTAAATTTTGTATTTTATTCTTATTATTATTAACACTTTTAGAAAAGAGAAAACAAAAAGAAATCTAGCGAGAAGAAATACTAAAATAATAATAGTGGGAAAAAATTCAGACACCCGCATCTATTTTTGTACATTATTTAAAACTTGTGATTGTAATTTCTTCTTATGTTTAACATATTAATAATATTTTTTATTTGATTTTAATTCAGAAAATAACATGGTTGTAAAGATCGTGAATTGATAGTCTATCAGCCGAACCCTCTGTAGCTTGTAATCGGTGTAGGCGGAATTAATCGTATTGGCATTTTATGCAAGGTTCGTGTATTTCCGGTAAAATTTTCCGTTAAAAGACAACTTGTAATAAATATAAAGAGCGACAATAAGTGATTATAACAACTATACAATGAGTTTTGATAATTTCCGGCAAGATTTGTAGATTTCTGGCATAAGTTGCAGATTTTTAACAAGTTTAATCACGGTTGACCTATTTGTTTGACTGAGTTGCACAAATAAAAGAGTTTTTTTTTTTTTTTTTTTAACAGCATAAAAAAAGTTGATAGGCGATTACCGACTAAACAACGATTAATTGATCTTTTAAACTTTTTTTTTTCAACAATGACATATACATATTATTGTTAAAACTTTATTTAGTACTTCTTCATCTCAAAATTATAGTTCATATTTTTATTTCAAGATGTTTTAAAATAATTGTCTAATTTTTATTTTTTTTAAGTATAAAATATAATAAAAAAATATTCTATTTGAGTGATTAAAAATTATTAAATTAATGTGTTAAAACAACTACACTTACTATTTTTATTAAACTTTGTGATTTTTGTCTATGTCAGTACTTACACTTATGTTGAAACGTTCTAAAAGATCTAATCAGGTAAATTTTCCTACGGGCCTACACATTAATTATTACCGTGTCACGTTATTTTATGGAGGGAACAAAAACGATAACTTGAAACAACGACCCCAAAAACCAGATAACTTGAAACCGTTAGTTTACACACACTCACTTCACACACATTAAAAACACACACACACACAAAACTATGGCGGTGGTAATGGATGCATTTCACCTGCCAACGAAGCCGTTGATTACGTCATCAACACCCGCCAGTCTGATCCATAACGGCTGCTATGTGTCCAACACAACCAGCTTCAGATTGCATCGTCTCAATTCTTCTAAACTAGGTATTTACTCAATGTGTAGATTGATTATTATGCTCATTTTTGTATTCGGTTTGCTAACGTCATGATGATGTACTCGCGGATTGCTGCGAGAATGTTTTGTTTAATATAAACCCTTAATGAAACGGTTGCAAAAAAATTATTTTTGTTATTAAGGACTAAATATGCAAAAGGTCGATAAGCGCAAGTACTATTTTCGTAAAGTGTTTATGAAAATAGTATGATTTTTTATAGCCTGATATTGTCGGTATGTTGCACAGTTAGTCCTTAGGGACAGTTAGTCTTTAGGGACTAACTTTGAAATTAAAAGTTAACCTGAGGGGCTTTTTCTATACAATATTAATGGGCGTTAAGGACTAACTTTGTAATAGATCTATAACCTCAGGGTCTAAAAGCAAAAATTGCATGATGAATAGTGCAAAACAGTGCTTTTACTATTCATCTTAATGATTTTTATTATATGTATATAATTACATGTTTCATCCTTGTGATTTACCCAAAATCACAATAGTCGTCCTTATTCGATTTTAATTACATAGTGATACCTAGTTTTCGAACTATTTTCATTGATAGTCCCTGTTCTCGAAAATAGGACTTTATGTGTAACAAAGATAGGGCTGAGCAAAGGTCCAAAACCAACCCGACCCAACTTGTGAACCGATTTCGTGAAAAACATGAACTGAAACCGAACTGAATATGGTCGGGTCGGTTCGGTTCGGTTTAGGTGTGTTTTTTTTTGTTTTGGGTCGAACCAACCCGACCCAACCCTAAACCGAAAATAGGAAAAACATGAAACCGAGACCGAACCAAAGGGCTGTCGGTTCTGCTCGGTTTTTGTCTGTTTTGTCGGTCCTGTTCGTTTTTTGGTCGTCCATGCTCAGCCCTATATCCGTGTAATAAAAAACTATAGATAATTACACAATTGATCCCTATTTTTTAAAATAGTGACTTTGGATGCAATTAGTTTGAAAATTAGGTATCACTATGTAATTTAAATCGAATAGGGACGGTGGTGTGATTTTGAGTAAACCACATGAGGAAACATGTATTTTTTTCTAAATTTTATGGTGAATAAATGTATAATGTTTGGTTTCCATTTATATATATAAATTTATGATATGATGATATGTACTATGTAGTGTGGACTAGAACAAAAATTGGTTAGGCGCATCTAAGGGGGTATTTACTTTCCACTTAATCACTGGGCCTAATCCCTTAATTTATCTTAATGGGGAGGTCCGCCAAAAAATCTCTTTCTCTCAATTAAGTGGCTAGCTAATATGGTAATATGTCCAAGCCACAATTTAATAAACAAGCCCTAAGAAAAACTAAGAGTAGGAACACTTTTTTTTTTTTTTTTTTTTTTTTGACTGGGCGCAGGCGCGCAATTAAGAAAAATCAAGGTTTTTTAAAAATAAATTAGCACTACGCGCACAAATCCATGGGTGTCCCCACGAGACCCAAACTGGTTGTGTCCCTGAGCATAAATATACGAAGCAAAGTACACTGAGATGATATCAATTCTAATCGTTCTGTTATGTTTTAAGTGATCCTTAAGTGATTTGGATACATTTTGAGAATTATAAGACACTTGGATTTGGATGATAGTGATTTGGTTACAATTTGGTTGGTGTTATTTTAAATTACTGGTATCTAGTGTTAAGGACTTAAGGTGTCCCCAAAGTCTGAGAAGAGACCGGGGTTCAAACCTCGTTGGGGTGAACATCTTGGATGGCCAGAGAGTCCGGAAATGGCTAAGAGCCAAAACGGCTGGTCTTTGGGTCATCTCAATAGGGATACTTCTCCGTTTACCCGTTTATTTACTGGAAATGGATGTAGTTAACCGATTTGTTATTCTGGTGCAATTGACATAGCTTATTTCTCCATGACGTCTTTGAGATTGTGCGTGGCATTATAGAAGTATTCCTATACTTCCAGATTCGTAATAGATATTCCAAGTAGGAGACTTTTATGACCACAAACTTGAAAAGGTGTAAAAGGAATAACCGAATGAAACAATGTGGCCAAAAAGTTAGCATGGTTTCTGGTGCATTTCTTTATTGCTTTAATACATAAATGTAAATTGGGAAATTATTTACCATGTAGGCGTTGACTTTTTTTTCTCCGTCCCCTGTCTGAGTATTGGGAAATGAGATGCTGTACCAGTATGTTCATCATTTGTATTTCTTAATAGACATTTCAAGTATAGAGCGATGTACCTAGAAAAATCAGATATCTGACCCAGATGTTAAGAATATGCAATGAGATACATTTGTTTAAGAAGCTGAAATCGTTAGGTACGGCTTTGGTCTTTGAGAGAAAAACACTTCCCTCTGCTATATGAAGCTGTTCCTGACCGAAGGTTTAGTATATATCTAGGCCTTGAAAAGAAAACTTAGAATCTCGTTTATGAGCTTCTGTGGATCCTGATGGTGCATTAATGTGCATTGACATTTAATCTAGAGCTGGCTGAATTTCTGCTGTATCTTCTATTGTTTGTCTATCTCTTGTAATTGAAATATTATTTAAGCAGGGCATGGATGTTCATGGATGCAAGACAACTCTGCCTATAAGGATATCATAGCCAACAACGAAAGAAGGCATGGTCCATTACATGCAGTGTTTCCACCTACATCTGCAAAAGTTTCGTCTGTGGAGGATCTCTTTGAATTTATTTGCTCGGGTCCCCTTATAGACAAACTTGGGTTCACCCCAGAGACGATAGCCGAGTCTATAGACAAGTGGTTGGAGAAAGGATCTCATGTGTGCAAATTGTTTAATCTTAACGACCTATTTCTGACAACGCCCCAGAAAGCTAGAATCTATCACTACTATATACCAGTCTTCTTGTGGTGTGAGCAGCAGATAGCTGATCACAGGTCTGCGTTTAAAGATGGCGATGACATCCCTCCTTTGGTGGTACTTTCCTAATCTTCTAATTTTCGTTTTCTTGTACAACTGGTATACTTTCCAAAAAATGACGATCCTTTGGGATGAAAACTGATGCTATTTATCTTACACACAAAGGGGCCTTTTCAAGTGGTTAGGTGTTTTATGATGTTAGAATTGATTATATTGCTGATTTTATGGTGGTTTCTCGTCCTGATTATAATGTGCCATTCTCAAGTTGCTAAGGCAACTTTCAGATATATATACTTGAATGTTTTGCTGTTGCAGAATAAGCTTTAGGTGACATTTTCTGTTGTTATGCAGATTGGCTTTAGTGCTCCACAAGGTTGTGGGAAGACTACACTTGTTTTCGCTCTAGACTATCTTTTCAAAACTTCAGGGAGGTAGTACAGAGTAACGATGTATTTTTGAGAATTAATGATGTGCTTATGGTCATTAATTCATAATAATTTTGAGAAACTTTCACATTACTTTGGTTTATGATCAGGAAGTCCGCAACTATTTCCATAGACGATTTCTATTTAACACATGATGACCAGGTAACAATAAAACGCAGTGTGAAATATACTGATTGCAATTTAATTTTTTTGGGCGCAAAAGTTATTGAACTGGTTACTTTTTCTACTAAAAAGTTTAATTGTTAACTACAGAAATTATTTGCTTTTTGCTTTTTCTGATGTCTAATGCGGTTATAGTTTTCTTTTAGGTTAAACTGAGAGAAAGAAACCCCGGGAATGCTCTTTTAGAGGTAGGATTCCATGAGTCTCTTTGTGGAAAGCATAAATTGAACACGCCATGATTGGAGGCGCTGTTTCAGTAACTAGTTCACATGACCCTTTTTCTTTACCCACAGTTTCGAGGAAATGCTGGAAGCCATGATCTTTCTCTGTCTGTTGAAACTCTAACATCTCTGGAGAAACTTACTAAAGAAGGTGCAACTGACACTCGTTTTGTCCCACGTCTGTATCCTATATTTTGATTAATCAAAAAATTTAAACTAATTTTTGGAGCACGAAACATGTTCAGGTACGAAGATGAAGCTGCCCCGATATGATAAAGTAAGTATATATCATACATGCATATCTTCCAATTGACATTGTGTCAATATTTCCGAGTATGAATTGGGATTTTTTTCCCGGTGCAGTCTGCATACAGTGGTAGAGGGGACAGAGCCGATCCTTCGACATGGCCTGAAGTTGAAGGGCCTCTAACAGTACGTGAAACTTATAAGCAACTAGTTATTACCCTCAGTTGTCATTGCTGTTTATGTTGGTATAACTGCATCATATATATTGTCACACAACTGGTGTCGTTTGCAATTTTAGATCAGTGACCTCTCAGGATAGAATCAAAAAGTCAGTTCTTTGGGTTATTTTACATGTAGAAAAGAGCTAATTGTGTAGAGCGGTAATCAACTTTGCTAAACTACATAAATAATTATAGGCAACCAAAGTTTTTAAGCCAAAGAAAACCATCGTCTTGCAAAATCCTGATTTAACGTAATCTTCTTAGTAGCCAGTTTCCAAATGTCACTCAGTGACAAGTGAGAAAAGGTCAACTTGGGTAAACATATTTGTATGGATTACCTGAAATAAAAATTTCCGAATTTGATGTGTTTTTTTATATTAAAACTCGTGGAAGGTTAATGGTTTTTTCAATACACTTCATTATGTAGGTAGTTCTATTTGAGGGATGGATGCTTGGTTTCAAGCCTGCTCCTGCTGAAGCGGTCAAAGCTGTTGACCCACAGGTTAGGCCACTCTTAAGATGTATTTATACCAACTCTGGGAAGTCATTAACATGGCGTCAACTTTCATCTGCAGCTAGAAATAGTAAATAAAAATTTAGAGACTTATTATGATGCGTGGGACAAGTTTGTGAAATCGTGGATTATTATCAAAATCAAAGACCCAAGTTGTGTCTATGACTGGCGGTTACAGGTTCGTCAACATCTTGAGCTACTCCTGTCTGCTTTTATAGCCTCTTTCAAAGATAGAAATTTTGACCCATTTACTTATGATTGGGTTGGTTTGATAGTGTCATATCTCTAACAGATAAAAAATAGAATAGCTTGAAAGAGAAAGGGTCAAGCGCACCCAGAATGTGTTTTGTAATCATATTTCACTCACTAATGGTTCAAACAGTTTATATGTTTTATCTATATCGGGTACAACAAAAGGTTAGCTTAAAAGGAAATGGGTCAACTTAGTAAGTCACCCAGAGTGTATTTGTAAAGCATAATACTTTGTAAATCAATTTAGTAGAACAAAATCTACTATAAATAAATAAAATTGTCTTTGGTATACCTGCTTCAACCCAAATAAAATTTACGCACTTTGACACGTTACCAACCCGCATGACCCATCCATTTTTGGTCACCTCTAGTCCCATTACTTGATATAACTTTGGAAAATCTTGCAGGCAGAAGTTGCCATGAGAGAAGCTGGAAACCCAGGGATGACCGACGAGGAGGTGGGCATCATTATATTCATCTTGCTTGACCTCATGCTAATAGTGTGTTTATTTGATTAGTTGTGAACCAACATTTCTTATATTCTTTACGATCCCGGTGCAGGTGAGGGATTTTGTATCAAGATATTTGCCAGCATACAATGCATACCTCCCTACACTCTACACAGAAGGCCCAAAGGGGTCAGATTCTAAGCGCACACTCGTTGTTGAAATTGATGAAGGAAGAAACCCAATCCTTGCTGGCTAGATAGAGGTAACTACAACGGCTGATTCATCTTTGTTTCACTTCAGTTTCAGAGTATTTAATATGTATATTGTAAAAGCCTACAGGTACTATAAAATAAGTTCATTCTTTTTATTAAATTACAATTGTAAATGAAAGGTATGCTATGTACACACGCCTTAACAAGAGTATCTCTCTCACTCTCTCTATACACGCACACATGCACACGCGTATGTGTGTGTATGTGTATTTGTATTTGTTAATGCCAATGATTTCAGCGTGTAGAGTTTGATCACCTCTCTTCAAAAACTCCCTAGTAGTAGATACAATCTGTACTAGAGGTGGCGATTTCATTTCTAGTAGTAGATACAATGGTTAAAATAGTAACAATTTAGCTAAAACAGAAATTGGTCAGACGGGTCAAAGTTCCCCAAAGAGTATGTTTTATGTATAAAACTCCAAAAGCTATTTTGTTTATAAAGTTAAGATTATTGTCCAGGTGCAATAATTTTTGTAATTTTACTTGGAAAGGTAATAAATGGTTTATAAAACTAAAATTAAAAAATTGTACAAAAAGTGTTCCAGGTTGACCCATATCACCCTGAAAGAACTTAACCGTTTTGACCCGTAAAGTCGGTCATTGTTCCACTCATAACATGTACCATTGAAGAACAAATAATGTGCAGGGACATACATCTCCCACAATTAGATACCTTCGCAGAATAAGTGCAACAATTTAGGAACCATATGCACATTAAAGTTTCAAACAGAACTAACACATAACATACATAAAAGATTCGTTGTTACAAAACATGGTGTTTTCAAATAGATACACGTAGAAAATGAATAAACAGTACAGTCCGAACAGCAATTTTCAGCATCAATTGTATAGGACTACTTGCAGCAGCAACAATTACAGTCCAAACATCTTTCACATCTCTTGGGGCAGCAGCAACAGCAAAACAGTGTGTAGAAGCTGCATCAATAAATGTGAATTATTAGAAATTTCCCTTTAGAGAGGTGACTTGAAACCCCAACCTTCATGGTAGAGGTGGCAAAATGTGGTTGGTAATGGGTCAACATCGGCTCGGGCCCAAACAAGTACTTTTCGTTAAGTATTAAATTTTCTTTAATTAACCAGGGTGTCAAATATGATTATGCACATCTTACATTTTTATAAAAATAATCTGTTTCCGGACCCATTTGACCTGTTTGACTTGTTAGAGATACAATATGACCCGAACCAACATATTCATTAGCACATGGGTCGAAATTGCCAACTCTACAGATCACCAACTTAGGGTAGATCAGACGCCATGTAAGCTAAGAAAATTTGGAGAATTATAGAATTAAACACAGTCAAGAAGGTATACAAACCAGGCATATGGGCAGCCACGTTCCTCCTTACGGTTTTGCACATCTTGATGGCGTGACATCTCTTGTTTTTTTGGTGCTTCCGACATCTCCTGACTGTATGAATCTGGTTTTCTGAAAGTAATTCTTGTAAACTAAAAGAAACAAAGGATAACATGGGTATAAAGAAGGGTAGGCCTTGTATGACCAAATTTAATGAGGATGGCAAACTGGTAGTTGGTGGTTAGCAGCCAATAGTAGCCATTAGTTTTATCCCCCACTCCAACTATATATCATGTTCTCTTTAAAGTAATTTGTACTATAGCATTATCATGGGTTAGGCCACGTGCAGTCGCAGAAATGTCACTCCTTTGGTTTGGTTTCCCTGGTCAAATGTAGAGGCGGAAACATTGACGAGTTGGGTGATGGGGCAAAACTGGTTTGTCTGTAAACACTTCATTTTTTAGTTGGGTAGAAGTGGTTGGGTCATAAGTGTATGGGTTAAGATTGCTATTTCAGGCCTAATAATCTTCTTTGACCTTTTCAAGGTAAATACAATGTATACCGAACCGTTCATTAGTAATTAGGTTGAAATTGCTACCTTTGTTACATAATCAGGCCGATCATAAACAAGTAGTATTGTAATATGTTTACCTGTACATGTTCATTTCGGCAGGTTGGATTACACAGTTAAGTTTTAATTAGTATGTTCAGTATCTTCATGAACGTTAGAACACAGACCAACCATTGGTAGACCACCAACAGTGAGTTGGGTCAGATCGAGAGATGTATAGATGAGGTACACTTTAGTTTAGGCCGGTTCAAGCTAAATTAACATGGTTTAATTTACAGAAGATCATGTGTAGTGATTTCGACAAGTTGTGTACACACGCAAGATAATAGGAACAACATTCCACACATATAGCAAAATACAAATGGACAAATTCTTGTACAAAGGGATAAGTAAATCGAAACTAAGCAGTTACGACTGTTCAACATGTTCCTGTGTCTGTCCTATAAGCAGTTAAGTCATTTTCTTTCAAAACGTTCACAACCAGCAATGCTGAAATGAAGTCAGTTTATAGGTAGATTACTATATATTGTTTCCTAATAGTATCCTCATTTTTGTTTCGAGTATCCTGTCGAATAGTCACATACTTCTCAAACCAGTAGAAAAATGTTTGTCGAATTAAGTTGCAGACCCAACAGCAAGTACATATAGAAAGTTACTTAGCGGCTGTTAAAGTTACTAACCACGAAACGAAATTGAAACATAGTGCACGGATCCGAAACAAAAACACATATACTAATGTTGTATTGTATTACTAGCTAGCCAATATCGATCCACTACATATATAACCTTTCTTGCTGGTCTTTTTCGACCTAAATCAAACAAAAATATTGTTTCATAAGCACAAAAAACGCGCTTGTGATCCCAGACTTCTCTCCTCGACTTGTGGTTCAACTATTTAGAAGTGTTCTTGGATCTGCATTGCAACAAATGAGATCAGTCACGGAACATAAGATCGAACTAAACTAAGGGTGTACATAACGGATGAATATGATGTATACCTAGTTGGTTAATAGCCTCCGAGCTTTTCATTAGTCTTATTCTTTTACATGTTTCAACAAACATCCTAAAAAAACATAACACAAAGCCATTAGATTATATTTCCAGAGGCCGGCTGATCTAGAAAGAAATGCACCGGGACACAATATACAAACGAAAACTTACTTCCATGGAACGTCCCCGACTAGCATCCAGTCACCATCTTTATCTTCATATGTCGGAACATGCTGCGATCTATTTACATGATCATCAGTCATCTTCTCATTCACTACATTGCCAAAACATTGATCATCATCAAGTTAACACAACTCAATATCATATCTGAATAACTGGATCATTACACGACCAATGACTACTAATATCAATCAGTAAGTACTTACGGATGGTGGTGAAGCACGAAAACATGTCTTCAAAAGCGCAAAGAAGCTGTTTGTAACTTGTGTATGATTCTAGGTTTACTTTTCTCAAATATGGAGCTCCATCAACTGCCACCTTTACGTACTTGCAGCCACTCTTTGTCGTGTTCTTTCTGTATGATCGCACCGGCGGCCATCCTACCACTCGTTCCCTGTAATATCAACCAACAATTTTTACTACATATACGTACTTTCGTCAATAAGACCTTATATAGTCGTCCTTAAAATATATTCATAGCTGATTAGATCTGCATATATGAGCTTATAACCACTTGTAATTTGTAAAGTAGGGTTTCATATAGTCATTTTCAGATCGAGTCATGCACAAAAATTCTTTGTGAGCTACTACAACAACAACAATACTCAATCCCACCGGAGCGAGGTATGAGTAGGTGATGTAGACAGTCACATCCCTACCCGAGGGTTAAGGCCTAAGGGACTACTTCCAGAAAGACCTCCGACAAGTGTGTGTGCAAGCAAACAGACAATATGTAAGGTGTGTGCGAGGAAACAGTGACAATGACATAAACGAAAGCATATAAAGCAAAAACATACAAGCGAGCAAAGACATAAACACATATATACAAAGAAACAAGGAAGCGTGCAGGCCAAAATAAGGGAAAAAAAGACACTAGGGGTACATAAGATCAAAATTCACAGGCAACATATAAGAAGATAAAGCAAAACACACAAAACAATCATATTTACAGGCATTAAACACAAAAATTCTTTGTGAACTATTCAACTTAATTTACAGCATTTTTAATCAAAGGTATGCAGTTTTTTCTTATGATAACTAATGGCTTTAGTTGAACATTAACAAACATGCATGAATAAGAGGAATAAATCTATAGATCTAGAACGTTTAATGTTTAACTAAAGTTATATATAGATATAGAGCCGGCCAACTTCATAGTATTGTATGACGACATTGAACGTTTAGTTCCTTTACAATGCAAAATCAACAACATTAACTTACTTTGATACATGCTTTCTCGAATCGGATTCTGAACATTCAGAATCGGATGGTTTCAAATACACCACATCCGAAAACTGTCGTTTTGTACCAAGCTTTCTTTCTCGAGACTCTCCAGGTAACGCTAATGTAAGCTCCATTTCATCATAGTCATTGTTACTATCTTCTCGATCAGCAGTTGTTTCACGAGTTACATTCGACATTAGGCCCCGGTGCTTCCTCAGTGATCGATAAAACTTCAAGTTTACAGAAATGTTAAGATGTTAATAGCAAAAACGCGTTGGTGTTGTGTATATAATGTTGAATATATATAGGGGAAAAGCCATGTTGTTAAACATGACCAATGGGAAAATGACACGTGGCATATCATATGTTATGAATTCATGGGACTTTCGTGGGTCCTTGTTTTTAAAATATGGTAATTAGTCTTTCTTAATTTATCTTGTCGGGGATTTTGTTATCTTGTAACGTAAAAAAAAACATAATAAAAAAAGTCAAAAACAAATATTCAAACCCGTGATTTTTTTTCCTAAAAAAGTTACTCCGTGTGATTTTAGTTGGAAACAAATCATTCACACTCATGATAATTTATATGAAAAGTTAATCTAACCTAAAACATCTTGATTCACACAGCACCTCTAAATCCATGCTCGTTCAGACATGTTACCCTACCCGCTCATTTTACCACCTCTACACCGGTAACTCTAACGCAAAAACCATTTAAAATTATTGTGACCTTTAATCAAAGACGAAGTTTCACTACATAATGCAATGTTCATGTGTTTTTCAAATTAGGGAGAATTAAGATCGAACATGATATATATTTCACAAAAACTTTCCGTTTGACTATTTTATGAAAAAGTTTGCATTGCGATTATATATATATATACATATATCCAAATTAGTTATCTCTAAAGTTGTCTTTATAGGAGTGCATGTGGTGTTACTGAAATGCTTAACGAATGCCACCAAATTTCATGCACTTTTAATACGCTAGAAGGGTACCCGCGTAATATGGCGGCGGGTATCCGATGACTATTTTTTTGACGAGCAAATGTTTTTCAGGGGTCCGGTGGTGGAGGGGTCTTGTGGTGGCGGCAATGACGGTGGTGGCGAAAGTAAGTGAGCCTAGAGAGAACCTGTCCATGGGTTGTGTGTGTTTTTATGTGTTTAGTGTGTGATAGGCGTATGTGTGGTATGTATACTTATTGTTGTTGTTACAAGTTTTAATATTGTTTAAATGAGATGCATCAATATTGGAGGATTTACAAGTATGATAATTTAAGACATTAATTAAATGTATGTTGAAATTTTTATATTTAGCAAAAGTATCTTGTTTTTTATAAAAATAGTTTTGGTCTTAAAAATTTTAAAACTACTATAATTAGAATGGGTTAAACATTTTATAAAAGAGTATAAATATGTAAAATGTATGTGTGTGATTAAAGGTCTCATTGTTATAATGCTAATTACCTATTATATTAGTTTGGTTATTCAAAACACGTAATTAAGTTTTGAAAATGCAATCCTAAATACACTCAAGCCGGATTAACGTATATAGATCACCTACGGATAAACATGCATGCTTTGAGACATACTTTTTTGTGTATGTGAACTTAATATATAATATTTAAATATTATTAAAGATACACAAACAACGTTTTACATATATAAGACATTAAATAAACACCGTCATAGCTTGAGACATGACAAAATGATTAAAATGAGAGACAAAGCTTGTGGAGATGTTTGTGTGCTAATTAAAGAGTTGTCATCTTTTCCGGACCAAATGAACCCAATTCGTGCATATTCTATTTAATAGTACTTATAAGAGTTAACATATAGAAAGTTACTTAACGGCTGTTAAAGTTACTTAACGGCTGTTAAAGTTACTAACCACGAAACGAAATTGAAATGTAGTCCATGGATCGGAAACAAAATCACCACGCATGTTACAGTACTAATGTTGTATTGTATTACTAGGTAGCCAATATCGATCCACTACATATATAACCTTAATTTCTTTCTGGTCCTTTTCGACCTAAATCAAACAAAAATATCGTTTCATAAGCACAAAAAACGCGCTTATGATCCCAGACTTCTCCTCCTCGACTTGTGGTTCAACTTCTTAGAAGTGTTCTTGGATCTGCATTGCAACAAATGAGATCGATCAGTCGCGGAACATAAGATCGAACTAAACTAAGGGTGTACATAACGGATGAGTATGATGTATACCTAGTTGGTTAATAGCCTCCGAGCTTTTCATTAATCTTATTCTTTTACATGTTTCAACAAACATCCTGAAAAAACATAACACAAAGCCATTAGATTACATCTCCAGAGGCCGGTCGATCTAGAAAGAAATGCACCGGGACACAATATACAAACGGAAACTTACTTCCATGGAACATCCCCGACTAGCATCCAATCACCATCTTTATCTTCATATGTCGGAACATGCTGCGATCTATTTACATGATCATCAGTCATCTTCTCATTCACTACATTGCCAAAACATTGATCATCATCAAGTTAACACAACTCAATATCATATCTGAATAACTGGATCATTACACGACCAATGACTACTAATATCAATCAGTAAGTACTTACGGATGGTGGTGAAGCACGAAAACATGTCTTCAAAAGCGCAAAGAAGCTGTTTGTAACTTGTGTATGATTCTAGGTTTACTTTTCTCAAATATGGAGCTCCATCAACTGCCACCTTTACATACTTGCAGCCACTCTTTGTCGTGTTCTTTCTGTATGATCGCACCGGCGGCCATCCTACCACTCGTTCCCTGTAATATCAAATTTTTACTACATATACGTACTTTCGTCAATAAGACCTTATATAGTCGTCCTTAAAACATATTCATAGCTGATTAGATCTGCATATATGAGCTTATAACCACTTGTAATTTGTAAAGTAGCGTTTCATATAGTCATTTTCAGATCGAGTCATGCACAAAAATTCTTTGTGAGCTACTACAACCACCACTACTGCACAAAATTTGTTTTCTATAACATTTTAGAACGTTTTATTTTGAAAGTGTTCCAAAAGAAACACAATTAACCCATCATTTCCAAATTATTATTTTTAGGAACGTTCATTTGAAAAGAGTTCCAAAATAATCTTTTGGAGCGGTTCTCCCGTAGGTGTTCTAAAAGATATTTACTTTTTGGAACGATTTTTAAACAAAAGTTCCAAAAAGAGCGTCTATGGTTCGAATTTTCGCCCAATTTTATCCTAGCGCCAAAAATTTCGATTATTAGAAATGGTTTAGTCAAAAAGTGTTTCGAAGTGTTTCGGATATTACAATTTTTTTTTTATTATTTGGAACAATTACAAAAAAACCGTCCTAAGGCCTTGTTTTCCATCATTCTATTCGATCCTATCTACTCACAATTTTCATTTACATTTTCCCTTCTCCCCAAAAACCCTTAATCGAATTGAGATAGCAGCCACCAAACCTTCAATTATCAAACCCTTCTCTAATCCTTCCTCAATCCTTCTAAAACCCAGTAAATCTTCCAAATAACACCACCATTTTGACCTCAAACGATCCAAGAATAAAGGTGCTTCTTTCATGATTTTAACTTAATAATTTGAGGTAGTTTTTCCACACTTTTTATTTGTCATATGAATTATGCGTGTTTTAGTGATTCTTTGTGAACTTGTTAAAGTTATATTTGGCCATTTCATATGTAACTATTTTCTTGACTTGAAATGCATCATATGGTCATATTATATATGTATATATCTATAAGCTTTTTGTTCGAGTGGCTGGGTGCAAAAAACAAAGAAAGAAAGTGAGAAGACAACAACAAAAATATGACAAGTAGATTAGTGGATAGTGATACGGGGCTAAGATTTGCTTCATGGATTGGAGTTGAGGCGCGAGCACATGTTTCTTATCTCAAAGATTGGAAACAAGTTATCTAGCTAGAGAAGGATCGAATGTGGCTTGCGGCCAAGATATTAGCTATATTTAAACTTAATACATGTGCTTTCATCTATTTAACATATGTAATGTGTTACTTAATTAGTAGTTTGCTATTAAAAACATTAGAGAACTTGGAATATTAGCGATGATGTAGCCAGTGATAACAAAGCGGTGCTTGGCAGGATGAATGAATGTCATGGAAAATTCAAAACGAGACTATAATTCTGGAGATACTTCAGGCGACCTCGAGCTTGGGTGGATCGGTCTTGGATTTGCTTTAGGGGACCTTGAGCTCGGGCAGATCTTTCAATAGATTTGATGGCAATGAGGTATCTAACCCAACTTTTAACACACGTCCAAAGGCCCATAATTCTGTTGTCCATATACTATTTTGATGTTAAAGAAACAACATATAAAAGCTGAAAAGAAAAAAATATAACCCTTTTCCGGCTGTGCAAACATTATCCCATTCAAAACATATAAATTCTAGGATAATACAAGTTTGTGTTGTAAAAATCAGCACATAAAAATGTAAAAATCAGCATAAAATTCGCATATGTAAATCATTTATACCTATATTAACTATTTATACTTATATTTGTGTTGTTTCATATGTGTATGTGTTTATTATTTGATTTTAGTGTAACCAACAAAGAAAGACACTTAGGAATGCGGTTACCATGTGATGAAGTGGATTCTCGACTTTTTTAGTGTCCTACAACATGGATACCCTGATAATGTAAGTATTAAGTTTGGTCTATCGCAATAAATCATACTGGTATCTTTTATGAAAGAATTAACTCTTTTTTCTATGCTTACTTGTAGATTCTTAGATACTTCACAACGAGAATGGCGATACCCATGCCATTTATTGACAAAATGGTATGTGATGCGAGTAAATCGTTTTACGGACTTTTCGCGGACCATGTAAAGAAAGCATTTAGCTATATAGTTGGTGTATGGATGTAATTTTTGGGTTTAGAACATTGATGTATGTCTCTGCTTTTGAACTAAGTTTGCTTATAATGTATGAAGTTGGTTAAATAGCTTTTCGACAAAGTTTGGTCGTAATAAATGAATTTGGTATTGTAGATTGTTGGATAAATTTGGTGTTGTGAATAAGCTTTTTTATTTTGGTTGAAAATGTTCTGGAAAATGGGTTGCTGCATGAACAAAATGGGTTATTCACGAATACAGTGGGTTGCTGCATAAACCCTTTTTGCGGGAAAGCCGAATGATTTCTGGAACGTTTCTCAAAATAGTGTTCCATAAAGGTGAACGGTTTTGGAACGTTTTTAGCAAAAAGCGTGCTAATATATCAGATTTTGTTACCAATTTTTGGTCATGTTATAGAACGTTTTATGATAAAACCATTCCAAAAAGATGCACGTTTGGAACGCTTATTTTGACCGCTCTCAAAAGTTTTGCTCTTTTGGAACAGTGACATAGAGAACGGTCTCAAAAACGTTCCTAATACCCTTTATAAACGTTCCAAAATGCAAATTTGTATACTAACAACAACAATACTCAATCCCACCGGAGCGAGTTATGAGTAGGTGATGTAGACAGTCACATCCCTACCCGAGGGTTAAGGCCTAAGGGACTACTTCCAGAAAGACCTCCAACAAGTTTGTGTGCAAGCAAACAGACAATATGTAATTAGGTGTGTGCGAAGAAACAGTGACAATGACATAAACGAAAGCATATAAAGCAAAAACATACATGCGAGCAAAGACATAAACGCATATATACAAAGAAACAAGGAAGCATGTAGGCCAAAATAATGGGAAAAAAGGCACTAGGGTTACATAAGATCAAAATTCACAGGCAACAAATAAGAAGATAAAGCAAAACACACAAAACAATCAAATTTACAGGCATTAAACACAAAAATTCTTTGTGAACTATTCAACTTAATTAACAGCATTTTTAGTAAAGGTGTATGTAGGGTTTTTTTCTTATGATAACTTATAGCTTTAGTTGAACATTAACAAACATGTATGAATAAGGGGAATAAATCTATAGATCTAGAATGTTTAATGTTAACTAAAGTTATATATATATATATATATATATATATATATATATATATATATATATATATATATATATATATATATATATATATATATATATATAGCCTGGCCAACTCAAAGTATTGTATGACATTGAACGTTTAGTTCGTTTACAATGCAAAATCAACAACATTAACTCACTTTGGTACATGCTTTCTCGAATCCGTTTCTGAACATTTAGAATCGGATGGTTTCAAATACACCACATCCGAAAACTGTCATTTTGTACCAAGCTTTCTTTCTCGAGACTCTCCAGGTAACGCTAATGTAAGCTCCATTTCATCATAATCATCGTTACTATCTTCTCGATCAGCGGTTGTTTCACGAGTTACATTCGACATTAGGCCCCGATGCTTCTTCAGTGATCGATAAAACTTCAAGTTTACAGAAATGTTAAGATGTTAATAGCAAAAACGCGTTGGTGTTGTGTATATAATGTTCAACTAGCAGGGTCCCCGCGCGATGCAGCTGCGGGCACCATGTAATTTAATTTTTTCGGCTAATAATTTATTTTATTTCTACATTTTTTGGCAATAGCTTTGCTGATTAGTTTTTTATGGCAAAAGTTTGATGAAATTTTGCTTAGTTTGTATTATTTTATTTTATTTATTTATTTATTATTATTATTATTATTATTATTATTATTATTATTATTATTATTATTATTATTATTATTATTATTATTATTATTATTATTATTATTATTATTATTATTATTATTATTATTGTTTAGTAGTTTGCTTGGTTTGTACAATATGTGAACATATTTTAGTTTATTATGTTCTTTTTGTCAATAAATTTATGGATATCAAAAATTTCGTTTAGCTCGTGTCCGTTCGGGCTCGAGCCTGTTTGACCCGTGCCCGTTCGAGCTCGAGCCCATTTGGCCCATTGCCCGTTCGGGCTTGAATATTTGTATAATTTGCTTTATTATTTGTATTAGTGACATTTAATGCAGGAATTGTATTTAAGTTGGTTGTATAATATGCTTGATAATTTATATTTTTTTATGTAAATGGGTGTTTTAATAAGTGTATTAATCGTATTTATTGACAAGTTAATTAATTGTATTTAATGTACATAATAATTTATTTATTGTACTAGCTTAAAGACCCGTGGATTCACGGGGTTTTTAAAGAAATATTAAAATGAGATGATAAGTTTAAAATAAACGTGTACATGTTCCCTAAAAAATGACCAATAGATAATGAAAGATTTTCGAAGGTTGCATGACGATAAATGACGATTTAAAAAAATAAAAGTCCATTAAGATGATGTGTACAAATCTGAGCATCAGGTACGAAAATACGTGACTTATTCAATAAACGTGCATGAATGATATCGTCCACCAAGTAAATGGGTTTAATAGCAAAGGTATGTAGTTAACGTCAAACAGATTTGAAATCCATTTGTAGTTCATGTCCGGCTAAATATGAAGTAAAAAAAAAGTAAATTGTTGGTAAGAGTTCATGTAAATTGTAAGAATGATATAAAACGGAAAAAGTGTTGACTAACATTATGAAAAACATATAGAAAGTAGCAATAATACATATAAAAGAAAATATACAATATGGATCATGACATATTAGAAGATTTGTGATTAACTGATATACAAATCATGGGCTTCGTATTAATATCTTTGGTTAACTTAATATGGTTAATATTTTGGATGATATAAGTACTATTAGTAGGACTATATAAGTAATTGTAGTAAGATACTCTTAATATCTGGAAATTTGTAATGAAATTAGTTTATTTAGAATGTTTGCAATAATGAAATTAGTTATATAGTTAAACACAGTTTGTATTTAAATCTTACTTGCTTCAATATGTAAAAATTATGAAGAGATCAATAAGGACCTTATTCTATTTAGTATGTTTGCAACACTGAAATTAAGGTTGCAAAGCTATTAATCTATTATAGTGTTTGAAATTTTATATCTTTCATTTGTTTTCATAGAAATTGAATTTGACACTATGACTAATAAGCGTTGCAAATGGAGATGTGTGCAGCTTAGCCTACTCCAATGGTGCTTATATAGGCACTAATTTAGTGTTTACGTTTATTTCATAATACAAAATATAAAAAAGGCAACCAATGAATCCCATGGGATTCACTCCTATAATTTTAGGGTTCTAACAAAATATCAAATTCGAATTCAAAAATTAGGAGACTTACATGGGAAAATATGTTGACATTGTTACCCAAAATAAATGAAATCAAGCTCTAATGCATCATTCAAACGATTAAGACACCATCAATGCTAATTATGCCTTGACAAAAATAAGTGAAAATAATTATAATATACTTAAAAGTATCTCCATCAGTATACAAAATCGGTGTCATAATTGCCTTTACAAATTTAATTATAGTGCTTAATTTATTTATTAAATATATATCATTGACATATTTGTGATCATGTAAACTATGAAAATTTTTATTAAAGAAGATGTATAATAAGATGAAGATTGCATGACATATTTGAAAAGATTAGTAAGTGAATGGACTTATAAGTGGGCTTTTTATGGGCTGTAAATTAAAAAGATATTTTACATTTATCGTGTATATATATACCAAATGCACATAAATTGTTGTAAAAAAAAGTACGTATTTTATCAAGAAGTATTTTCATGGATAAAAAAAGGTAATTTCTTTTAAGTTTTAAGCAGTGTTGATTCTATATTGTGATAATTATATACAATAAACATAAATCTTATAACTATGTTGTTATGACCATTGATTGATGTTCGACAAAAATTAAACATGAATGTTTTATATTTAAAATATTATCCCAAAGTTTTTTATGATTATACAATAACGGTGAGACTATCAAATAAATTAACTTTAATTATGGTTGTTTCGATATATTTTGTATAAGTATAATTTGGTATTGTTGTGTGTTATTAGATAATTAATACTTTTGATGTTTGTTGTAATTATTTGTATGTGCGTAGTTGTTTGTTGGAGTTGGATAATACCTTGGACCGTACAAATCAAATCGATGAAGAGAAAGCAAATGATATGAAAGAAGTTGTCAAAGATGAGAAAGTTGAGTCAATGAATAACATAGCTTTTGAGAATGAAAGTGTGAAGAATTTACATTTGCAGTTTCCTGCTGTAAATGTGGCATTGCAAATTAATGATTCAAAAAAGAGAACTATTTCTGATCTTGTTGATACTGAGTCACAAGAAGTTAAAGATTTGGAGAAAAAGAAGAACAAAACAAAATATGATGCCGATTTGTTGAGTGGTAAAACAAAAAATAAATGGTTAGATGATATTCATTGGTTGAATTGCGGTTATACAGAACCTTATGAGGACGATGATTGTTACTGTCCAGTTTGTCAAGAAACATGTACGTGTGTTCCTGGAGAATGTAATTGCTCAAGACATTAACTGTCAATGTTTATCATGAAATGTGTTATGATCTATCTATATTAAAAATATTTATAATATGGTTGAATAAATTTTATTTTCTAATTTGTTTTTTTTTTTTTTTTTTTAAATAAATTAGCATAACATAATTAGTTTGTATTAATATTTAGTTAGATGAGTTTATATTAATATTTGTACAATCTGATTCAATGTCAAATAAAATCATGGTATACAAATAAACAATTCAACTTCAATCTTTTTATATACATGGTTTGTACACTTCAAGTTATTTGTGCTTACATGTACATCCAAACACTTGTTATAATGTTGTTTGCAGCATTAACAAAATGCTTTGATACATTATGATTTCATTTGTTAACAACAAATATTTGTATTAATATTTAGTTAGATGAGTTTATATTAATATTTGTACAATCTGATTCCATGTCAAATAAAATCATGGTATACAAATAAACAATTCAACTTCAATCTTTTTATATACATGGTTTGTACACTTCAAGTTATTTGTGCTTACATGTACATCCAAACACTTGTTATAATGTTGTTTGCAGCATTAACAAAATGCTTTGATACAAACGGATTTCATTTGTTTGTAGCAAGTACCAATCCGACCCTAAGCAAACATTTGTTAGAATATATACATGCTGTGAATTTAAGTACCATTCATTTGTTTAGACTGTGCAAGTACTTGTTAATATAAAAGAACATATAATTCCTATTATCTAATGTGCTTTGTTGAAGAAATGTATGAAAACAAATACTGGACAAAACCTTGAAGTTTTTTTCATTAAAATAAATAAAAGAGGGTACATAAAAGAAAAAAATTATACATCTTGAAACCTAATCTAACTTAGGAGATTTCTCAATGTCAAAGGCCAAATGAGCATCTTCATAAGACAGCCCATCCAAATCAACATCAGAGGCTTCATCTTCCTCTTTAACATCGACAGCCTTGGACCGAAACCGAGAAAACTCCCTTTCATCTTTAGCAAGCTGCAGCAAAGCTTTTTTGGCTGCTATTTTCTTCTTTTTTGCTTCCCACCACTTCAAATAAAAATTCACATCCCATTGCTCTTCTTCACCTACACATAGCATTCGATCTTTAAAAATTTTAAACTCAGAGTATTAATGACATATTAAGTAGAAGAAGATGTAAACCTTTCTTAACACGTTTCACCTACACATAGCTTTCCACACATTCACTAAAGTCCTCATGAAGCATCAAGATGTTGAATATCTTATGAGAATGAAGATGGACTTCCACCATGAAAATCCATCCAGGATCAATCATATCAATGTTTATGGACCATGGAGGGAGTTTGCTGGAAGGGTTGGGTTTCGTCCAAGGAAATTGATAAGGTTCAGGTTCATGTACACGGTTGAAGATCTGGAAGCTGCTGATAACGAACCGACTCATTATCCAGTATTTCATATCTGTTAGGTTGAAGGAAAACAATGTTTATGCTAAACTTTTAATGTCTGTTGCTATTAGCTGTCTTTTGGGATTATGGTTTGTATGGCTTTGGGATCATCATGACTTGTTAAGTCTGTCTTAGACATTTCTATATTAAGTATGTAATAGTTTATTAAGCAAGTTTCAGGTTATGAACAACACTATATAATGTTAGTAATGTAGCTTGTCTGTTTGGATTTCTATGTTATTAAAAGCTTATGTTAATCATGGTTTAATGATTGTCTGAGACACACAACTAAAAGGTGGATGGATATAACTAATCATAAGTAGATAACACACTTCTCATTAATAAATTCAAGTAAAATGAAATGTGAAGACAATATTGTCGACATAAGTGCTTGAATAGGAAAATAACGTATGTACTCATTCTAATATCTTCGAGCAGCCCTTAGATTAGCCTCTACGTGTCCACTTATCCATCCGTTTCTTTCCCACCGTCTTTGGAGCCACCTTTGAGGATTTGGGTCAATAAGAGTTGGATAGCAACGGTGAGCCAAGTAGATATCCAAAGCATGACCAACGTTAATTTCTGATAGCCAGGCATCAATATACCATTCAAGTTCTATCTTACGAAGACTATATGCATCTTCCATTTGGACAGACGGAACACGTAAGTAGTAAGCAAATACATCATTGTATTGACTAAGATGCTGGGCAACTAAACGTCGAATGCTGGTTAAAGTTATATTAATTGTTGAAACGTTGCATATCATAAGTTCATCGCCTCCCCAATAATCGTAAAGAACATTTGTAGTTACAACTCTACCACCATGGTGAATGCATATATCAATGGTAGGAGGAGCTTCACCAAATTCACTAAAGAAATTTCAACAATGACCATAAGATAACAAAATCAAATATATGACAAACACTTAAGATAACAACTTTATAACTTACTTGTAAGCCATAATCCGACGATTACCATTGTTGAAGCGTAAAGGCATTTGTTGTGTATGGTGTTGTGAAAAAATGAGATTACATTGAGAATTTATATAACGTAATGAGTAGTATAAATATAGAAGTAATATATAAACTTTAAAGGTAGTATATTGATGAAGCAATTTCATTAATTATGTCGACTAATGAATAATATAACTTTAGCAACAAATTATACACATTTAAGGTTTTATATTACACAAAGATTTGATAGTTTTGAGGTTGTGAAATATGGAAAGGATTATGTAAACTTGTTTTACAATATGCTTTTTCTAAAATAAAAGAAATTGTTTGAATTTCATTTAAAAATAGATGAAAACATTACAACGAATATAATAGATTGACAAAATGAATTGGACATGCCCAATCATTTTTAAAACAACAATGTCTAAAAATAGGTATCCTAAATCTAAGACAAAAACCATTGACTATATAATTATACTGAAGACTAAGCAACGTCTCGTAGTTCTTCATCGGCATTTACTCACCAATAAATCTTGAGCAAACCGTACCTTGGGTACGCTTGACTTGAATCAATCTTTAAACTTGCAGAGTAAGTGCCTGTTACAAAAACCAACAAAGGCAAGAATGATAATAACTAATCTATGAATGATTAGTATATATAACCTGCATATAAATTTCAATTGCATAGACTAAAAGAATGTTCACAACTGAAAGGGACTCCCCATTCAGAAACTCAAACAAAACAATGTCCAAAAAGATAAATTCAAACGCCACAACCAATTGTCTCAAAAGTAATTGGGACTCCCCAAGAAAAAACCAATGTTCAAAATGTGTTTATGCATAATGAATATGCAATCTGTTTTGGACAAATATTCGCAGTCCATAACTGGGTTCACTCAAATTATTGCAAGCCTCCAATATAAATGTTTGGAACATATTCATTGCTTTTTCTCCATTTTTATATCCACAAGCTGCCTTTTGGTCTTAGAACACTCAGAATCTGGCTCCAGTGGAGAAGCCCGTTTACCGCTATTGCTTTTTGGAGGACTTGTTGCGGTACTCTTCAACACATCTGTTGGCGTCACATTTTCATCGGTTTGGGATTCTAGATCCTGCAAATATTAGCTGTGAGTTTAGATGAATGTGTTCAAACTTACTATGTTATTGCATATGTTTCATATAGTTCTATACTTACCAACACAGAAACATCAACAACCTTAGAACTTGTTGCCTCAGAATCCTATTAAATAAAGATAAGGTTAACAATGTCCAAAAAATATGTATATTGCAACTAACATTAGTATCATTCAAAGTGTACTTTTGGGATTACCTTTGCAGGCGTAACAGACGCGGTGAGTGCAGTCAGAATATCCACATCATCCGAAAGGCGCAAAACAGTAAACACAGGCAACATCTTCTTCAGATTATATTCATCGATAGTCACTTTGAAGGCAAGCCTTTTACCAACCAATCCAGTTATTTCATTAGGGAATACTTGTTGTTCAGAACTCTACAAATCATATTTGTATGTAATTGAAATGAGAAAAGTACAACATGAAACAATAATCTCAATTGCATAATATGTGGCTACAATGTATTCACCTTTAAGCCATACTTTTCGCAAAGTTGATATGCTGATCTACCCACCAACGACTGCACTTCATCATTGAACAGAGACAGCGACATCGTGCCAGATTCATCTTGAACACGTACTTGCAGGCGATAGCTATATAAGAGTTATTTTGATACAGATTATATTGTTCATCTTACTATATCAAAAGAACAGATTTATAAATTTCAATTTTACATGTGAAAACGCAACGTACATTGATTTTATGCCTTTAACAACTTCATTGCACTTGGTGCATCTCCACTGATCAGCATAACTTAATGATTGCGATGTAGTATCATCATCAAGATCAACAAACTCACTATCTTTAACAACTTTCTTGCTACATTTTCTGCAACCAAGATACCACCATCCCTCCTCTTCTTGTATCGCAATTATCGTCCCAACAATAACAGATGCGATGTTCTGTGTGCAACACGCCAAGTATATTACAATTCATATTTTTGTACAGATAATAAAAGAGTAATTTTCACATAAGTGTGGTATACCGTTTCAACATCCAAGAGCTCGACAATATTTTTCACAGGATACTTGGTCAAAAAATCATCCTTTGTTGAGAATTTTGAGCCAGCAGATATACGTGATGCTGTATTCTCAGATGGTTCAACATCTTGCCTTGAAAACAACCTAAAAACATTAAAAGTATCAGTTGTTCATACATATAACAATGTATTATATAAATCTATGTAACAGTGTATCTCAAAATTACCTTAACCTATATGATTCAACATCTTTGAATTCATCTCCACTTATGGGTTGGTTCGCATTAAACAGAAACAACTTGGTTCCATGATAACCATTTTGAACATACATTTTACCTATACAGAGATATGATTCAGAACCAATTAAAATAGCGCATTGTTATATAAATTGAATTGTATTATATAGATAGATAGGTGATTTCAGATTGTTTACCATCCCAAGCTTTCATCATTGCCAATGAAAGAACAATCATGATTTTACCATGATCGTTAGTTGCCTTCAAGAAGTCATTGAATTGTTGTGCAAATACTCCCCACAACGTGCAGTTAAGCTCATTACCACTACAAAATGTAATTCATTCATATGTGGACCATAAAAGCCATTTCAAGCATCAATATAAAATTAACGCTTCATATACATAATTTCAAGAGTTATAGAACTTACTCAGCATCAATAAGGGTTAATGGCTTCTTTTTACCCTTGTTTCCATTCTTATCGTAGTTATCCAGCTCTTGGCAAGCAGTGACATGTCCAATAACATCTGAAAATGTATGTCAATTGAATAGCCTCATTACATCCTTTGTTTCATCTTAAGAATTTAGGCCAAAAATATGAATTTTAATTCAAAACAGAACATCAAAGATTAGACCACATACCAAACTGACCATCCTCTTCTATCTGCATATCCGTTATGGATTTGTAATCTCTGAATTCAAATCCATACCTTGAACCTTCAAAATCATTACACGGTTCACACAATGTATTGCTCAAGAAGCTTAGACATAACGCATTCTTTACAATCCTATACTTGGGCTGTATTTCACCAAGAGAGTATCTCTCCAACGTAACAGTAGCTCCTTCAACCAACTTATGTTTAAACTGAGATACATTATTCATCCTTCATGTGGCCTGCATTTTGGTATTCTGCCAAAAAATAATAACATTAATTCCATATTGCATGTAAACTTTGACAATATCTACATAACAAATTTCAAAATTAAATAGGCAGCTTTGTTCTCTAACAATAGCTCCTTACTTATTAAACAAAATGGCAGCTTTGTCCTCTAACAATAGCTCCATATAACAAAATACGTGGGCAGCTTTGTCCTCTAACAATAGCTACCCATTATAAAAATTATGCTAACTTATTAATCCGTATATACACATTAGTGTAAAATATGGTTACCTGTTCATCCATAAGTATCATCTCCAGATTTTTAACATGAGGCTTGTTGTACATTTCTTGAAACCAACATCTTAAAACACGAACTCTCAAGGTAATGTTGTCCTTGACAGCCGATAAATCTTTGATATAACCTGAAACAAAGATTGCCATAAAGAATATAATTTGACACTATGACTAATAAGCGTGGAGAATGGAGATGTGTGCAGCTTAGCCTACTCCAATGGTGCTTATATAGGCACTAATTTAGGGTTTACAAACGTTTCATAACGCACAATATAAAAAAGGCAACCAATGAATCCCATGGGATTCACTCCTATAATTTTAGGGTTCTAACAAAATATGAAATTCGAATTCAAAAATTAGGATACTTACATGGGAAGATATGTTGACATTGTTACCCAAAATAAATGAAATCAAGCTCTAATGCATCATTCAAACGATTGAATCACAATCAATGCTAATTATGCCTTGACAAAAATAAGTGAAAACAAACCTTCCATGAGAAGTAACCATATGATTTATTCAAACAATGAAACTGAAAATTAATGGGATTGAATACCTTACAAAAATAACCCAAGAATGAGTTGTAACTTGTCATTCAAACGTTTGAATGAGATTAGAAGGAGTGAGGAGAATTAATTACATTGATTAAGATTAAACAACTAACAAAAATAACCCAAATAAGAGTTGACCACACATATAATGCCTTTGAATGAGATTAGGAGGAGCGTTTTTTATTAATGATGATTAAAGACATAACAAAAATAACTCAAAGAAGATGAATACCGTGAGTTTATTTGCCATGGTTGACTATTTTGACTTTTTTTTTTCTTTAGAGATGCATTGGAGGTGTTGTACATTGTATTCTAATTAAGGAATTTTAGGCCAAAATTTAATGTAAATTTTTAATGCTCCTGCTTTAGGGCACTTGTGCAAAACCTTATTTTATTAGTTAAAATAGATTTAATGTTAGTATTAATTGTATGTTAAAATTAAATATGAGGGAATTTCTATAAGTAGCATTTATTGTTGTACTTATAGCTTTATAAGTTGTATTACTTAATTTTAAGTATTTCTATTAATAGTAGGCGTTCATGCTTTATAATATGGTATGATATATAGAGGAAAAGCCATATTGTTAAACATGACCAATGGAAAAATGACACGTGGCATATCATAAAAGGTTACCATGTTATGAATTCATGGGACTTTCGTGGGTCCTTGTTTTTAAAACATGGTAATTGGTCTTTCTTAATTTATGTTGTCGGGGATTTTGTTATCTTGAAACGTAAAAAAAAAAAAAAAAAAAAAAAAAAAAAAAAAAAAAAAAAAAAATATTCAAACCCGTGATTTTTATCCTAAAAAAGTTACTCCGTGTGATTTTATTAGTCGGAAACAAATCATTCACACTCATGATAATTTGTATGAAAAGTTAATCTATGTTTTTACCTAAAACATCTTGATTCACACGGCACCTTTAAATCCATGCTTGTTTAGACATGTTACTCTACCGCTCGTTTTACCACCTCTACACCGGTAACCCTAACGCGAAAACCATTTAAAATTATTGTGACCTTTAATCAAAGATGAAGTTTCACTACATAATGCAATGTTCAAGTGTTTTTCATATTAGGGAGAATTAAGATCGAACATGATATATATTGTAGTAGATATTACGTGTATTGCTATTAGAGACAAATAAAACATAACATAAAAAATCATAAAAGTGTAGAGAACGAATACCGTGAATCATTTGATTATTTAGATCCAAAGAACTCAAACAAGGAAAATATTGAGGCGTGTGATGCTCACACTTTTCTTAAGACAAATTCGTCTTCTCCATGGTGCTTGAGAATCGTGAACGTTTATCTCCCAGGATACAACAACAACGGATAACTCCGTTAGCACAAACGGGTTATCAAGGCGAACCAAAACCGTGTCTTCCCTCTATTACAACCGATACAAAATGAGTCAACATTAAAGTCAACAACAAAGGAGAGGAATTAGTTTTTTTTTTTTTTTTTTTTTTTTTTTTTTTTTTTTTTTTTTTATGTGTTCAAAGAAGAAAAGACTTCCAATATATAGTGAAAGGAGGTGAATGGAAAATAAATGGCCGGATTAATTAACACTATTAATCCTACTAATGACTCATGAACACATAGTTAATATGGTGGTTACATATGACAAAACATTAACATTTTTCTTAAATCCCATTAGTATACATGATGATCATCAATTGTCATTCAATTCAAAAAATTTAACCATAAATTTTCCAACAATCCCCCACATGAATGAAATTGATGACGGGAAACAAAATTCAATGACTCGATGTTGTAATAGAGTTTTGCAGTTGATATTTGCAAAGGATAGGTAGGTGTTACCCTTTGAACCTTCCCTCGTGAAATATACTTAGACTCCTAGCAGCCAGTAGAACTTGATGTCTTTGAACTGTCTGCTGTTTGTAGAGACGACAATATATATTCACACAAATATCTCCTTGACACTTTTTGGTTCTCATAGTTATGTTCGTTATGGTCATGAACATTAGCCTGGTTCTGCGAGAGCTGTTAAGAATTGCGCCCCCACAATTCCTTTAGAAGCGACCCCACTTCTCTCTCACATAGGTTATTCTCGATTAATCATTAAAAGCCATATGTTTAACCTCATATTGTCACTGTTATAGGAATGGACTAGGAAGTTTACCAACTCCCTTAAAAAGTTATGTTCGTTATGGTCATGAACATTAGCCTGGTTCTGCGAGAGCTGTTAAGAATTGCGCCCCCACAATTCCCTTAGAAGCGACCCCACTTCTCTCTCACATAGGTTATTCTCGATTAATCATTAAAAGCCATATGCTTAACCTCATATTGTCACTGTTATAGGAATGGACTAGGAAGTTTACCAACTCCCTTAAATAAATGTGGAGTTTATTACTCCCCCACAGTGACCTCAGTTTATACAAGTAGGTTGTCCTATTGAACCCAGATCTTGGGATCTCCAGTCAGCTGGGTTAGGTTTTCCTTCATATAAACTTTTCAAGGGATTTAGTCTTGTTGATATAAATAATGTTTGTGAATGTTATTAATATTTTTCAATAAACCTATGTTTTGATAATCACAAAACTTAAATCAAATTAAGTCAAGAATAAGGCATAAACAAGTATTTGGTGACAAATATTTACCTCTACATCTTATATCACTTAAGGTATGCATAAACTTAGTAACTTATGCATTACATGATCAAAGGAAATTTTATATTAATACATAACATTATATAAAATGATTTTAACATTTTATATATATTTGTAAATCATTTTTGGTAAAGCTTTATTAAACCACAAAAATATGATTTCAAATTTCCAACCAAAAAGGGCAAATTTTATCCAGAGAATCTTTTCAAACGTTCAGGAGGGCGGCCCCCTTAATTTTACTAGGCGGCCCCCTTAATCATTAAGGGGACCGGCCTATAATTAAGGGGACCGGCAACGCTCCCGAACAGTAAAATCTGACCCTTTAAATACTGGATCATTTTGCACATTTTCCTTACCTTTTTGCACTATAAACTTTCTGATCCAATCCTCTTCTCTAGATCTAAAATCCTTTGATCATATATTTCATAAGTCTTTGTTTCCAAGTGATCCAAAGCTTCATCCATTCAAGTGCAAGAAGAAGAACACTTCTCTACATCCATCTTATTGTAGTGGTGTTGTGTATAGCTAGTTTCATATAGTACTAGTGATAGCTATTTGTTAAGGTGTTGTGAATACTTGTTGATTGTAGAATCTTGGTGTGTTGTAAACTAGTTTAGTAGTAGTGACTTAGTTGTGCATAGAAGAAGGTGTGAAGATTGACTAGGTGTGAAGACGGTGTGAAGTCTTGAAGAAGGTGTGAAGGTGTGATTAAGGTGTGAAGATCACGTGGTGTGATATTTGGTGTGAGATTGGTTCTAGCTACGATTAGAACTCGACATTTAGCTTAGTGTCGTTAACTTGTGTAAGCCAAGGTGTGTAAGGTTTCTCCACCATAAGGAGTTTGTTGACATAGTGAAGAAAACTCTCGAGTGTGGTACTCGGGGAGTGGAGTAGGGCAAGGAAGGTGTCCTTGTAGCCGAACCACTATAAATTCGCGTGTTGTGGTTTGATCTTTCTAACTCTATCTTTTCTTCATTATATTTCAATACTTTCAATATTAGTTTAGACTTGCTCATATTGGTTGTTGCTTGAATTCACTTAAGATCGAATCGAAAGCTTTTATAACCAACAAAATATTTTGGAAATAAATTTAAAAGGACGTAAAACTATTCAACCTCCCCTTCTAGTTTTCCACAATTGGTATCAGGAGCCACGTCGAGCAAGATCTTTAAAATATATTGTATTTTAAAACTTGTAACGATCTATGGAATCTGAAAAATATTTAGAAGGGCAATCTATGCAAAGACCACCACTATTTGAAAGTGATGGATTTTTATATTGGAAAAATCGATTCGAAACTTATGTGAAGTCAAAAGATCTAGATCTTTGGCATGTTATTACTAATGGTGATTTTTTACCTATTCAAAATAACCCGGAAACTAAGAAAGATGAAATCGTACCTTTTGAAAAACAAAATGATGATTTAAAAAGAAAACTTACTAAAAATAATGAGGCAAAAATGGTTATTTATAATGCGCTACCACGTAAAGAGTACGAAAGGATCTTTATGTGTGAAACCGCAAAAGAAATTTGGAACTCTTTACTAATAACTCACCAAGGTAATAGTCAAGTCAAAGATAATAAGATAGATCTACTTGTTCAACAATACGAGCAATTTACGATTCCGGAAGAGAAATCAATTGACAATGCTTTTGCTAGATTTAACACTATCATCACAAGTTTAAAAGCACTTGATGAGAATTTTTCTAGTAAGAATTTTGTTAGGAAGTTTCTTAGGGCTATTCATCCAAAATGGCGAGCTAAAGTGACGGCTATTGAAGAATCGAAGAATTTGTCAACTTTGCAACTCGACGAATTAATTGGAAATCTAAAAGTCTACGAAGTCATCATTAAAATGGACTCCGAAATGGTCAAGGAAAAACGAGAGCAAAGCAAGTCAATCGCCTTGAAAGCTAGAAAGGAATCTAGTATCGAAGATAGCTCATCTTCCGAAAGTGATGACGAAGAATACGCCATGGCCGTAAGAGATTTCAAGAAATTCTTCAAAAGGCGAGGAAGATTCGTAAGACAACCGTACGATGAAAAGAAAACATTTCAAAAGAGTAAAGATGATAAGAACAACAAGATTGAAAGAAAGTGTTTCAAGTGCGGAGATCCAAATCACCTTATTGGAAAATGTCCAATGATGACAAGAGATCAAAATCAAAGAGCATTTGTTGGAGGTGCTTGGAGTGATAGTGATGATGATGAGAATGAAACGACAAAGGAAGAAAAATGTCTCATGGCGAATACACCAAATGAGGTACGTTCCGAAACCGAATATTTTAGTGATGAAAGTATATCATTAGATGAAAAAGATCTAGATAATGAATATATTAAACTATGCAAACTAGGACAACTAGCAATGACCAAAAACAAATCACTAAAATACATTAACAATCAATTAGAAAATGAAGTACTTGAATTAAAAATTAAAATACATCAACTAGAAAAAGGTAAAGAAATTTTTGAAGAATGTAAATCATGTCAAGAGCTTAAAGGTGAAAACGAAATGCTTAGGAAAGAAATTCGCAAACTTGACAAATTTGAAAATAGTAGTCAATCACTTAGTAAAATAATAAGTATTCAAAGAACGTCCGGAGACAAAACCGGCTTAGGATTTAATTCAAATGAGGCTTCAACAAGCGAGATTAAAAATGTAAAATTTGAAAGTGAACTCAACAAACAAAAACCTTTAGAATCTAATCCTAAGTATATACTTATTAATGATAAGAAAATACCTCTTGCCAATGATGAAGAAGTTAAAGATTTTTATAAACCGTCTTTAAAGACCGAAGTAGGATTGTCTAAACCCAAAATAAGATCTAAAACTCCACCACCTAGAAAACCAAATAATTCTCATCCTAGGTCTAAAACACCTCAACCAAGAAGAAATCAAAATAGACAAAACTATAATAACAATAGTAATCAAATGTGGAACTACCAACAAAGCTACAATCCTTGGGGCATTCTACCACCTTTCATGCACCCGAGCCAAATGTTAAACATGTTTGGACCAAATAACTTTGGACCAAAAGGACAATGGAGATCAAATGGCTAGACAAACATTGCTTTAGGCAATCTTGGCTTTTCTCTCAACATAGACTTTTTCAAAGTCTATATTTCATCTTGATGATATTGAAGATTTCTTTTGAAGACCACCGGGTACGCCATTCTTTCACAACTCATTGCCATGCTTAGATAAATATGTATTGTTTGATTTCGTTAATTATTTAGATATAATTTGTCATTGTCTTCTATGTGTTAGAATCACATATATACTTATATATACATATATATATATACTATTATACGTAATATATTAAATATATATATAGATATATATAAATTCACTTGCACATAACCTAGATACGTCATTTGTTGACTTTCTAGAAATCAAAGAAATCGTTCTTTATCGAACCCTTTCTTTCCCCCTCTCACGTTATTCTAGTAAGTCCTCTTTTAGGAGACTCATGATGATGAAGGGATATGAGTCAAGTGGACTTCTATAATGCAAGAACGCCTTCGCACGTGAACACTATAGATGAAACAAACTCCTCTCGCCTAGTATATCCTATCTCCGCTACTATCCTTCAAATCTCACTCATCAACCCATCTTTCAAACACATTTATACTTATATATATAAACAATATATATATATATATATATATATATATATATATATATATATATATATATATATATATATATATATATATATATATGACAAAACTACACCATTCGTCCTTGTGGTATGCGTTGACCGACAGATTTCGTCCTTTGACCAAAAAAATTGCACCGTCCATCCTTAAGTGGGAAACGTTATGTGTGGTTCGTCCCTCACACTAACTGGGATGGATAACTGTCGTTTGTTGAGGTCCAAATGAGGGTATTATAGTCTTTTCCCACCCAAACACTATATTTAATACTCCATCTACCCCACGTCTATTCAATCACAACCCCCCACACCTAAACACACATACCCACACTCTAACTGTTCATCTTCTCCAAATAATCAAACGTTAATTTTAATCTACAAAAACTGATTATCAATATAAGTTACATGAAATGGTGCTACAGTTGGCGTATGTAATACGAAGACCAGAGGTTGATTTCGATCCAAATGTAGCTTATGGTGAGTGTTATAAGTTTTTGCAATTTTTTTTCAAATTCAATAAGGCTGCATTATAAACCTTAACCCTAATCTTCTTTTAAATTAAAGAATAATGATGTATTTGATCGTTAATTGATTAAACCCTAATAAACCCTAACCCTAACCTTTTCTATTTTTTTCTACTTCTTTTTTTCAGCTTGCATACGTACTGCGTTTTCAATAAGGCTGCATTATGGTGGTTCTTTCACTGGATCACCTGGTAGGAGGTACATAAATGGTTATTCAAAGATTGTTGATGAGTTAGATTCTGATGAGTTTTCTGTGCATGAGATAGATGCTATTGTTGAAGACTTAGGCAATGATGGGCATAAAATAATGTTTTACCATTTTCTCAAACCTGATTGTGATTTAGATAGTGGACTACAACCTTTAGGCAGTGACCAAGATGTTCTTTTCATGTCCAAATATGTTGAAGAAGGTCATAAATTGATTGATATATATGTTGAGCATGAGAAAACCAATCCTGGCCTTTATTTTACCTCACCATTGAAAAAGAAAAGGGTATTGATAGAAGAGTTAGATGAACCAATACAGTCCAAAGTAGGTATAACACCAGTTGCTAAGAAACATGTGAATGCAGGGAATGTAGGTACACAATGTAGTGTCAATGTAGGTCCAAGTAGTGGTGTCACTAAGGATGTAGAACCACAACCTTATGTTGTAAGGTTAGATGAAGGTCAAGGTAGTGGTGCTGCTAAGGATGTACCTAGTCAAGGAGATAGTGCCTTTGTGAATGAATTTTACTCTTCCTATGACCCTTATGTAGATTCACAAGACCCAAACTTTGATCCTTTTGCTGATTTAGATGACATATTACCAAAACATGGATCTGAGAAAGTTGATAATGTGGATAATGTTGATAATGTGGATAATGTTGATAATGTGGACAATGAGGATCAAACTGAAGGGAATGAAAATATTCAGAGTAGTGATTTTAGTGAGCATAGTGATTCTAGTGATCATAGTGATTATACTGATCATAGTGATGATAGTGAGGATAGTGATTATGTTATGGATGAAGAAAACTATGTTCCAGAGATTGATGTTGACATGGAAGACTTCTATTGCAACATTGATGAAACTGCTGAGTTCATGGGTTGTGAGAACGGAGATGAAATATCTGATACTGATGAAGAACAAGAAGAAATAGAAGTTATGGATAATGAATACTTTGAGAGTGCTTCTGATGAGGAAAATGAACTTGATAGGTTGAGAAAAAGAAAGTTGAAACAAATTAGGAAACAGGTACATGCTTCTAACCAAGTTTACAAGACATACTTTTATGTTGGTCAGAAATTTGCAACTAGGGAATTAGTAAAGGAAAGAGTTAAGGAACATTCAATTGAAACAAGGAGGGATCTTAGAATGGAAAAAAATGACAATGAAAGAGTGAGAGTTGTGTGCAGGGGTGTTATGCCAACTTATTCCACATGTGAAGATAATCAGGCTGGTAATGGGCCTGTTAATGGGCCTGATGCAAGTGGGTCAAAGGCCAAGTGGACCAAAAGTAAGGTATGTTCAGATAAAGGGGTTGAATACCCTAGTCCATCCAAGGGTAAGCAGGCAAGAGAGAGAATAATAAATGGGGGAAAACCTAATAGTAGAAAGGCAGCTAATGCCAATAAATGTCCATGGGTGTTGTTAGTATCCAAAGTGAATAGCTTAAACACATGGCAGGTGAAAACTCACAGATCTGATCATAAATGTTTGCAATCCAGGAATAACTTATATGCAACATCAAAATGGTTTGCTAAAGAACTTGTTGACCAACTCCAGTCAAACCCTCAAATACCAGTGAGAGCTGTTCAAGAGCAATTACAGAGGAAGCATGAGTTAGCTGTTTCAGAAAGTAAAGCATTCAGAGCAAAAGCAGAGGCTGAAAAAAAATTGAGAGGTGACTTTACTCATCAATATAAGATGCTCAGAAGTTATGCATTAGAGTTGCAAGAAGCCAATCCAAACACAACTGTCAAGATCCATGTTCAATCAGAAGCAGACCATACAGTTCCAACAAGAGTTTTTAAAAGAATATATGTCTGCTTAGGGCCATTGAAAGAAGGATTCAAGGCTGGAATGAGAGAGATACTTGGACTGGATGGCACATTCATTAAGGGTCCATTCCCTGGTCAATTACTTACTGCTGTAAGTCTTGACTCAAATAATGGGATATACCCTTTGGCATATGGGATTGTGGAGACTGAAAACACAGATTCTTGGTTGTGGTTTCTATCACAACTAGGAGATGATTTGGATCTTGAAAGATCTTCACACTTCACATTTATTACTGACAGGCAAAAGGTATTATTCTCTTGCAACAAATGTCTTAACTTTTTGTGAATTCTTATGATTTTTTACACCTTGTTTTATTTGTTTGTAACATATGTTTGTAACTATTGTAGGGTCTTATTCCAGCCCTTGCAAAGTTGTTTCCCTCTGCTGAGCACAGATTTTGTGTGAAACATATTCATGAAAATATGAAGCTGACATGGAATGGTGAAACTTACAAAGAATTACTATGGAAATGTGCCACAAGAACAACAATACCAGAGTTCCAGCTTGCAATGGAAGAGTTTAAAGAATTTAGCAAGCCTGCTTATGAGTGGTTGTTGAAGATTCCACCTCAGCACTGGGCAAGAAGCCATTTCTCAGGTATAAAATTACATATACAGTCTATTTGCAATCTACAATTTACACATACAGTCTTTAATTTATATTTGAATTCTAAATAGGGAGAGCTAAGACAGATGTATTAGTGAACAATATGTGTGAAGTTTTTAATGGCAAGCTTGTTGGTGGTAGAGATAAGGCTATTATTTCAACACTTGAATTTGCAAGGGCTTATCTCATGAAAAGAATAGTGAATGTTAATAAGTTGATTGAAAAATGTGATGGTCCACTGACTCCAACTGCTACAAAGCTTTTGAAATTGAACTGTGATGAGGCAAATAAGTATACAGTTACTTGGGGAGGAGGTGTTCAGTATGAGGTAAGTGGTCCATGGAGGGATCAATGTGTGGTGAATGTGGAGCAGATGACATGTACCTGTAGAAAGTGGGAGTTAACTGGGATCCCCTGTAAACATGCTATAGCTACTAACTGGAACATGGCACTTAACCAACAATCATCAGGAATACCAGAGGATTGGGTACATCCATGTTACAGGTATGAATCCATTAATTCATTTACATTGCATGTAGCCTGCTTATTAATGCATTTCCATTTTGTAGGCTGGAAACATGGAAGAAAGCTTACTCAAACAAGATCACACCTATTAGAGGTCCACTGCATTGGCCTAAGTGTGTTGTACCAACTACTCTGCTACCACCAGCTCATCACCCACAAATTGGGAGACCAAGAAAGGAAAGGAGAAAGTCTAGGGCAGAGAAAGATTTGGTGCATATATCCAAGGATGGCAAGCTGACTAGGAAACTCGGGACTGTCACATGTGACAAATGTGGAACCAGAGGTCACAACTCAAGGACTTGCACTGGACCAAGAAAAGAAAATTCAAAGGGAGTTGGTAACAAGAGGAAAGAAAGAAGTGTTGCTAGTGATGGAGCTGATACCTCTGCAAGAAGATCAACACCTGCTGATAAAGGTAAGGGAGTTGCAGTTGATGATGGAAAGAAGAAGAAAGGTCCACCAAGGAAGAAAGTTGTTGTTCTTGGTTGATAGATGTTTATGTTTGATGTTTAAGTGAACCTGTGTTTGAATTATGACTACTTGTTTGTATTTTGGACCTGCTGTAGTAGGATTATAACTTTGGATGAGCATGGCTTGTATCCATGATCATGGCTTGTATTTGGACATGTCAGTTAGGTTCTTTTGGATGGTCATGGCTTGTATGTCTTGATCATTAACTTAACTACTTAATGATATTTGCAGTTTAGTATGTGGAGAATGGGTCAATTTATTTGCTACTTGGTTTAATAATTGAAGTTTAGTATGTGTGACTTATGCTGAAGTCAACAATACTAGTTTGGTAATGGGTCAATTCTAAATTTGTAATGGGTCAAATTGAGTTACTACTTATCTGTAATTGCAGTTTACTTATCTGACTTTTACTTCACTTTGGTAATGGGTCAATTATAGTTTTGTAATAGTTTGACTATTACTTGTTTGACTAAAAGAACAAACAACTCAATATAAACCAACAACTCAAAAAAGAACCAACAACTCAACAAGAACCAACATCTGTCTTTAGTTCATTCATATCAACCACAAAAGTTGTTACATTTTCATCTAACTTCCACAAAAGACCTAACCTTACACCAAACTTAACATCTAACTTAAGTCAACAAATTGTAAACAACAAACATGAAGACAATAGCCCAAGAAACATAAAGTTGCTTCTTCATCCTTGCTCTTTCTTCCTGCAACACTTGGATTTGTCCTCGATGGTTGTTCAATGATCTCAACAGTCCGGGTATGATGTTAACAGATCGAGCACACATAGGGGGATCCACCCAATCAAGAAAAGGACACTCTGATGCCTGTTAAAAGGTTAAAACAACAATTGTTAATAACATAATAAAAGATATCAAAACCAATTTCTACAAATCGAGCACATCCCCACCACATCAGGGCAACAATAAAACCTTCTTCGTGGGTTGATGTTAGTCCATGATGTTCTCACCACTGCAACTTTTCCACAATGACAATTAACAATTTTGATTCGAAACTGTGATTTGGGTTTTTAATGGAAGAAAGAAAGAAATAAAGATGAGAAAAAGAAAGATATTAAAAAGGTTGGTAGGGGATGGGATAATATTTATAGTAGGGGGTAAGGACAAAAAAAATAAGCGGGAAAAAGAAAGTGTGGGTTGGAGGGAAAAGTGTTGTGGGAAGGAAGAGTGTTTGGGTGGGAAAAGACTATAATACCCTCATTTGGACCTCAACAAACGACAGTTATCCATCCCAGTTAGTGTGAGGGACGAACCACACATAACGTTTCCCACTTAAGGATGGACGGTGCAATTTTTTTGGTCAAAGGACTAAATCTGTCGGTCAACGCATACCACAAGGACGAATGGTGTAGTTTACTCTCTATATATACACTTATTCACATATTCCCGAACACACCTCAAACCCTTCATCAACTTAACACTTTGATCATTTTATCCAAAAATTGTCAAAGGTATATTTTAATTATCGTAACGATAATTAAAAGTTGTTAAGTATCTTATCATCGTGCCAATAGACGTTTACGTATTTTTGATATATTATAAATCTAAGTATATACGTATAAATATTTTTGTTCCAGAAACGAATTCCGCGAAATTTGGAAAATTTCAAAGGCGGCCCCCTTAATGATTAAGGGGACCGGCTTGTTATCGAGGGCGGTCCCCTTAATGTTTAAGGAGGCCGGCCATCTGAGAGTTCCAAATCCGTTTTTCCTTCTTAATTCTAGTCCCAAACACTCCATTCACTCATTTGTTCTTCCCCACTGCTACTGAGTACGAACCAAAACACCCAAAAACTTCAAAATCCTCCATCATATCACCAATTCGAGGTTGTTTCGCAAGGGGCAAACATCAACCAAACATATAACAACATCTTTTGTAAGTTTTCCAACATGCATTTCATCACATTTCATTCCATTTAGTGTCTAATCAATAATTATGCATTTTATTAAAATTCATTTTAATTCGATTTTAAGTGTAATTGAAGCTAGAAATTGAACTACCAAATGCTCCCCATAGGATTAGGATGATGTTTTGCAACTCAAAATTAGTATAACATATCATCTTGTGAAAATCATTAATCGCCCATAAACCCTAGTCAAATTTTATTTTTCATAAGTCACATTGTTGATATAACTCTCAAAAACCATTTAAAACTTACTACATTACGTTGTTTTAACATTCTAAACAATCAAAACATACTGTTCAAATTGTTGATTAAAGGGTTCATGAAGACAACATGGGCGTTTGGTTCATGAACAAACCATAACTATATGAAGTTATTTGAAACCTATAACTAGCTTATAAGTTTTGTTAATAATACTAGAATCAATAGAGGTCATCAAGATATATAATCAATATATATGTTGATATTTTTAGGATATTGTTGTCTAGTTAAGGGAGCGTTTGGTTTATCTTTAAAATGATAATTTTGAAAACTAAAATTCGCATTTCAATTTTTTTTACAAGCTTATGTTGCGTCAAACTCTTACGAAATGGAAGATATATAATCTAATATATATCTAGCCTTATTTCGAAATGAATTATGATATCATACTCTTCGATATTATATATTCTAAACGAGTTTAAAATAAAAATAAAAGGAACATCATGAAACTACTTCATTGAATAATTTTTTTTTTGTGTCGAAGTAGAATTTCGTTCCACATATAGTGCATATAATTATATAAGTATATAACATATGCATGCTAGTTGTTCTTATATTAATTTTTTTTGTTATATTGTTTAGGTGAAAATGCCTAAGACCACGGTTGGTGATGTATCTAAAACCAAACAATACATTCCAAATGTCTCTTCTACTCCCGGCATGTCTCCTTCAGTTGCATGTTTCTATCATCCCATTGAAAATAGAAACATTCACGAAGGACGAATTGTCGATCCATCTTTCTATGAAAATGATCAAACCGAACGAATGTTCACCAATATTCGTTTTGAATGTCTTTTCCAAATCAACGAACCTATCATCCCCCGTTTTATCCTCGACTTCTATAGCCAAGTGACGGTGCAAACCGATCCCTATGGTCATCTCCTCATTTCTTTCATGATTCAAAATCAATTCATCACTCTTTCTCTTGCTCAATTTGGGCAAATTCTTAGAATCCCATTCAACGGCCAAGCCGTTTTCTCAAATGAATGGGATCTTTCCACTCTTGAAATAAATCGTCCTCAGGATGGCCCCTACTATTCTGAGATTCCTAGTCCTGAAGACATTCGTCGAATGCTTGAACTAGAATGTCGTACGACTAGTCGAGTAATCAAGTCGAAGAATGTCGATATTCATGCCAATCAAATCCTCCTCAAAGAGCTAAGCCAAGATATGAAGAAGTGGGAAGAAATCATTCGAGAGAATGCGTTTGGTACTGGTGGTCACCGTGATCATGTCACGGCGAGCATTACCCACATGCTTTATTGTGTTATTGCTGAAGAGCAATACAACTTGGCTTATCTTTTTATTCATCGAATCATGTCCGCCAAAAATACCACAAATGCCAATCTTCCTTACGGTATGTTTCTCACACGACTTTACCGTTATGTGATGGAACATTACCCACATCTTCAAAGAGACTACTACGTTCATATCCTTCCTACTTTGAACCAACTTACTCGTGTTCGTACTCGCCGTCCTCGTAGTGACAAAGGAAAATCTCGTGTTCCTTTGTACTCTAGGGGTCGTGGTTCTACATCTCATCGTGATGACGATGATGATGAGGAGGAAGACACCTCACGTGTTAGTACTCCATCCCCCACGACCTTTGTGGAAGATCTTTCCGATCTTGATGATACCGAATATCAAATTCCTCTTCCTCATGAACGTACCGATGAGCTTCTATTCACTCGTCAAACGTCTATCATCAATCGTCAACAACAAATGCATGAAGAACTTCGAGGGGGATTCAAATCCATTGGGAAGATGTTTAGGAAGATGGTTGGAAAGAAGAAGAAGTAGAACATTTTGATGTATTGCTACTTATTATGTGTTTTTAATTTGACATTTGTATGGTTTGCTACTTGTCCGACTTACTTGGAAATACTTGTGTTAGCTCTTGTTCATCTCTTGAATAATTTTTAGTCTTTGAACAATTATCATGCTATGTTATGCCTCTTTTCTAATATGGATTATAATATGATAATTTACATGCAAAATTTGGTTATATATATATATATTTATATATCATCATTCCTAGTGTATATGCTTCTAATAGAGCTTGCTGGAAAAACAAACTTGAAAAATGGCCAAATTCTGCAAATTTTGGGTTTCTGGTCGTCTGGGAAAACACCAGATGGGCGGCCCCCTTAATTCCCTAGGCGGTCCCCTTAATGATTAAGGGGGCCGGCATACAATTAAGGGGACCGGCCATCTGGAACTGGGTTTACTGTATTCTTTTGCATCTTGTGAATCCTTTCTCTAGTTTCAGCTACCATTTCCCATTTTGACCCAACTGATTTTAGAATCTCTTTCCACCATTTCAAACATTTACCTAAATTATCCACTTCCATACTATAAATTCCCTCCATTATCACCATTCTTCATCTCATCATTCATCATATCATCATGACTCCTCCAAGTACCTCAAACTCCAAAACCTCCAAGAAACAAAAACTTGTGGTCATCCCACCATAACAACTCTTCATTGACTTAACAAATGAAGACAACAAAACACCATCACCTCCACCCAAATGCTCATCCCCAAGTGCACCCAATGCACCATCTAAAACACCTTCCACTCATGGAACTTCTTCATCATCCATACCCTCAACCTCATCAATCAATGACTACATCCACTTACACTTGTCACCACAAGTATCATCACCACCTCCTACACAAGAACCCATGTCTACTCATCTTACCATCTCACTTTCACCAACAACACCACTTGATGCTTATCTCTCATCACCACAAATTTCACCACCATTTTTTACCAATCCCATACCTTGGAGGATGCTTGAATCACATGGTGATTCTTGCCTTTGTTGTATCCACAACCGCACGGTCATCTTTGGCCTTAGAGATGAAATTCAATATATGTTTTCATATATTGAACATTTGCTTACCAACCCACCACCACCACCAACTCCACCATCCTCTCCAATAATCCCTCCACCACAATTCTCACCCATTACTCCACCATCACCATCATGCTCTCCAAATTAAGCATATGACATGCTTAATAAATAAAGCCTTTACCCTCCATTTTGTTTGCAAGCTCTATAAAGTCTATGTACCCTTTGCATGATGATGCATTTCTATTGATGTTAGCTTATGTAATTGCTAATATCTTGTATTTTTTTTTACTTGTACTTGCATTGTTGTGTCTTGACACAACAATTGTTCTAATATGAATGCTTCTTTCTTTCCTTATTACATTATATTTGTGTGCATGTCTATACTTGTGCTTCTAATATTTTTGTTTTGCAAGCATTCCATAGCTCGTTCTCTTGGTGCCCCCAAACGAGGGGGAGCACACATCAAGGGGGAGTTTCTACCCGTCAAAATTTTCACGAATGAAAACTTGTCGGCTTAACCTTTTTGATGTAACAAAAAGGGGGAGAAGTACATATAAACTCACTAAAATACTTGTTTAAAAACTAATTATTGAGATAATGAGTTTAAGTTTTGTAATCATCAAAAAGGGGGAGATTGTTGATATAAATAATGTTTGTGAATGTTATTAATATTTTTCAATAAACCTATGTTTTGATAATCACAAAACTTAAATCAAATTAAGTCAAGAATAAGGCATAAACAAGTATTTGGTGACAAATATTTACCTCTACATCTTATATCACTTAAGGTATGCATAAACTTAGTAACTTATGCATTACATGATCAAAGGAAATTTTATATTAATACATAACATTATATAAAATGATTTTAACATTTTATATATATTTGTAAATCATTTTTGGTAAAGCTTTATTAAACCACAAAAATATAATTTCAAATTTCCAACCAAAAAGGGCAAATTTTATCCAGAGAATCTTTTCAAACGTTCAGGAGGGCGGCCCCCTTAATTTTACTAGGCGGCCCCCTTAATCATTAAGGGGACCGGCCTATAATTAAGGGGACCGGAAACGCTCCCGAACAGTAAAATCTGACCCTTTAAATACTGGATCATTTTGCACATTTTCCTTACCTTTTTGCACTATAAACTTTCTGATCCAATCCTCTTCTCTAGATCTAAAATCCTTTGATCATATATTTCATAAGTCTTTGTTTCCAAGTGATCCAAAGCTTCATCCATTCAAGTGCAAGAAGAAGAACACTTCTCTACATCCATCTTATTGTAGTGGTGTTGTGTATAGCTAGTTTCATATAGTACTAGTGATAGCTATTTGTTAAGGTGTTGTGAATACTTGTTGATTGTAGAATCTTGGTGTGTTGTAAACTATTTTAGTAGTAATGACTTAGTTGTGCATAGAAGAAGGTGTGAAGATTGACTAGGTGTGAAGACGGTGTGAAGTCTTGAAGAAGGTGTGAAGGTGTGATTAAGGTGTGAAGATCACGTGGTGTGATATTTGGTGTGAGATTGGTTCTAGCTACGATTAGAACTCGACATTTAGCTTAGTGTCGTTAACTTGTGTAAGCCAAGGTGTGTAAGGTTTCTCCACCATAAGGAGTTTGTTGACATAGTGAAGAAAACTCTCGAGTGTGGTACTTGGGGAGTGGAGTAGGGCAAGGAAGGTGTCCTTGTAGCCGAACCACTATAAATTCGCGTGTTGTGGTTTGATCTTTCTAACTCTATCTTTTCTTCATTATATTTCAATACTTTCAATATTAGTTTAGACTTGCTCATATTGGTTGTTGCTTGAATTCACTTAAGATCGAATCGAAAGCTTTTATAACCAACAAAATATTTTGGAAATAAATTTAAAATGACGTAAAACTATTCAACCCCCCCTTCTAGTTTTCCACAAGTCTCATTCCTCTTCACGACTTTATAACTAACTCTCACATTTAGCATTTCCCAAGCGGATCCACAATGTTATTCTATGACTTCACATTGTCAATAGGGATAACTCATACTGAGAGTAGTTGTCGTATCGACATAATATGTCTGTACAAATTCAAGTTTCGTTCAACTCTTTAAGTATATCATGCTCCAAGTAATTCTTGAGTATTCCAAATAGGCAAGAACTTCATGTTTGTTGATGTCCTTTTGAACTCTAGCTAGGCCGGAATCCCCCACATGGAATTTATCTCAAGAATTTTATAGAAAGGTTCTCCCTTTCAATATATTAATCTTGATTATAAGATTTTTTTCTCACATGGATATGACACTAGGATCATTAGTAATTTGTCACCTCACAAGTGTCATACTAATGTATGCACACTTTTTGAATGTCTTATGTTAATTATTTTCTGTATCATAATTAACAGATTTCAAATCTAGCATGCTATAGACCAAGGAATTAAGCGTATGACAGAAGATGCATCATTCTGATTACTCATAGCGTCATCTACTAACATTCTGCTTTTAGACAAATCACCACCTTAAACCACACATATTTTAGGAGGATCCCATAAGTTATATTGTGTAAGTCCTACACATATAACATGTCATTCCAATTCACTTGTGATTATATATGTAATCACATTTATCCCTTATCATTATATGACTATCACAATTTGTTATGTGATTATAAGCACATAAATCAATGTGTAATTATTTTACACAATCAAAATATGTCAAACTTAGCGAATGGACAATAGCTCACATTGGATGACAATTACACCGTTCAAGTTGGTTACATAAACTAACGTAATTTGTTGTCATCTATATGTGTGTTCTTTCTTGACATTTCACAATGTCCTACACGGTTATATTCAACACATAGTCATTTCTTACATATGACAAACCGTTCGATTATTAGCAATATGAGTTATAACAAGTCTTGGCTATTATTCATCTTTCTAGAATAACAAGTAGTTTGATTATTCGCAACAATATTCACAATAGAATATTTGCATTATCCAAACTTTCAATATTCGATACAAAATCGAGTGACTTGTTTATTCTCATGTTACATAATTAGTTGCACAAAACCGAACCAACTAACTTTAAATAGGCACTACTTTGACACAATATTTTGCACAAAATGAAACAAAAAATTTTGTGTTGAACATTGTACAAAATATCACATAATTTTGTATTATAACCAAAAAAAAATGTGGTACCAAACAACATCCAAGTAACACAAATATCAGCATAAAAAAAATATAGACCGCTTAGGAAAAATGTTGTGCTAAAATATAAACTGCGATCATCGGATTCTTCCGTTTTAGCTCAGTCATTTTTTTTTCTTTCCAAATCATGTCAAAGATGTTTCATTGTTACCTAATCACCGGGGGAGAAAAAAATTGGGTGCAAAACTCATTTGTTTTATTTGGGAAAAACTTATTTTCCCACAACCACACAATTATATTCTTACAGCAATGCTGTCCAAAAAGAATTGTTGTGCCAAAGAAAAAAATGTGACAAAGCGGTTCACCCATTTAAACTCAAACTTTCAGGAATCAAGTTTGATACCTTAGCTACGCATAACACAAAAGTTGGGCTAAAAAAATGCCTTTCTATGCAGACAATGCATTTTCCCATGAATGCGTAGCTGTAACAACACGTATATTGGATTCCAAATGGCTCCAAAATTCGTATTTCGCCATAACGAGTTTAATCCCGATATCCCGTCATGAAACCTTTACTAGTTACACAAACTAGCATCACTACAAGGATTCAACCAAAATGCTTCATAAAACATTTTCAAGCAACTGAAGTATCACATCGATTTCGTTGACATAAATCAAAATACAATGTCATCCATGAAACGAAAATAGTATAAGTGGTCACATAATCGAATGAAGCATTTAGAGTTGTCTCTTAATCATACAATTAGTGATCGACTATATTATTTCATGTTACACATTAATATCCAAAACTAAACCGTTTCTTTTCCGTAATACTTCACATGCAATTGAACTATACGGAGCGAGTAGGATTCGCATATAAACTTGAAAAACAAAAACAAGTCATTTCCCTTACTAGTTACTACGGACATATTAGAAAGACCACAAACCATTCACTTATTTTATCACTAAATAAATCACACGTCATTATTGCTAATCATCAATGCAATTAAATCTCATAAATAACATAGATGAAAACGTATAGTTTTCTTTGACAAAACAATAGCCTTTTCTCGGCCCTTGAGAATGAACTACGTATAAACTATAAAGTGTTCACATAATTGATTGAACAAAATAATATACCAATATTGTTCTCACTCTATTTATTTATTTTTTTCATCTTTCCAATCGTAAGAGGGTATGAGTGAATTAAACTAGAAATTAAACATGCAACTCTCATATCCTTCGGAACCAAATAAATATAAACACGTTGAATTGCATATATACATATTTTTCTTTTACTCTATCACTTTTACTAAAAACAGTTACAACAAACAAAGTTGTTTATCAAACTTTGCAAAATAGTAAGTTCTTTCCGCAATCATAAAGTAATATGATTCAAGTTACTCCAAAATTATATTTATTCATGCCTACGCATAAATCTATTAGACACATAAAACATTGGGAATAGATCAAGTCAAATGGCCGGAGTGTCTCAATTTATTTCTTTACTAATATTATTTCATACATTTTTTTTAATGAAGCACAAACAGTTTCATTCTTGATGCTGAGCTGCTCAACGAAACATGACATAATTTTTCATGCACGAAGTAATATCATAATATTTTAAGAAATTATGTCTCGTTCATTTTCTGGTTAACTATAGCCTCTAATAGCAAATTAATCTGTCTTAAGATTGTAGTAGATATTACGTGTATTGCTATTAGAGACAAATAAAACATAACATAAAAAATCATAAAAGTGTAGAGAACAAATACCGTGAACCATTTGATTATTTAGATCCAAAGAACTCAAACAAGGAAAATGTTGAGGCGTTGATGCTCACACTTTCCTTAAGACAGATTCGTCCTCTCCACGGTGCTTGAGAATCGTGAACGTCTATCTCTCAGGATACAACAACAACGGATAACTCCGTTAGCACAAATAGGTTATCAAGGCGAACCAAAACCGTGTCTTTCCTCTATTACAACCGATACAAAATGAGTCAACATTAAAGTCAACAACAAAGGAGAGGAATTAGTTTATGTGTTTTTTTTTTTTTTTTTTTTTTTGGTGTATTCAAAGAAGAAAAGACTTCCAATATATAGTGAAAGGAGGTGAATAGAAAATAAATGATCGGATTAATTAACACTATTAATCCTACTAATGACTCATGAACACATAGTTAATATGGTGGTTACATATGACAAAACATTAACATTGTTCTTAAATCCCATTAGTATACATGATGACCATCAATTGTCATTCAATTCAAAAAATTTGACCATAAATTTTCCAACATATATTTCACAAAAACTTTCCGTTTGACGATCTTATGAAAAAGTTTGCATTGCGATTATATATCCAAATTAGTTATCTCTAAAGTTGTCTTTATAGGAGTGCATGTGGTGTTACTGCATAGGGTCAATGCTTAACGAATGCCACCAAATTTCATGCACTTTTAATACACTAGAAGGGTACCCCACGCAATGTGTTTGGTGTGTGATAGACTTATGTGTGGTATGTACACTTAAGGTTGGGCAAAACTCGATTTTAATGGGCTGTTACAAGTTTTTAATGAGCTGTTACAAGTCTTAATATGGTTTAAATGAGATGCATCAATATTGAATAATGTTACAAGTATGATAATTTAATACATTAATTACATGCATGTTGAAATTTTTATATTTAGCAAAAGTATCTTGCTTTTTATAAAAATGTTTTTGGTTTTAAAAATTTTAAAACTACTATAATTAAAATGGGTTAAACATTTAATAAAAGAGTACAAATATGTAATGTATGTGTGATTAAAGGTTTCATTGTTATAATGCTAATTACCTATTATATTAGTTTGGTGATTCAAAACACGTAATTAAGTTTTGAAAATGCAATCCTAATACACTCAAGCCGGATTAACGTATATAGATCACCTACGGATAAACATGCATGTTTGAGACATACTTTTTTGTGTACGTGAACTCAATATATAACATTTAAATATTATTAAATGTACACAAACAACTTTTTACATATATATAAAGACATTAAATAAACACGTACCGTCATAGCTAGAGACATGACAAAATGATTAAAATGAGAGACAAAGCTTGTGGAGATGTTTGTGAGCTAATTAAAGAGTTGTCATCTTTTCCAGACCAAATGAACCCCAATTCGTGCACATTCTGTTTAATTACTTATAAGAGTAACATACAGAAAGTTACTTAACGGCTGTTAAAGTTACTAACCACGAAACGAAATTGAAATGTAGTGCATGGATCCGAAACAAAATCACCACGCATGTTACAGTACTAATGTTGTATTGTATTACTAGGTAGCCAATATCGATCCACTACATATATAACCTTAATTTCTTGCTGGTCCTTTTCGACCTAAATCAAACAAAAATATCGTTTCATAAGCACAAAAACGCGCTCGTGATCCCAGAATTCGATCTCTACCTCAACTTTGGTTTCAACTTTTCGGAAGTGTTCTTGGATCTGCATTGCAACAAATGAGATCAGTCGCGGAACATAAGATCGAACTTCAGAACTAAACTAACGGTGTAAGTATGATGTATACCTAGTTGGTTAATAATAGCCTCCTAGCTTTTCATTAGTCTTATTCGTTTACATGTTTCAACAAACATCCTGAAAAAACATAACACAAAGCCATTAGGTTGCATCTCCATAGGCCGGTTGATCTTGAAAGAAATGCACCGGGACACAATATATACAAATATACAAACGAAAACTTACTTCCATGGAACGTCCCCGACTAGCATCCAATCACCATCTTTATCTTCATATGTCGGAACATGCTCCGATCTATGTACATGATCATCAGTCATCTTCTCATTCACTACATTGCCAAAACATTGATCATCATCAAGTTCACAACTCAATATCATATCAGAATAACTAGATCATTAAGTACTTACGGATGGTGAAGCACGAAAACATGTCTTCAAAAGCGCAAAGAAGCTGTTTGTAACTTGTGTATGATTCTAGATTTACTTTTCTCAAATATGGAGCTCCATCAACCGCCACCTTTACGTACTTGCAGAGTTGCAGTTACGACTCTTTGTCGTGTTCTTTCTGTATGATCGCACCGGCGGCCATCCCACCACTCGTTCCCTGTGATATCAACCAACAATTTTTACTACATATCGACAAAAAGACCTTATATAGCCGTCCTTAAAACATATTCATAGCTGATTAGATCTGCATGTATGAGCTTATATATAGTTAACCACTTGTAATTTGTAAAGTAAGGTTTCATACATTTTCAGATCGAGTCATGCACAAAAATTCTTTGTGAACTACAACAATACCCAATCCCACTGGAACGAGGTATGTGGGAGGTGAGATGTGGACAGTCACACTATACCCGAGGGTAAAGGGACAACGTTGAGAAAAACCTCCGACAAGTGTGTGTCCGCAAGCAAACAGACAGTATGTAAGGTGTGTGTGAGGAAAGAGAGATAATGACATAAATGGAAGCATATAAAGCAAAAACATACAAGCGAGACAACATATAAAAAAATAAAGTAAAACACACAAAACAATCAAATTTATAGGCAATATATACAAAAATTAATTCTTTGTGAACTATTCAACTTAATTAACAGATTTTTTAGTATAGGTGTATGTAGGGATCTTATGATAACTTATAGCTTTAGTTGCACATTAACAAACATGTATGAATAAGAGGAATAAATCTATAGATCTAGAACGTTTAATGTTTAACTGAAGTTATAGATATAGAGCCCAACTTCATAGTAATCCTAAATCAACAACATTAACTTACTTTGATACATGCTTTCTCGAATCCAATTCTGAACATTCAGAATCGGATTCTGAATATTGTCGTTTTGTACCAAGCTTTCTTTCTCGAGACTCTCCAGGTAACGCCAGTGTAAGCTCCATTTCATCATAATCATCATCAGTATCTTCTCGATCAGCCCTTGTTTCACGAGTTCCATTCGACATTAGGCCCGAATGCTTCTTCGGTGTTGATAACAAAACGCGTTAGTGTTGTATGGAATATATGCTGTCTAGTTTCATATCGAATATATAGGGAAAAAACATGCTAAACATGACAAATGGGAAAATGACACGTGGCATATCATAAAAGGTTACGATGTTATGAATTCATGGGACTTTCGTGGGTCCTTGTTTTTAAAACATGGTAATTGGTCTTTCTTAATTTATCTTGTCAGGGATTTTGTTTTCTTGAAACGTAAAAGGAACATATAAATGATAAAAGTCAAAAACAAATATTCAAACCCAAGATTTTTTTCCTAAAAAAGTTACTCCGTGTGATTTTAGTTGGAAACAAATCATTCAGGCTCATGAAATTACTTTCTAGGAAAGTTTTCACCGAAAACATCTTGGTTCTTGGTTCACACGGCCCATTTTGATCCGTGCTCATTTTGACGTGTTGGTTGAACCTGCTCGTTTTGACACCTCTACATACAGGTAACCCCAATGCGAAAACCATTTAAAATTGATGTGACCTTTAATAAAAGATGACACTTCACTACATAATGCAATGTTTAAGTGTTTTTCAAATTAGGGAAAATTAAAATCGAACCTGATACATATTTCACAAAAACTTTTCATTTGACGATCGTACGAAAAAGTTTGCATTGTGATTATTTATCCAAATTAGTTAAGGCCGTTTTTATAGGAGTGTATGCGGTGCCATTGCATAGGGTCGACGCTTGACGAGGACCACAAAATTTCGTGTATTCTTAATACGTATGTATTTTTTGTGTGTTTAAAGGTCTCTTTGTAATAATGGTATGGGGCTATCGAAATCCACGAGATGGCCTGGTTATCTTAACACGTTTATTATAGCTAGTTCCCTAATATATTAGTTGGATACTTCAAAACTAATTAAGCATTCAAAATGCAATAATCTATACTACATATAATATAAAAATGGTCAATGTGGAATGTTGAGTTTTCAACAATAGTCAAATAAGAGAGAAAGTGGAATGTAATTAATATTTTTATTAAAACACCCCAATACTTAAAATTACAATTATTTATTCACATTGTACAACCAAATTAAAGCATATCTACCAAATTAAATACAACCAATTCAAACACAAATCGGGTTGACCCGGGACGCTTCAAACCCGGCGGGTTGACCCAGTTTAATTTGACCCGTTTTAGACCTAACCTAGCAAGTTGACCCAGTTTAAATACAACCAATTCAAAGACAAATCGGGTTCACCTGGGACGCTTCAAACCCGGCGGGTTGACCCAGTTTAATTTGACCCGTTTTCGACCCAACCTAGCAAGTTGACCCGGTTTAAATCGACCTACTTTTCGACCGGAACGGTTCAACCGGTTGAACCACCCGGGTCGAACCGGGTTTCAAAACATTATCCATTACTTAAAAGTACAATGATTTATTCACATTGTACAACCAATTAAAAACATATCTACCAAATTAAATACAACCAATTAAAACACAAACCGGGTTGACCCGGGACGCTTCAAACCCGTTTTCCGACCGGAACGGTTCAACCAGTTGAACCACCCGGGTCGAACCAGGTTTCAAAACATTATGTTTAATTCTCAAATCTTCAAACTTTTATTATTTTTCGTATAACCTATAAACTTTTTTTTTATCAATAAACTATATGTCGCTATAAAATCTCGTTGCTTGCGGGTTGCCCCCTCATTGCTTGCATTTGAAAATAGGATGCCCGATTATTCTTTTAAGGAATCTCGATCCGGAAAATGGATTATGTAATGACACGAGGTTGATATGTAAACGTTTTGACCCTAATGTCATCAACGCCGAGATTGCTGTCGGGCAACACGCTGGAGTTAGAGTGCTCTTGCCAAGAATTCCTCTTGCTCCATCTGAAGAAGACATGTTCCCTTTCAAACTAAAGAGAACACAATTCCCTATTCGCCTTAGCTTTGCGATGACTATTAATAAAGCTCAAGGCCAAACAATTCCAAATGTGGGTGTCTATTTGCCTGACTCTGTTTTCTCCCATGGCCAGCTTTATGTGGCATTGTCTAGAGGGATGTCCCGTAGAATAACAAAGGTATTGGTTAATCCAGTCAAAGAGTTCCGTCAAGCAGGAATCTACACCTCGAATGTCATTTATCAAGAAGTTTTACGCGAAGAGTAACGTGTGTTGTTAGTTTTTATTTCATAACTGATGTAATGTTTTACTTTCAATTTCATTAAATGTTTTTATATGTTGTTTGATAGATGTTAAGAATTTTTTTTATATTTTAGTTATCGTGTAGTACAACCGTTTGCAATTACATTCTGATCAGTTAACGTTCTATTTTGAACTCTACACAAAACACTCACCACAATATCACAAATCATTAATTATCTGCCGCTAGAAATTCCGTTGCTATGCACGGGTACTCGCTTAGTATTCCTAAATACACTCAAGCCGAATTTACATATATAGATCACCTAGGGATAAACATGCATGCTTTGACATAAACCTTTTTGTGTGTGAACTCAATATATAGCATTTAAATAGTTTTAAATATATTATTAAATGTACACAAACAACCTTTAACATATATATAAGACATTAAATAAACACCGTCATAGCTAGAGACATGACAAAATGATTAAAATGAGACAAAGCTTGTGGAGATGTTTGTGTGCTAATTAAAGAGTTAGTCATCTTTTTCAGACCAAATGAACCCCAATTCATGCACATTCTATTTAATTACTTACTGAGCCTTGATATATGAACTTAAATAGATTTAAAAAGAGAGTTAATGCATAAATGACTTGTATAATATATAATTATATAAGTCATTTATGCATTCGGTCTGTTTTTAAGTTCATTTATTAGGTCCATTAATCATTTTTGTTACTTATAAGAGTAACATTCCGTCTTAAAATAAATATCCATCGGCAAAAAGTTAATATAACTTAAGAAAAATCATACTCCCTCCGTCCCAAAATAATTGTCCTCATTTGACTTTTTAAAGTCTTAATTTCTCAAATTTGATCTTTAATAATTTTGTTTATGTTATATATTAATTGATGCAAAATATATGAATTGATTGGTTTTTAAATACTTTTTCATTGGTATAATTTTCATCAAGTATTATATAACACATACAAAAATATTTAAGATCAAAGTTGAGAAATTATGACTTTAAAAAGTCAAATGAGGACAATTATTTTGGGACAGAGGTAGTAACTATTATTCCTTTTTTGTTTTCTTTTAATTTAAACATAATAACATTTTTATCCCTGCATAATTAATTAATGATACCTTGAAAGTTTGTAAAAATTGACCCCAAGTAAGGTAATTTGGCAAACTTAAATAAAATTTGCTATCCATTTTTAGTAGTGGATAATTAATTTTGGACAACACAAAAAGAAAACATGGACAATAAATATGAGATGGGGAGTAATTAACAACTTAAGGTGTGTTTGGATTTTTGGAGTTTTGGGATAGGATTAGGATTTGATAATGAATTAAAAGAAAATATACATTTGCGTGACAAGGAAACGGGTGGCATATGGTGGCAAGGAAATCTTAGTTAGCGAGGATTTTTTTTTTTTTTTTTTTTTTTTTTTTTAATATATGGGGTGGTTTTGGTTTTGGTTCGTAAACATTGGATAATTTCCTTGGTAAAGTAGGATTAGTTTCACATTTTGGTTTCACACTATTATAAAGATTGTGCACTTTTAATTAACCCTCAACTTACATAATGTATTTATAACATGTATTTAACATTATAATTTTATGTATTTTATAACTTTACATGCACCTTTTATATCGTTATTACTTTCGTAGATGTAGAAGTATATATATATATATATATATATATATATATATATATATATATATATATATATATATATATATATATATATATATATATATAGTTGCTCATATAGTGCTAGTGTTGATTTCACTTAAAGATCAAACAAAAGTTTCATTCACAAAACAAAGTCTTTACAATTAAACTAAAAATATAACATACATATGATTGATCATTTCGATCAATTATAGTTTTCATACAACATATAATTAAGGATTACATAATAAACGTTTACTTACTTATCTCTCGTATATAGCTACAATTGTTTATATTATGCATGTGTTGATTTTACATACTTAGCTTACATTATTATTATTGTTCATACTTAGATATAGTTGTTTATATTGTTCAAGATTTGAGATCACATAAGATCGAATCAAAGTTTTAAAAGTAAACAAAGTTTTAAAATTAAACTAAGTTTTCATAATAAAATTAAAAAGACGTAAAACTATTCAACCCCCCCCCCCCCCCTTCTAGTTTTCCACAATTGGCATCAGAGCTACGTTAAAACAAGATTTTTAAAATAAACTGTATTTTAGAATTTGAAACGATCTATGGAATATGAAAAATATTTAGAAGGGCAATCTATGCAAAAACCACCACTATTTGAAAGTGATGGTTTTCTTTATTGGAAAAATAGATTCGAAACTTATGTGAAATCAAAAGATCTTGATCAAAATGGCGAGCTAAAGTTACGGCGATTGAATTTTTCTAGTAAGAATTTTGTTAGGAAATTTCTTAGGGCTCTTCATCCAAAATGGCGAGCTAAAGTTACGGCGATTGAAGAATCGAAGAACTTGTCAACTCTTCAACTTTATGAGTTGATCGGCAACCTGAAAGTCTACGAAGTAATAATAAAGAAAGACTCCGAGATGGTCAATGGAAAAAGAAAGCAAAGCAAGTCAATTGCGTTGAAAGCTAGGAAGGAATCTAGTAACGAGGATAGCTCAACCTCCGAAAGTGATGACAAAGAATATGCGATGGCCGTAAGAGACTTCAAAAAATTATTCAAAAGGCGAGGAAGATTCGTTAGACAACCGCATGATGAAAGGAAAGCATACCAAAGAAATAAAGATGACAAAAATGGCAAAAGTGAAAGGAAGTGCTTCAAATGTGGTGATCCAAATCATCTCATCGGAAAATGTCCAATGATGTCAATAGATCAAAATCAAAAGACGTTTGTTGGAGGAGCTTGGAGTGATAGCGATGACGATGAGAAAGAAATCACAAAAGAGGAGAAGTGTCTTATGGCTAAGACATCAAGCGAGGTACGTTCCGAAACCTAATACATTAGTGACAAAAATTTATCATTAGATGAAAAAGACCTAGATAGTGAATATAATAAGTTATGCAAATTAGGTCAAAAGGTTATAGCTAAAAATAAGTCAGTAAAACATATTAATAATCTATTAGAAAATGAAGTACTCGAACTAAAAATTAAACTACAACATTTGAAAAAAGGAAAAGAAGTTTTTATAGGATGTAAAACATGCATAGAGGTTAAAAATGAAAACGAAAAACTTAAAGATGAAATTTTCAAACTTTACAAGTTTAAAAATAGTGGTAACCCACTTAAGAAAATAATAAGTGTTCAAGAAACTTTGGGAGATAAAACCGGTCTAGGATTAACCTCAACTAATGTTTCAACTAGTGAAAATAAAAGTATAAAGTTTGAATGTGAATCTAGTAAACAAAAATCATTAGAATCAAAAGCTAAGTATATACTTACAAAAGATAGAAAAATACCCGTTGCGAATGATAAAAAAGTAAAAACTTTGTATAAACCATCCTTAAAGACCGAAGTAGGATCCTCTAAACCTAAATTAAGATCTAAAACTCCACCACTAAGAAAACCAAATAATCTTCATACTCGATCTAAAACACCTCAACCTAGAAGAAACCAAAATAGACAAAACTACATCAATACTAGTCATCAAATGTGGAATTATCAACCAAGTTACAATCCTTAGGAAATATTACCACCATACATGCATCCTAGCCTAATGTTGAATATGTTTGGACCAAACAACTTTGGACCAATGAGCCAATGGGGACCAAGTGGCTAAGTTGTCATTCTTTGAAGAAGTTGGAATCTCGTCTACTACTGACTTCTATAAGTCAACAGAGTCACTTGAAGTGCTTGAAGAAAATCCATTGAAGACTAAAAGGTACGCATTTCTTTTAAGTTCATCGCTATTATTTGCATGCTTAGCTATACATATATATTGTTTGTAACTCTTAAACATATATACGTACATAATAGCTTATATACTTATAACCTAGAAACATCCTTAGTTGACTTTCCTAGGAATAAGATGAAATTGTTCATTTTCGAACAAAATAAAAAATGGAAATCTTCTATATCCGCTATTAGCAAACTCATGGTGATGAAGTGAAATGAGTTAAGTGGATCAATCGTTAATATAGAAGTAGGATTAGATCCCTCGTGTAAGAAAACTATGGATGAAACAAGCTCTCGTAGACTATGGCATTAAGTTAGATAAGCGTATGAAAACAAAGGAACTATAGATGTTAGGTTATACCTCATTCAACACTCTCGCATCTAACATATAAATTATCGTCATCACTTCCTTTAGGATCATAGGATATGTAGAAACGATAGCATGAGATAATAATAGGCTTAACAAATCCTCTTGAGCATGAGATCTTTAATAAACATCTTTTAAAATATATGATTAATGATATTTGTTGTCAAAAATCTAATATCTCTAAAAATATGCAAAAACCTAACATTTTGGAAAATAGTTTTTCAAATAACTATCCCACTTTTAAATAAGATGTTTTCACTATTAATATCCACAATTTTGTTTTGATCAAAACCAAAGATTGAGAAATCTTCTTTACCTTTCATTAACACATTTTGATGTAAAACCAAATCTATTTTATTCAATTAACTCTCACATCTACATGAAAACTACTTTCAAACATTTTTGAATAATGCTAAAAACGTCTCTTTAAATCATGCATGGTGATCTCATATTTGTCATCTATATTTATATAAATGACACTTATAAGTGAACTAAATCAAATCAAGAGGACCATGGTTTGTCTATTAAGACTTTGTGTGTAACAAGTCTATAAATCCATGATATCATAACTACCCACTTATTGCACATTGATACACATTAGGATTAATCCTCCTAGTTATGTAGTTATGAAATAACTTGATGTTGCTTATTGTTTCCTAGCACTTATATTTTACTTGCTTGATGAGTATGTTTACATGCTAGATGAAATTGCTTGTTTACTTAATCTCTTTGGTTAACATGTTTTGGCTACATAATTGCCTACATAATTAGTATATGCTTAATTGCCTCAAAGAGTTGGACTTGTTTGAAACCAAAAACACAACCTTTCTGCAATTCACTACCAAAAACCATTTTCTGGCAATCTGGGAATCACCAGATGGGCGGCCCCCTTAATTATGTAAGGCGGCCCCCTTAATGATTAAGGGGACCGGCCCCGAATTAAGGAGACCGGCCATCTGATGGTCGGGTTTGCAGAATCTTTTATGTTTAGCCCATTTCATCCTACACTTCCCAAAATTCACAAACCTATTTTATCCTAAACCTTCTATCAAAGTTTATCCATCCTTAATCCCACCTATCCTACACTATAAACACTCTCATTTCTCATAATCTTCATTCATCTCTTCATGTCCTCTCCTATCAAACCAAAACCACCAAGAAACCCCGTTTGGAGAAGAAAGCCTAACTTCCATTAAAAGCCCATCAAACCAAATGATGTTGTCAAACATCCAACACCAAAATCCTCATATGTCTTCAACATTACATATCAACAACCTTTACTCACCCATATCCTTCTACATTACACTCAAACCTCATAATCTTTACACACTCAAACCTCATATCCTTCTACCTTACACTCAAATCTCAAAACCTTTACACACTCAAACCAAATAACCTTTACTCACCTCAACCTCAAATTTCATCTCCTAGTGCACCTAATGCACCATCTATAAAACCCTCCTACCAAGAAATCCCTTCCATGAACATCGCTCTTTTACTCTAACCTATCATATCACTTGATACTCATTTCCCATCTTCACCAATAACTCAACCTAGTCATCCTCACAAAAGATTCAACCATATACCCATTCCCTACACTCTACAAAGTGTGTCATCACCACTACAACTTAACCCATGAAGGTCAAACCATATTTCATGATATACAAACCTCATGTTCACTCAAATGAACCCTTTCACAAACCTCATCATAATAACCAAACATCCATCCTTGTTCCCAAAAATACACCTTCATCTTACCCACATAAGCCAAATGAAGAGCATGTTCAATCTCAAAACAACAATCCCAATCTCATTCCTAACACCTCACATTTTGTTCAACCTACCAATCCACCATCCAAAACATCCTCCACTCATGATACATCCTCCACAACTTCATTCTCATCCATTAATGATTACCCAAACTCACAAATATCTCCACCACCAAGAGTATCACCACCACCTTCTACCAACACACATGTTATCCCTATGTTGCATGTCCAATCACCTTCCTCCGAACACTTGAAGTTCATTGAAGAACTCAAGGAAGCCCATGAGCTTTGTGCTCTTCTTGCCTTACACCTTGCTCAATGCAACTTGGAACAACTTTTCTCTAGCTCTCCATCATCACCCCACAACTTGAATCAAGTTGAAAAACATGTCAACAATTGACCTTGTTGCATCTTTCTCCTAAAAACCATTGTATTCAATGAACACTTCACTTGGATTGAATATCTTCTCACTAGATCACATCCAATACCCTCACTTGAACAACATCCAAAACCTTACTCAAGCTCTTCCGCTACAAACTCTCCACCACCAAACTCTCCAACATTCATGACCCAAACATATACATCCATTAATCCAACAACCTTACCCTAACTCAACCATCTTCATTCCAAACACTCCATCATCAACCATCTAAGCATACTATATGCTTATGTTTTTCACTTTCAAATACGAATCAACCAACCTTTTGTTACAAGCAAGTTTGATGGCTCTCTTTGGCAAATTAGGATCTTTAACATAATCACTTTGAATTAATTGTTATGCATCCTTAATATTTGTTTGCTATGCTTGTTATTTGTATATTGCATATTCTTCTATATATGCTTATGCTTCTACTATTTTTCTTGCGAGCATTCCATATCTCGATTCCTTGGTGCCATCGAACGAGGGGGAGCACACATCAAGGGGGAGCTTTCATCCCGTCTAACTTCATTTATGAAGCTAGCCGGCATAACCTTTTTGATTCTACAAAAAGAGGGAGAAGTGAATATAAATTCACTAAGTACTTGTCTAAAAATTAATTTTTAGACTTAATGAGTTTAGGTTTTGTAATCATCAAAAAGGGGGAGATTGTTGATATAAATAATGCCTAAAAACGTTATCAACATATATCGATATCTCTATGTTTTGATAATCACAAAACGTAAACTCATTGAACTACAAATTATGACGTAAACAAGTATTTAGTCATAAATATTCATTTTAGCATCCAAATCACTTAAGGTATGAATAAACAAAGTGTCTAATGCATTTTATGATCAAAGGAATTTTTATTTTTACAAATCTTACATTTTATTAAAGTTGGACAAACATTTTTAAACTTATACAAAATATTTTTGTATTTATAAGAAATGTTTTATTCAAAATGAATGTTTTGAATTCAAATTTCTACCCAAAAAAACGGCTACATTCTTAAGGAAAAACCTTCCCCACAAAAAGACAAAAATCTGAAGAAAAAATATTTTTTATTAGGCGGCCCTCTTAATTATACTAGGCGGCCCCCTTAATTATTAAAGGGACCGCCCACGCTCCCAAACAGTATTTTTCCCCCTATAAATACTGGTTCATTCAACAGATTTTTCTGACCTTTTGCACCCCAAAACTTTCTGTTCTAGATCTCATTTCTATTCTCTAAAATCATTTGATCATATATACATTAATCTTTGTTTCAAAGTGATCCAAGCCTCAACCTTTCAAGTGCAAGAGAAGAATACTTCAATCTACCAAGAGAAGAAGTATTACAACTTGTTGTGACCTCCACATCCAAGTTGTTAGATCATCATCCATTATATCTATTTCTTTGTGTAACTAGTTGTGAATACTTGATAGAAGATAGATTAGCAAGGTATGTAGATAGAGAGATTGTTGTGAAGTAGATAGTTGTGAAGTGGAGAAGTTGGGAAGTAGATAGTTGTGAAGAAGATTGTTGTGAAGTAGATAGTTGTGAAGATAGATAGGTGTGAAGAAGTAGTGTTGTGATTAAGTAGTGACTAGGTGTGAAGAAGTTGTGTAGAATGTGTGAATAAGTTGTGACGAAGTTGTGGTGTGTAAGGTTTTCTCCGCCATAAGGGAGCTTGTTGACATAGTGAAGAAAAGTCTCAAGTAGGTGACTCAGGGAGTGGAGTAGGGCAAGGAAGGTGTCCTTGTAGCAGAACCACTATAAATGTTTTGTCTCGCGGTTTGATCTTTCCATCTCTTACTTAGTATCTTGCTTATATCGTTATTACTTTCGTAGACGTAGAAGTATATATATATATATATATAGTTGCTCATATAGTGCTAGTGTTGATTTCACTTAAAGATCAAACAAAAGTTTCATTCACAAAACAAAGTCTTTATAATTAAACTAAAAAGATAACATACATATAATTGATCATTTCGATCAAGTATAGTTTTCATACAACATATAATTAAGGATTACATAATAAACGTTTACTTACTTATCTCTCGTATATAGCTACAATTGTTTATATTATGCATGTGTTGATTTTACATACTTAACTTACATTATTATTATTGTTCATACTTAGATATAGTTGTTCATATTGTTCAAGATTTGAGTTCACATAAGATTGAATCAAAGTTTTAAAAGTAAACAAAGTTTTAAAACTAACCTAAGTTTTCATAATAAAATTAAAAAGATGTAAAACTATTCAACCCCCCCTTCTAGTTTTCTACAGTTTTTGCTTTGCAGTATCATAAAATCGTAAGATCCTAGGATCATGATCGGGATCTTAACAACTATATGCTTTATACCTACAACGATATACGTATAATAAATGAAGGTCTCACTACACCACTAATGACTTTTTGGGAGGGGGATTTTTAGCTACAACACAAGTTATAGCAGAAAGTGCTATAGAGCCCACTATTTTCAACACTTTTGTTATCAAATGGTTGACTGTGGACCATGACTTTTAGCTACAACACATTTTTCTCGCTAAAAGTGGAGTCATATATGTTTTTGGATTTTCTTTAGCTACATGTGGGACCTATACTTTTGGCTACAACACAAGTTCTCGCTAAAAGTGAGGCTTCATAAATTTCATGTTTTTGTCAATGATAAAATACCCGCGAAAATGTTTAAAAAAAAAACCCACCATGCTTTTGGCTACCACACTATTTTGTCTCTAAAAGTTATATTTCACAAATAATTTCTATTTAGCCTGGATTGAATACCCGCAAAAAAAATTAAAAATCCCTCCACACTTTTAGCCACAACATTTGTTGTCGCTAAAAGTTGAATTTAATTAAAATTTGTTTAAAATTTATTTATAGTTGTGAAAATTAATTTTTAAAATATATAAATTAGTTTATTCACAAAATTACTATTTTATTAAGGTATTAAAATTATTTTTGTAGTTGAAGTGTGTTTAAAATTATTTATAATTGTTACAAATAATTTTTTTAAGATATATAATTTAGTTTATTCACAAAAAGAATATTTTATTAAGGTATTAAGTGGATATCTATTTAAAAATGTTTTGAAAATTATTTATAATTTTTACAATAAATTTTAAAAGATATATAAATTAGTCGAGATGATATTAATATACAAGATATGCTAAATGGTCAGTTGTAAAGACCTTCTTTTGTAATTGGTCAGTTGTGAATGAATGGAACCATTTTGTATTATTGATTCGGGTATTTACAGCATTGGTTTTGGTAGATTTTTTTCGGAAAAAAATCCGAAAAATTTCTATAAATGCAGCAATGTTGCTGCTGATTTTTCTTGCACATGTATCTTTAGCAACGACATATTTGTCTCTAATAATGTGGATGTGGTGTCGCTAATGTTACCCACAAAAAGCGACCAGGTATATAAGCCTATATTAGGCGACAAAACCATGTCGTTGCCAAAGGTTCTCCAGCTTTTAAATAAATAAATTTATTTTCCAAAAAAATAAAAAATAAAAATAAATAACAACAAAAAAATATTCACGGAAATTTTTTTTGCGATGACTCACGGTTGACGCCAAAAAAGTGTGGCCCACTCCGGTCAAAGAATTCTGGGTGAATATCAGTGGGGCCCACGTTTGTCGCCAAAAGTAGAAAAAGGTTGTCTCTAAAACTTATGGCGACGGACTATGGGAGACAACACTTTGGGCGAGAACCCTCTCTACCCAAAACAATATGCGACAACAAAATTACACTATTGGCGATGACACTGTCTTTAGCTAAAAGTGGTTGTTGTTGCAGTGTCTTAATTCCAATTTTTGTAATATTGTTATTTTTATAAATTATGGAAGAAAATTACGTTCAAAAGAGCCCCATGTATGTAAACTTTTTTTTCGTAATTATCATAGCATCAAATGTATTTTCAAAAAAAGGGAAAAAAATATACATATTCAAATATGCCACATAGCTAGGGATGGCAAAATACCCGAGCTTGAATTCGGGTTGGGTGGTTTTACGCCCCAAAAACGACACTATAAAATTTTTCGAAAATACACACTTTAAACCCCTTTACAAAGGAACTATAAGAAATATTAACATACGACAATTGAGCTTTTGTTTCTGATCAAAGGAGCATTTTTAAGAGTGATATATCAAGACCCAAGGTTGAAAACTAAAAGCACGAATGAGATACAAAGTGCTTAATAAAAATCTAAAAAGGAAAATTAAAAAGATAAATCAAATTAAATAGAAACTATCACTTATAATTAAAATTGGTTTTTCTGGCTTTTTCTTTCACAAAACTATTTTATACCTAAAAACATTAAACTTTTGTAAAAACAACCTTTTAAGATATCAAAAATAAGCAAAGTAGAAGCTTGAAGGTTTGACAGTTGAATTTGGTCAACTGTCATAGGCAAAGGCTAATGTAAGTAGCTAGGGGGGGCACAAAGGTAAAGTTTGGTTCAAATAAGTTACTAGGACAGGGATGAGCAAAAACCAAAGAGATTGTACCACTGAATAAGCAATTAATCCAAGATAAGCACTTGGATTTCTTAGGTATACACTGAAAATGGGATAGAGAATAGGTGTGGTTTCAGGTGGGTCCCAGTGAGCTTGAAGCTCAAAAATTGCTCAAACCTTGAAGGTGGCCAGGAGGGGGGTTCAAAGAACCCAAATTGGGGTTGTGGGACCCACTGTGGTGGCCAGAAATAGCCACCAAAGGTGGTGGTGGTGATGGTGATCTGCTGATGCAGGGGAGAACACTCCCCCTGCAGGTGTGTTTGGAGGGGTGTGGACCCCACAGAAAAAATCCCAAAAATGAAATGAAGGTGGGACACTGAAGTTTAGCTGGGGGACTTTGCACCCAAAAAGTTTCAAAGCATAAAACCTAACACAAAATTCTACATAATTCTTGGAAAAAATGAAAAATCTGAGACATACAAATTTGACTTTTGTAATGAACTAAGCTAAGTTGACTTTGTTGAGATTCCAATGACTTCTACTGATTTAGAATGTTGTATTATGCCTAGATGTATTGAAATTACACAACCTAAACTAGCTATGGAATTATTTGAATGCTTGTGGATTCTAAAAATCCATATAGTGAACAAGCAAAATGGATTCAAGAGTGAGTTTAACTTTCTTGTAAATAAGGCTTGATTTTATGGTAAGTTTCACTTGTTTGGACCTAGGGTAACAGACTGCAACCATTAATAACCACCATAACAACCATGATTCTAAGTTATCAATTCAAACCATACACCCTTTAAATCACCTGTTAACACTACAACCTAGGTTTCATAGCTACTACCTACTGTTTTCATGTTTAAAACATATAACTTAAACTAAATTTAAGTTAACTAAACAAGTTTTAAGTACAAAAGACCACTAGAACAAAAAATGCAATAATCACTAGACCTAGTCAGTGGGCATGAAACTATGAGCAACAAAGGATCTTAATGAACCAAGACCCAATGTTAGGCTAAAATCCAATTCAAACACACTAAAGCAACATAAAAATTTAGATAGAGATACCTAATGATCTAAAGAACAGTAAATGCTAAAAATTAAAATGAGTGCTTACAAGTAGCATCCAAACTGAGAACAATTAATCAGGACCTCAAAACATAACCTAAGACCTCCCACGAGGTTCTAAACCAGGTTCCAAAGCTTTGTTTCTTCTTCTTTTTTCTTCCTTACTTATTTTTGAATTTCCACTTATTATCTTGGAATTTTTAGGTATTTTTGCTTATTTTAGATTTTTGACTTAAAACTTATTTAATTGATTTGAAAGCCTTGAAAAACTTTTAAGTGAGCTTAAATGAAGATGCTAGATCATTTATTGACAACTTTAAACAATATGGAACTAAATGGGATTTCAAATGAAAACTGCAAATTCGGATTTTAAACAAAAATACTTGAAATTAAGTGTTAAGGAAGTTTACATTACATCAAAATAACTGATTACAACTTTATTTTAAATGAAAATTACAACTAAGAAAGGTAATTAAGCTACAATAACAGGCTATACTAAGCTACAACTAGAAAAAACTAACTAACTGGTCTCTCTTCATTTTCTTCACATAAATACACCAGAGTATGTCCCACATGCTTTCCCACATCTGTTTTTGGCCATTGGATTGGCCAATTTGATCTTGGCCGTTCAAATCCTTTTGGCGGGAAAAAAGTACTTTGGCAGGTGTGGGTATGTAACACCTAAAATCTGAGAACATGTGAAAAGACCAAAATGCCCCTACATATTTAAAAGTTAATTAAAAGCTTATTAAGTATCCAAATAAATCCTAAACTCCTAACAATGCACAAGTTATGTATCCAAATAATTTTAACAACTTCATTTAACATTTGTACCAGTGGTAAAATTACCAAAATACCCCTAAAGGGCCGAGTGGAATAAAATGACTTTTAAAGAGATTTATTTTGATTTAATTTGTGTAAATATGGAAGTTAATCACCAAAATTATTTTGCCAACTAAAATATCCGAAATTCTGGTCCTTTTCCTTCCCCCCCCTCACACGTTTTCTTAATTTATAAGTCAAACCATATTTCTCCCACAAAACCCTAAATTGCCGACTTACACAACACACAAACAAAAATCCCTTTGGCCTCCATTCGACCACCCCATATGTTCTAATCAATTTTCTGTGATCAAATAACATCCAAAGAGTCCCAGAAAAATACCCATTCGAATTGCTAAAGCCTGGTACGATCGTGATCTTGGTTTCCTTTGTCGAACCCTAAAAACAAGGTAATATCGATTCTGATTTATTCGACCTCTCTAAAATTCGTTTATAATTTTTCTCCTAATCCTCATATCATATATACTCTGGGAAAAATGTTGGAAAGGTCGTGAAGAAGCTTTTGGAGTCGTGGTCATTTTTGGTTCGATTTGGATCATACGCGTATACAACAAATTGTGCAGCCTTTTTCCCACGTTCGAATCTTGGTTTGGTATTTTTCTCAGGTCCCTTACATCATATAAACATCATCTAAACTGGTTGTTTCGATCCATGCATGATCTATATCATTTTCGTAATTTAAAACCCTAAAAACGTGTTTATTTGTAAAATATATGATCCGATCCAGAATAATTATTAATAAAATTATTATAGGCTTATTATGATGTAATATGATCTGGAAAAATGTTGGAAAGAATTGTCATGGCCTAAATCATGTATTTCGAATTTATTTTGATTTGTTGAATTTGTGATTAAATCGTATAAAAGAAAAAGAAAATAAATTCGTGGGACTAGGGTTTGTGATCTAGGGTTTGTTTTGTGATAATAAATGATAATTAATGATGAGGTAATGATTAAAAATGAATTAGAGTTGGTTAGGGTTTTTAATCTTGTTATTTTATGTTATACGATTTGTGATAAAAGATTTGGGTGAGTTTTGTAACTTTTAAAACTTAAGGGTTATTTTTGAAACTTAATTTGGATCAGGTACTATTCGAATAAAATGAGAGATGAGGGTGCTATGTGTAATTTTTGTATATAAATGGATTAAAATGTATTTTAAACCTAATTAGGGTTTGTTTTGAAAATAATTAAAAGAGAGGGACTAAACATGTAATTTCTGGAAACTTGGGACTGATTTGAGTAATTTAATATATTCAGGGAGTTATGTGTCATTTTGATAACCTAAGGGCATAATATGTAATTATTGATATTTAAAAGTTGAAATTGTAAATTAAAGGGTTAAATATGTAACTTTAATAACTTGAGGGACTTAAAGTGTAAATTATGAATAATTGAGGATCCATTCGTATAATATGATAAAATAAGTACTCATTGTGTAAAATGAATAAGATAAGGGTTTAATGTGTAACTTTGAATACTAAAAGGGTTAAAGTGTAATTTTGGAAAGTAAAGGGTATAAAATGCAAGTTATGAAACCCTAAGGACCAAATGAGTAAAAAGATTAAAAGATACCTTATTTCCATTAATAATGATTCAACTTTCTAAAGTGGAAACTTACTATTTATGGAAACCTGCTAAAAATGGAAAGTTACTTAAAATGGAAAGTTACTTAAAATGGAAAGTTACTTAAAATGGAAAGAATGAATTATGATTCACCCCTCTTCTCCTCTAGGTGTGAAGAAGGAGAGGTCCTGAGCCACATCTGTTTTCCGAGTTTGTTTCTATTTTTCTGTGCTTGCAATAAGGTACGGATACTCTGCCTTTTCAGTAAAGGCTCCATTATGCTATTATGATTTTGGACATATGATACACTTAAGATTCCCCAAGCCATTGCTATGTTCCCTTTGATTGAACCTTGATACGATTCTGAGATACACCTTTGCTATATGACCTTTTGTATGATATGAGACTTGACTCTTAGTTTGATACCCGAGCCATTTCTGTTTCCCTACCTATGGAGGTACCATGGGCGTGTCTGTGATGCACCACTGGCATGACTAGTGTGTGGCCCTAGTGATTTGGCTACACCGTCCCCTTTCTGTTATATTATGTGCACACTTATGATATGATTTATTATGGCCAATCTGATTTCTGTGGGGGCGTATGGATGCATCCTAGATCTGATCTGTTTAGTGGATTTAACTATGATTATGTTTATGATATCTGTCTGGTGACTGGTACTGTGTGCTATACATGCCTTTCACAACTTCTGGGAGCTGATCACTCCACTTTATGATACATGAGGTCACCCCTCATATTATCTGGTTGCCTGAGAGGTATCCCCTCTGATTATGAGACTATGATATTGACGGCTTATATGATATGATATGTTCTGGGCTCGTGGTAGATGACTATCCTATTATTCCTTTCTATTATTCATTTGTCTATTCCTTATGTTATTTCCCAACGCACTATATTTCAGTTCTATTTCATTACCATTGCTTTGTTTATGTATCTGTTCACTGAGCTTTTTAAGCTCAGCCGCATTTCCTTTTCCTGCGGCAGGTATCTAAGCTAGGAGCTGGGCTTTTGCTATGGGATGAGAGTTAGAGCTTGTGTTGGAGCTTTTACCTTAGATGACCACCCTATGTTATGACTTTGGATTTGGATTATGTTCTTATTTCTTTTGGATTATTTCTTCATCATTGAACTTATGTACTTTGACTTAAGCTGTGTTGGCTTGGTCTTTCTTATTTAATTATGTTTAAGACTTCCGCTGTGTATGATATTATGTATGTATGCTCTGATATGTCACCATCCTTGTGGCACTTCTACCCTTGTCGGGTTGGGGTGTTAATATGATGTTAATATTCAGTATCATCCCGGTAAGGCGAATGTAGTCGCGGATGCTCTTAGTAGGAAGTCTGGTATGGTTGCGAGTTTAGAGTTTGATCCTCGTGTTTTGCATGACTTAGAGCTCCTTGATGTGGAGTTTTGTATTCGAGGTCAGGATGGTTATTGGGCTAGTCTTAAAGTTGAGTCCAATCTTATCTTGCGAATAAAGGAAGCTCAGAAGGAGGATGGTGAGCTGTGGTCTATAGTTCAAAATGTTGAGGAAGGCAAACAGTCAGAGTTCAGAGTTGACGAATTTGGTGTGGTTTGGTTTGAGGATCGTCTTTGCGTTCCTAACGATCCGGAACTTCGAGAGACTATTCTATCAGAGGCTCATAGTTCCCCGTTCACTATTCATCCTGGTTCTACCAAGATGTACAGGGATCTTAAACAACATTTTTGGTGGAATGGCATGAAACATGATGTGGCGTTGTTTGTATCGAAGTGTTTGACTTGCCAACAAGTAAAGATCGAGCATCAAAGAGCGAGTGGGTTATTGCAGCCATTGGAGATTCCGAAGTGGAAGTGGGAAGAGATTTCCATGGATTTCGTTACAGGTTTACCTCTTACCCGTAAGAAGCATGATGCGATTTGGGTGGTTGTTGATCGACTAACCAAGTCGGCTCACTTCCTCCCTATTCGTGTGGACTACGGAGTTAGTAAGTTGGCGGACATATTTCAGCAGGAGATCGTTAGGCTTCATGGTATGCCTACGGCTATCATATCAGATAGAGACCCACGGTTTACATCTCGTTTCTGGAAGGGATTGCATAAGGCATGGGGTACGCGCCTTAAGTTCAGCACGGCTTTTCACCCTCAGACAGATGGTCAGTCGGAGAGGACCATCCAGACATTAGAGGATATGTTGAGGGCATGTGCTTTAGAGTGGACTGGTAACTGGGACGAATATTTGTGTTTGGTTGAGTTTGCATACAATCACAGCTGGCACGCAAGTATTCGTATGGCTCCTTTCGAGATGTTGTATGGTAGGAAGTGCAGAGCTCCAGTTTGTTGGAATGAGGTTGGTGAGCGTGTTATTGAGGGACCGGAGTTGGTTCAGATCGCTACCGAGAAAGTGGATGTTGCTAGGGAAAAGTTAAAGGAAGCACGTGCACGTCAAAAGAGTTATGCTGATAAGCATCGGCGTGACTTAGAGTTTCGTGTTGGTGATCGGGTATTCCTTAAAGTTTCACCGTTTCGTGGAGTTAGACGTTTCGGGATCAAGGGCAAGCTTAGTCCTCGATTCATTGGACCGTTTGAGATTTTGGAACGCATTGGAGAGGTTTCGTATCGTTTGGCTCTTCCTCCGCAGTTATCACATGTTCACGACGTTTTTCATGTATCTCTTCTGAGGGGATACAATTATCATCCCTTGCATGTGGTGTCCTATCCTTTCGATCAGATTCAGCCTGATATGTCTCTTCCGGAGGAGCCGGAAGCTGTTCTTGATCGCCAAGAGCGAGTTATGAGGCGTAAAGTTATTCCTTTCGTTAAGATTCTTTGGCGGAACCACCCAGAGCGAGAAGCTACCTGGGAAACCGAGGAGTCTATTCGAGCTAGTTATCCTCACTTTGTATTCTGATCTGGTATGTCTCCGTTATGTTTCGATTCGTTTCATTTCTGATTCTTTTCAAATTTCGAGGACGAAATTTTTCTTTTTAGAGGGGAAGAAGTTGTAACACCTAAAATCTGAGAACATGTGAAAAGACCAAAATGCCCCTACATATTTAAAAGTTAATTAAAAGCTTATTAAGTATCCAAATAAATCCTAAACTCCTAACAATGCACAAGTTATGTATCCAAATAATTTTAACAACTTCATTTAACATTTGTACCAGTGGTAAAATTACCAAAATACCCCTAAAGGGCCGAGTGGAATAAAATGACTTTTAAAGAGATTTATTTTGATTTAATTTGTGTAAATATGGAAGTTAATCACCAAAATTATTTTGCCAACTAAAATATCCGAAATTCTGGTCCTTTTCCTTCCCCCCCCTCACACGTTTTCTTAATTTATAAGTCAAACCATATTTCTCCCACAAAACCCTAAATTGCCGACTTACACAACACACAAACAAAAATCCCTTTGGCCTCCATTCGACCACCCCATATGTTCTAATCAATTTTCTGTGATCAAATAACATCCAAAGAGTCCCAGAAAAATACCCATTCGAATTGCTAAAGCCTGGTACGATCGTGATCTTGGTTTCCTTTGTCGAACCCTAAAAACAAGGTAATATCGATTCTGATTTATTCGACCTCTCTAAAATTCGTTTATAATTTTTCTCCTAATCCTCATATCATATATACTCTGGGAAAAATGTTGGAAAGGTCGTGAAGAAGCTTTTGGAGTCGTGGTCATTTTTGGTTCGATTTGGATCATACGCGTATACAACAAATTGTGCAGCCTTTTTCCCACGTTCGAATCTTGGTTTGGTATTTTTCTCAGGTCCCTTACATCATATAAACATCATCTAAACTGGTTGTTTCGATCCATGCATGATCTATATCATTTTCGTAATTTAAAACCCTAAAAACGTGTTTATTTGTAAAATATATGATCCGATCCAGAATAATTATTAATAAAATTATTATAGGCTTATTATGATGTAATATGATCTGGAAAAATGTTGGAAAGAATTGTCATGGCCTAAATCATGTATTTCGAATTTATTTTGATTTGTTGAATTTGTGATTAAATCGTATAAAAGAAAAAGAAAATAAATTCGTGGGACTAGGGTTTGTGATCTAGGGTTTGTTTTGTGATAATAAATGATAATTAATGATGAGGTAATGATTAAAAATGAATTAGAGTTGGTTAGGGTTTTTAATCTTGTTATTTTATGTTATACGATTTGTGATAAAAGATTTGGGTGAGTTTTGTAACTTTTAAAACTTAAGGGTTATTTTTGAAACTTAATTTGGATCAGGTACTATTCGAATAAAATGAGAGATGAGGGTGCTATGTGTAATTTTTGTATATAAATGGATTAAAATGTATTTTAAACCTAATTAGGGTTTGTTTTGAAAATAATTAAAAGAGAGGGACTAAACATGTAATTTCTGGAAACTTGGGACTGATTTGAGTAATTTAATATATTCAGGGAGTTATGTGTCATTTTGATAACCTAAGGGCATAATATGTAATTATTGATATTTAAAAGTTGAAATTGTAAATTAAAGGGTTAAATATGTAACTTTAATAACTTGAGGGACTTAAAGTGTAAATTATGAATAATTGAGGATCCATTCGTATAATATGATAAAATAAGTACTCATTGTGTAAAATGAATAAGATAAGGGTTTAATGTGTAACTTTGAATACTAAAAGGGTTAAAGTGTAATTTTGGAAAGTAAAGGGTATAAAATGCAAGTTATGAAACCCTAAGGACCAAATGAGTAAAAAGATTAAAAGATACCTTATTTCCATTAATAATGATTCAACTTTCTAAAGTGGAAACTTACTATTTATGGAAACCTGCTAAAAATGGAAAGTTACTTAAAATGGAAAGTTACTTAAAATGGAAAGTTACTTAAAATGGAAAGAATGAATTATGATTCACCCCTCTTCTCCTCTAGGTGTGAAGAAGGAGAGGTCCTGAGCCACATCTGTTTTCCGAGTTTGTTTCTATTTTTCTGTGCTTGCAATAAGGTACGGATACTCTGCCTTTTCAGTAAAGGCTCCATTATGCTATTATGATTTTGGACATATGATACACTTAAGATTCCCCAAGCCATTGCTATGTTCCCTTTGATTGAACCTTGATACGATTCTGAGATACACCTTTGCTATATGACCTTTTGTATGATATGAGACTTGACTCTTAGTTTGATACCCGAGCCATTTCTGTTTCCCTACCTATGGAGGTACCATGGGCGTGTCTGTGATGCACCACTGGCATGACTAGTGTGTGGCCCTAGTGATTTGGCTACACCGTCCCCTTTCTGTTATATTATGTGCACACTTATGATATGATTTATTATGGCCAATCTGATTTCTGTGGGGGCGTATGGATGCATCCTAGATCTGATCTGTTTAGTGGATTTAACTATGATTATGTTTATGATATCTGTCTGGTGACTGGTACTGTGTGCTATACATGCCTTTCACAACTTCTGGGAGCTGATCACTCCACTTTATGATACATGAGGTCACCCCTCATATTATCTGGTTGCCTGAGAGGTATCCCCTCTGATTATGAGACTATGATATTGACGGCTTATATGATATGATATGTTCTGGGCTCGTGGTAGATGACTATCCTATTATTCCTTTCTATTATTCATTTGTCTATTCCTTATGTTATTTCCCAACGCACTATATTTCAGTTCTATTTCATTACCATTGCTTTGTTTATGTATCTGTTCACTGAGCTTTTTAAGCTCAGCCGCATTTCCTTTTCCTGCGGCAGGTATCTAAGCTAGGAGCTGGGCTTTTGCTATGGGATGAGAGTTAGAGCTTGTGTTGGAGCTTTTACCTTAGATGACCACCCTATGTTATGACTTTGGATTTGGATTATGTTCTTATTTCTTTTGGATTATTTCTTCATCATTGAACTTATGTACTTTGACTTAAGCTGTGTTGGCTTGGTCTTTCTTATTTAATTATGTTTAAGACTTCCGCTGTGTATGATATTATGTATGTATGCTCTGATATGTCACCATCCTTGTGGCACTTCTACCCTTGTCGGGTTGGGGTGTTACAGGGTAACTTGGAGTAATTCATGGGCATTAAATGGTTTGGAGGTATTAGTGAGGTGGAGGGACAGAGTATGGGGTGAGTGAGTTGGAGGAGGGGGTTTGGAGTGTAGCAGGTATTTGCAGGTTACAAGTGGGGGAAGGAGGTGGAAAGGGGTCAAAGGGTTTGTTTTATAAACGGGGGTGAGTGGATTTTTGGTGTTGGGCTTTGGATGGGAGATGGGCTAGGTAAGGGTTAGTGGACTGGATTAGTGGGAGCAGGAGTGGATTTGGTTGTGTTATTGTTTGGATTAATAGTAAAATGGGTCCATTTGGCTTGTAACTATAACAAGGACCTTTCATGTAAATTCTACAATCTGAGGGACCAGAATTGCAATTTTCCCAAAGTCTTTACAAGGGCCAATCTTGACATATATGAATAGTACAAAGGTTATGAAAGTTATTTTTCTAATTTTAAACATCCAGGGACCAAATCTGACAAGTTTTAAAATCCAAGGACTAAACTTGCAATTTCACCAAACTCTCATTCCAAGGACCAAAATTAACACTTGTGACTTTCCAGGACCAAAATTGAATGATTTTCCAAAAATATCCCACCAGGGACCAAATTTGCCAAAAAGTGAAACTCCAGGGACCAAAATTGTAAATTCTCAAAACTTTTCCAATTTTTCACCAAAGGACTGAATATGACAATTTATGATTTCAAAAGGACCTTTGGTGATTTTTCTTCTAAAATAAGTGCTCAGGGACTAATTTTGCCAATTTTTGAAAGTTGGGGGACTGAAACTGCCAATTTTGCAAACTTTGTACGTTTTTTTATCTGTTTTTACTCATTTTGCATCAGAAACATATAAAACACAATTTTGGAATATTTTTAGTATTTTGATGCATTTCTGAGTGTTTTTGCAGTTCAGATTGACCAGAAATGATGAGTGTTTAAGCACTCATCAGCTTCCAACTTTAACATGTCTTGGTCCCAAAGATAACGGTCTTCTATTTACATCTCCAAAATACTATCTTCACTACGGTTAAGATCTAAACCTTGTCTTTACCTTTTTCTTCAATCCCCGAACCTACAAAAACATCATCAACTATAACTGTAAGCGAAATGCTTAGTAAGTAGATGGAATACATGCTTAATGAGATAACTATGACAATTATAAAGAGCAAACTATAACATTCAACATACCTCAATTTTAGCATGTTACTATGCTACTATAACAATAAACAAGCAATGGATCCAAATGCTACTATAACAAGCTCCATATCAATTTCTATAACATAATCATAATCATAAATCATCGTTAAGCTCAAACAATAACCATATACCACCATACTTACCTTAATCCCACAATTAGCTTTCTACTTTAATTGGCTACAAGCTCCTTTATTGCTTCCTATATCAAAATTAGTCCTAATTAGTGACTAATTACGTAGGAGGATTATAATTTAACAACCTTTCACCATTAACCTCAATTCCTATAACATAAACCCTTACTTTACAAATTAGGGGAAATACTTACTTAATTAAGGGGATGGAAATTAAGGGTTTTTAAAGCCTCTTGATCACCTCCTGATAACCAATTCGAGCTAGGATGAAAATTTAGCTTTCCCTCCTATTGCTCCCATATATGTACGACACATACATGTTCATAAATTAAGTTTCTATTGACAACATTGGTCCCCCAAGTCTCATCCTTTCCATATTACCCACATATCTTTTATCACATAATACCTACACAATTATAATTTACCACCTAGCCAAAGGCAACATAAAATACTTTCTAAGAATGAAATGATACTATCATGTATATTATATAATAGTACCTTGTCGGGAATACGGGTGTAACAATTCACCCCTCTTTAAAATAAGATTTCGTCCCCGAAATCTATTCTTGGAGATACTTATTCCTCATCTTCTCCTCCGGTTCCCACCTAATACTTGTACCCTTACGATGTCTCCATTGCACTTTTACGAGCGGAATTTCTATGTTGCGAAGTTGCCTCACATTCCTTCCCAATGTTGCCTCTGGTTCATCCTTTTGTGAAAGCAATTCCGGATCAATCTCGTTATTATTTAAAGTGACCTAGTCTCATCCGCTAAGCATTTTCTCAAATAAGACACATGGAAGATATTATGAATACCTCTCATTTCTTCGGGCAATTCCAAGACATATGCTACCTCACCAACCCGTTTCAGGATTTTAAACGGTCCTATAAACCACTAACTTAGTTTACCCTTGTTTTTTAATCTAAAAACGCCTTTCTACGGGGCAACTTTTAACATAACAAGATCACCTACTTCAAATTTGATTGGTCTTCTTCGATTATCGGCATAACTTTTCCACCTATCTTGTGCCGCCTTAAGTCTTGCCTGAATCATCTCAATCTTTTCAGTTGTCGCTAACACTACATCCGTGCTGGCTAATTCCCTCCTTCCAACTTCTTCCCAACATACGGGTGTCCTAAATTTTCTACCATAAAGCATCTCATAGGGTGGCATCTCTATACTAGCATTATAACTATTGTTGTAGGCGAACACAACTAGAGGTAAATGATCATCCCAGTTACCTCCAAAGTCAATCATACAAGCCCGTAACATATCTTCTAAAGTTTGGACCGTCCTTTCGCTTTGTCCATCGGTTTGGGGATGAAAAGTTGTGCTCATATGTAACTTCGTACCAAGTTCTTCTTGAAAACCTTGCAAAAAGTCTGAAGTGAAACGCCCGTCTCTATCAGAGACTATAGAGATGGGTACTCCATGACGTGCAACTATTTGGTTGACATAGGTCTTTGCTAACTTGTGAACAAGCATGTTCTCCCTAACCGGAATAAAATGTGCACTCTTTGTCAAGCGATCTACTATAACCCAAATTGTATCGTTTTTCTTTTTTGTTCTTGGCAACTTTGTAATAAAGTCCATGGTAATCTTCTCCCACTTCTAAACCGGAACTTCTAATGGTTGGACTTTCCCATACGGCTTTTGGTATTCGGCTTTCACCTTCAAGCAAGTTAAACATCTTTCCACATACTTCACGTAATCCCTTTTCATACCCGGCCACCAATAGTTTCTTTTCAAATCAAGGTACATTTTTGAGCTCCCGGGTGAATAGAATACTTCGATTTATGCGCTTCTTCCAGGAGTAATTCCTTGATGTTGCTTCCAAAAGGGATATAAACCCTTCCATATCGTGTCTTTATTCCCCGACTGACTTCTTCAAGATGAGGAATGTGAGAGGTGATTCGTTCTTTTTCTCGATTCTCTTTCTTCAACACTTCCTCTTGAGCTAACTTGATTTTGTCAAAAAGATCGGATGTAACAATCATCCATAACGAGTGAATCCTAGTAACTTCATTTCGACCCTTGCGACTCAAAGCATCCGCCACCACATTCGCCTTACCGGGATGGTAGCGAATTTCACAATCAGAATCCTTCAGCAAGTCTAACCACCTACGCTACCTTATATTCGGATCCTTCTTCTCAAGAAAATAATTAAGGCTTCTATGATCAGTATAAATTACGAACTTCACACCATATAAATAATGCCTCCAAATCTTTAAGGCAAAGACTACGGCCGCAAACTCAAGATCATGAGTCGGGTATTTCTCCTCATGCATCTTCAATTGTCTTGAAGCGTAAGCAATCTCTTTACCCCTTTGCATGAGAACACATCCATGACCGGAGTAAGATGCATCACTATAGACTACCATGTCTTCGGTTCCTTCTTGTAGAACTAGAATCGGTGCTTCACATAACCTCTTTCGTAAAGTACGAAAAGCTTCTTCTTGTTTCTCACCCCACACAAAAGGAACATTCTTCTTGGTGAGTTCAGTTAACGAAGATGCAATTTTGGAGAAGTCTTGAATGAACCGTCGATAATATCCCGCGAGTCCAAGAAACCTTCGAATTTCACCAACGTTCTTTGGTGCTTGCCAATTCATCACGGATTCAATCTTTGATGGATCAACCTTGAGACCTTCAGAGTTTATGACATGAACAAGAAATTGGACTTCCTGCAACCAAAACTCAATTTGGAGAACTTAGCATACAATCTTTCTTTTCTTAACGTTTCGAGAACTTCACGTAAGTGCGCTACGTGCTCTTCCTTACTCCTGGAGTAGACAAGAATATCATCAATGAACACTATAACGGACTTGTCCAACATTGGCTTATACACACGGTTCATGAGATCCATGAAGACCACCGGTGCATTTGTAAGACCAAACGGCATAACAACGAACTCGTAATGCCCATATCGATTCCTAAAAGCCGTTTTCGGAATATCTTCATCTCGGACCTTCAACTGATGATAGCCCAAACGAAGATCAATTTTTGAGAACCATCTTGCACCCTGAAGTTGATCAAAGAGGTCGTCGATTCTCGGTAGAGGATACACTTTTTTCACGGTAACTTTATTTAGCTCCCGGTAATCAATACACATTCTCATACTTCCGTCTTTCTTCTTTACGAATAGAATAGGAGCGCCCCACGGTGAACTACTTGGGCGAATAAAACCCTTGTCAAGTAGTTCCTGGAGCTGGCTCATCAGCTCTTTCATTTTAGACGGGGCTAAAAGGTAAGGAGTTTTAGCGATAGGAGTAGCACCAGGTATCAAATCGATACGGAATTCGACTTGCCTATCGGGTGGTATACCCGGCAAATCTTCTGGGAAGACATCACGAAATTCATGTACCACTGGAACACTATTAATATCTTTCTTATCCAAACCTGTATCAACCACGTGTGCCAAAAAGGCATGCAACCACGCAATAGATACTTCCTAGCCTTTATTACATAACATATCATTAATTCACCCTTCCATTTTTTTGCCACATATAGTAAATTCTCGACCATATGAATTTTTGAGCCGAATAATCTTTTGTCTACATAGAATGGCGGCATTATGTTCACCGAGCCAATCCATACCTATAACGATATCAAACTCCCCAAGCATAATAGGAATTAATTCAATCTTGAAAACATTATCATCAACTGCTATCTCTACCCCACGATGCACATTAGACACGATAACTACCTTATTGTCAGCTACTTCAACTTCAAGAGGTTTTGGGAGTCTACTTAATGGAGTGGATAACCTCTTACTAAAATCATAAGATATGAATGATACGCTTGCACCTGAATCTTATAAAACACGAGCTGGAAGAGAATTTACAAGGATTATACCTGTGATAACCTCAGGTATCGACTTTGCTTCTTCAATTGTCATAGGATAAGCGCGAGCCTTTGGTTTCGGAATCTCCACTTTTTCCTCCTTCACGCTTCTAATTGTTGTTGCTCCACTTGTCTTTGTCTTCGGGCAATCAACCAGTTTGTGCCCTTTCTCATTACATCCATAACACACAATCATCGGTTTCATGCAATTCCTACTAATGTGATCTAAGGCTCCGCATTTATAACACCCAGGCATGTTAAGTCTACATTCTCCATAATGTAGTTTATGGCACTTCTTACAAGGAGTCTTAGGCTAACTACTCCCACTCTTCTTATCTTGATCAAACTTGACCCTTTTAACATTTCTGTCCACGTGCTCCGGCTTTCTCTTGTCCTCTTTAGCTTCCTTATCTTTCCTTCTCATAAGATCTGCTTCCCTGACACGAGCCCTGCTTAAAAGATCATCTAGGGTGGTACACTTAAAAGGTGAAATCACATCTCGAATATCATCCTTAAGCATTCTTTGGAATCTCTCTACCTTGAGCTTCTCATTACTGTGGTACTCGGGGCAATATGGAACCATATCGCTGAATTTCTTCCACAGTTCATTCACGGTCTTGTTCGTTTGCATTAAAGATTGGAAATTTTCTCGAATCTTGTCAACTTCATCTACCGAAGCATATTCTACACTAAACAATTCCTTAAAATCTTTCCAAGAACATGACTCGGCCCACGCTTCACCTTTCTCACTAATCTTTCCTTCCCACCAAGCCCTAGCACTATCGAGAAGAAAATTAGTAGCACATATGACTTTCTTTTTCTCTTTGTAGTCACTGGTACGAAAAGCGGCTTCAACAACACTAAGCCACATTTTACAAGCGATTGGATCAAGGTCCCCCGTGAACTTTGGCACGTCACATGCCGTAAAATCTCGATAAGTAGATTTATCGCTCTTTGTATCTTTCACAAACCTACCACTCTTCTTAATCTCTTCGAACTCATCATGCATCAACTTTTGAATATTAAGAGTTGTTTCTTGAACATAATAGGGCATGTTTTGTTTTATTGCCTTTCCTACCCTCTTTCTCAACATCCTATCCAAAGCTCTAGATTGCTCTTCGGAGAATCCTTCAAGGTCAGGACCTCCAGAGCTAGAAGAAGAATCACCATCATTTGCCGTAGATTCGGCATGTTCAGAAGTCGTAGCTTTCTCGACCTCTACATGGTGAGTATTATCCATCCTTTCTTCTTACTGAAATTTAACACCTTTAACTTGTTAACACAGTTCAATACATAATCGATGCATGAATGAGAGTTAATACTTATGTTCGCATATTAAACCATCCTAAACTTGTCACATATGCATAGTCTTAATGATTTTGATTCTACGTGTACAACGTACTTTTATCACTACTGTGGCGTAGTCATAAAAATAAGCAACACATGTGTCTTGAAAATCCTTAAAACAATGCACTAGAACAAGTACTATTACTAGTGCATTTCAACTAGGCCTAAGTCTAGGAAACCCTATAGTGATATCCTAAATCTCTTAGACCAAAGCTCTGATACTAAGTTGTAACATCCCGCCTTACTCATCCCACAATATTGTCCGCTTTGCCCGAAAGCTCACAACTTTGCTTTTGTCGCCTTTCCTGTAACTTCCCAGCATGGTCACCCATGCCAGTTGTGCTCTCACATGAGCACGCTTAACTGTAACTTTCTTTAACCATTAGACCACAAAACGCGTTGTGTCTGATAAGGCGTATGTTATCCTTGTATTTCAGCATCACTCCAAGCCACAGAAGATGTGGATTTGCCTAGGTTGTTACAAAGTTGTAACATCCCGCCTTACTCAGCCTACAATATTGCATTACTCAGCCCACAATCTTGTCCGCTTTGCGCGAAGGCTCGCAGCTTTGCTTTTGTGGCCTTTCCTGTAACTTCCCGGCATGGTCACCCATACTAGTTGTGCTCTCACACGAGCATGCTTAACTGTAACTTGTTGTAACCATTAGACCACAAAACGCGTTGTGTCCGATAAGGCGTATGTTATCCTTATATCTCAGCATCACTCCAAGCCACAGAAGATGTGGGATTTGCCTATGGTGTTACAATTCACCCCCTAAGGGACTCATCATCCTCGATGAGGTTTGTCCCACCATCCTGAACGGCTCTGGAGTGGCTCTAATACTAAGTTGTTACGCCCCAAAAATGACACTATAATTTTTTTTGAAAATACACACTTTAAACCCCTTTACAAACGAACTCCAAGAAATAAGAACATACAACAATTGAACTTTTGTTTCTGATCAAAGGAGCATTTTTAAGAGTGATACATCAAGACCCAAGGTTGGAAACTCAAAGAACGAATGAGATACAAACATTCTGTTAACAGACATTAATGCTCTGCATCTATATTTCAAATGCTCCGTATCTATGATGCTCCGCATCTATATTTTAGATGCTCCGCATCTATGCATCAGATGCAAAACTCTTACAGAGAGTCTGCAGAGCTGTAGAAACCATAAATCCACAAGACCAAAGCTACATAAAACACAACTTTTCCCATTTACTTCTACATAAACGTAACTATACATTCATTCAAGTTCATATGACTTCTACAATTGACCAAACGGGTCATATGGGTGATTTTTGGCTTATAACCAAACACCCCTTAAACATTACCAAAACCCAATCCTTAGTTCAAACCATCCTTGTAACCATTCACCAAGACAAACATATTACATGGACATGAGCAACTGACCGAGTTTAACAAAATGACCAAATAACTGGAGATTTACCCAAAAGAGAAAAGACACTTTGGGGCTTCCAACTTTAACACGTCTTGGTCCAAAAGATAGTGGTCTTCTATTTACACCTCCAAAATACTATCTTCACTACGGTTAAGATCTAAACCTTGTCTTTACCTTTTTCTTCAATCCTTTAACCTACAAAAACATCATCAACTATAACTGTAAGCGAAATGCTTAGTAAGTAGGTGAAATACATGCTTAATGAAGATTATAACTATGACAATTATAAAAAGCAAACTATAACATTCAACATACCTCAATTTTAGCATGTTACTATGCTACTATAACAATAAACAAGCAATGGATCCAAATGCTACTATAACAATCTCCATATCAATTTCTATAACACAATCATAATCATAAATCATCATTAAGCTCAAACAATATCCATATACCACCATAGGTACCTTAATCCCACAATTAGCTTTCTACTTTAATTGGCTACAAGCTCCTTTATTGCTTCCTATATCAAAATTAGTCCTAATTAGTGACTAATTACATAGGAGGATTATAATTTAATGATAAGGCGAAAAGTGTACCGCTTTTGAGGGGTCATTTAAGCTCGAATTCGTGATTATTTGATCAATTATTGCCCTAAATCTTTCCTTTTATCATTTTAAGTACTTTTGAGAAGAAATATGGAAATGAAGCATTTTGGACGTTTTTAGAGCGATTAAGTGAAGAAAAAGATAAAGTCTCAAAATCGTTGCTGGGAACAGTACCTGACGGCGTCATGGCTATACAAGTGACGGCGTCAAGCTTGGCAAAAGAGGTGGATATCGAAAATACACATGACAGCCCAGAACAATTTCAAGGCAATTTGGCCTGACGGCGTCACCAAGGCCGTCAAGATCAGAATACATGTGACGGCCCAAAGTAAAATTACACATGACGGCGTAAGAAGTGGATCTAGGCAATACGAATTTTATCTTGACGGCGAATTGACGGCGTCACAAGCTATAACGTGACGTCGTCAAGGTGTAAAATCTATATATAGTTTTCTAATTTTCATTCATTAAGTGTGGAACTTTTGGAGAACTTCTTTGTGCAAACCCTAGATGAATTTTCTGTAATAATAAGGGTTTCAACCCTTGTTCCATCCATGTTCAAATGAAGATAAGTTTTCCAATACTCATTCAATATGTCTATGTGTTGTTTGATTCTATCTTATGCTTGTCTTCTTTTTAACATGCTAGGCTAGGTTTTTATTGTGTTTGCTTAGATGTAATGAAACCTAGATGTTGATTATTGGTTGATGGTTTGTTTATAGTTGTTGTGGATGATTGTATTCAATGTTAGGCTTAAGAAAACTAGCAGACTTCCATTTGGTAACTTGCTTGAACGTCTTAAGTAACATGATTGGATGTGTACTACGATTTAATGGATGTATTTAATGCATAAGCGAATTCTAGTGATCCCATGTTAGGAGCTTTTAGTCGGCTCGACATAGGAGTGAAGTAGGAGCTTATAGAGTTAGGGAATTTCGTACACGGCCCTACGACTGGTATTAAGGAATATAACCCGTCATCCATGCAATTGTAACAAGCTAATCAACCGGTAAAAGATATCTAGGGAGTAATGAAATCTAAGTAAAAACATTTTCTCTTACTATTGTTTCCACCACACAAATTAGTTTTATTTTATTTTATTTTATTTTGATTACATCTTTAGTTAATTGGGTTAGTTGACTAGCAACTAATTTCGCCTACTCCTTCAAAACCCGAGATTTTACTTGCTTTCTTTAAAATATAAAAATACAAAAAGAATCATCCCTCGCCTGTAGACCTAGTTTAGTAGACTTTTTAATCCTAGCGAACACTATTCCTAAGTTGAACGATCAATCCCCCGGTACTTGTCACTATACGATACTACAACGAACAGGTACACTGCCTTGTGGGGATTGAAAGCTTCTCAAGATCCCTTGAGAGGTAAAACCTTTTGCGAGGGTGCAATTCCACGCATCAAGTTTTTGGCGCCGCAGCCCGGGGAATAGTTATTGTCTAGGTTAAGATTTCTTTTTATTAGGTCTGCTTGCTAGATTCCTATCTAGTAAGATTTTTATTTTTATAGGTTTCTTTAGTCTATCTTTTTCTTCGTACCTTTGTTAGTAAACTAAGTTCATTGACTATTCCGTTGGCCACTATGGAAAACGCAAATCCACCCCTTTCACCTAGTGAAGTTGCTTTGATGCGAGAACAGATTGAGAGTGAGATTAGGGAACTTAGGGAACTTAATAGGTTGATTAATGTTGAGCTGGATCATGCATTTAGTGACCTAGCGACCGCCTTGTATTCGAATGAGGACCTAGGACCTAATGATTTTGAGGTTGTTGTTGAGGATGTTGAGGTACTTAAGGAAGGGGAGATAGATCCAAAACATGATGATTATTTCAATCTATATCCCACTAAGGAGGAAACCGCTTATTATAATAATCTTGTTGATAATCCTCGGCCTCCTTTTGTTAAAATTGACCCTAAGATTAAGAAAGGTGACCCTAAGAATGTTAAGATACCATGTATAATTGGGTATAAGTACGTTGATAATGCCTACATTGATTTCGAATCTCCAATCAACATCATGTCTTCAAGTGTTTATAATGATATAGTAAAAACAAGACTTGAACCTCAGAGGGACCTCAAATACCCCGGTGGAGTTTGTAATTTTGTCGGGAGAATTAAAGGTTTACATGTCTTTGTTGGGGACTTTACTTATATCAGTGATTTTATGATTGTTGAGGACTTGGCTAGTGTTACAGATTGTCGCTTATCTCATGTTGTATTAGGTAAGCCATTTGTTGAAGAGTCCAAGTTAAAATACGATCGGATTGAGGGAACAGTCCAATTTTCTAGTGAAATTGATATGATTACATATAGGATGCCTAATTGAATGAAGGAATTTCGTTATGTGCCTCGACTTGATATAGATAACATCGGTGCTTTTGAAGACATTAATGAAGAGGATAACAAAAAGGGCATGGATTATGTGTGGGAAAAAAGGAGCCTTTACTATAAGAATTGCTTAACCCTATGGCCAAAATATAAATTTGATAGAGAGATGGCCAAAAGGATTATAGGATCAATTGAGAAAAAGGTGGTCGATCTTTATAAAGGATATTTACAATCGAAGCCGGAATACAAAACCAAGATCGAGGATGACCTAGAGACTATGACCGATGACGAGGTCACGTAATAGCCCGTGACCTTGAGTCTAGCTACAAGACTCGTAAATAAAGAAGAGCGCTTCTTGGGAGGCAACCCATGTTTTATTTGTTTTGTTTGTTTGATTTTATTTGTTTCCGTATGCGTGTTTTATTTTTATTGTTTGTGGATCATGGTTCAAAGTAAATTGCAAAAATGCTTTATTTTGTTTTTAACTTCGTCTTAATTACATATAAAGGTATTTTGCAAAAGTTAAGTGTAACGGAAACCCAAATTTGTTTATAAGAACGGAATTGAGCAAGAACCACAACAATATTAAATGAACATGAGTATTAGTAATTGTTTGAGTCAAATGCTTGTATCGAGTCATAATGATGTTTTGCAGGATTTTCCAGAAATTTTATGGAAACTTAACATGTGATTTTTGCAGGAACATTCTGACGGCGTCAGGAGTTATAACCTGACGTTGTCAGGTACTAAAATTCTGAAAAATTTTGCGAGTTTTGTTTATACCGGAGTCTCAAAGTTTTTGTTGATTCTTTAGTTTTATAAACTCCAGGAAATCTGCAAATATTCATTCAACAAGCATTATATCTTAATTTGTTTTCTAGGATTTTTTAGTATATATAGATTGCTGCCGATTTTACGCGAGGTTTTCCTTGATTATTTTCTCAGGTTTAACAGGTTACGTTGGACAAGAGGATGATTTATATTTCTGGAGGGAAGCTTTCAATGTTCATTTTCTTGGAAGAAGATCTAACCTTGTTGACACACTATCCACACCGAACGAATCAGGGGAGTATTTGTTTTCATTCTTTTACATTATTTTCTTTTACATCTTTTTATTGAACATTGGGGACAATGTTCAGCTTAAGTGTAAGGTGAGGATAAATGATGGTACTTTAGAGAATACAATTATACTTGAGTTTGTTTGTTTGATAGTTGGTGTGTAATAAAACTGAGAGAAATACTTGTTAGGGTAATTTTAGCGCCAAATTTAAATTTTTTTACAACATTTAGAAGTGAAGCTTTAGCCTTAATGAGCGTCTCATGGATAGGATTTGTATGACTAGTACAAAAACCGTACCACTCAGAAAAATTTTCCACCCAAATATGTGAGGTTCTGATGAGTGTGTAAAAACTCATCATTTTTACCGAATTTTAACTGCCAAAACGCGAGAAAACACTCAAGAATACATCAAAATAATAAAAATATCCCAAAGATCGTGTTTTATATGTCTCAAATGCAAAATGATTGAAAACAAACGAAAAACAAACAAAGTTTGCATAATTGGCAGTTTTAGTCTCCCAACTTTCAAAATTTGTCAAAACTAGTCCCTGAGCGTTTATTTTGAAAGAAAAGTCAAACCAAGTCTTTTAAAATCAAAATTTACCAAATAATGATCTTTGGGTATAAAATCTTTCAAAAATGTACAAGTTTACATGTTTGGTCCCTCAAGTTTCAAGGCTTGGCAAAATTAGTCCCCGGGTGATTTTTCTTGGGAAAATGTATAACAATGGTCTTGTGGAATTGCAATTGGCAAAGAATAGTCCTTATTGACAACTTTGGAAATATTACACCTCAGGCCCCTCAAGTTTGCAGCTATTACAAAATTGGTCCTTGTGGATTTACTAGTCATCTACCAAACGGACCCTTGTTATTTAGCTAATAATTCAATCCCAAAAACCAGCCCACCCAATCCACAAACCTACCCAATACTTACCCTGGCCGAATCCATTCCCCAAGCCCACCTACTTTTGATACTAAAATCCACCAGGGTCAACAACCTCAGTCAAACCCTCGCACCCTTTCTCCTACCTCCCCCATTTAACCTCTGGTCACTCCACCATCTCCCAACACCACCACTACTACACGCCACCAGCATCCTCAAAAGTCCCCCTCCTTCACGTGATGCCACACTCTCCATCACAATGCTGGCAATCCCAAACAAGCATAAAATCGATCCACGGCTGTGATTGATTTGAGGAGTCAGCAAGCTTCATCCAAGGGTTACAATTGAAGAAAGAAAGCACAAGGGATGCAATTGTAGAATGAAACCCTACTTTTTCTATTATAAATAGCAGATTATTTTTAGCCATAAAAGGCAGTATTTGGTAATCTAGTTTTAAGTTTTTAGTAGTAGTCAAAGTAGGGATTTAGTTTACAATTATGTTAGTCTTTTAGTGTTCCTGTACTCTTTGTTTTCGAAATAAATTTTAAAGCTCTTTTCTAGTGTGTTTGCATAACTGCTTATTTTGCTTATTGATGATTGGTTCATACTGATCTTTTAATGTTATTGCTTTGTATCCTTAATATAGTTTAGTAACTCATTCACCTGCAAGTTCATGTTCCAAAAAGGATCTTTCCAAGTCAAACCATGTTGTACCCCATTTTAGTTTCTGTATCAGTTTGCAACAGCCCTTTTAGCCCTCATAAATGCATTTTTTTTATTTATTCAACACCTGGTGTTTGGCACAATAGTGTTTTAGGAACTTTTCCCACTTTTGATCATACATTGAAGTTGATTCAGCCTTACTTTAATCAGTTTAGTAGTTTGCAAATCAGTTCTTACACTTTCATTTAGATTTTCAGCTTTTGTATTGTATCTCTGAGTTTCATGCTTTTCAATAAGTTTTGATAGCCTAAGTTCTTCATACATTTAGCCCAGTCCCTTTTATTGCTGCTGCATAGCTGTTTGGATTTGGATTTAAGCTTAGTAGTAGTTATATTTTTCTTTATAATAGCTGCCCTTAGGTAATTGCTTTGTTACGCATCTGTGGTTAACATTCTGTGGTCTAAGCTTCAACCTTTTTGACCCATTGTAACTCAACAGCAAACACCCCCATCCAGTCCCTTTTGATCCAAAATTTTAGATAGATAGAGTAGATTTTAGCACTTGTAATTGGTTTCACAAGATGTTTCGCACCTATTAGCAGCCTGCTGACCCAAACAAACATCCGCCACGCCAGATTCCATAACGAGCTCAGTTCATGCCCAAATTAAGTGAAAGTTGACTTTGCTTGTTCCTTGGCAGTTAGTGCGTAGTTTTTGTAGCTTTTAGTCCTAAGCCATTTGGTTTCCTAGCTTATTTTCATGCCTCTGAATCACCCCCCTCGATCCACTGCTGCATCAGCAGTTGCAACCCGCAAATAAGCTTGTTTGATCTTTCTTTATGTTAAACTTTAGCTTGTAGATTATTGTTTCTATCTTGTTAATGTGCTTGTGAATGCTTGTCTAAATTTCTGCTTATAAGCTTGTTTGGCTAGTGGCCATATTCCAAACCCATTGAAGCTCTAACTCCATACTGTTGGGTTTTTAAGATCAAACCAAGATTATTTAAGCTTTTTGTTAGGTCATGATTTTATAACATAATCACTTAGAAATCTAGAGAGAGAAAGTAAGTAGAGAGAGAGTGGAAGGAACCCTTGGATTGAAAATGAAAGAGATGAAATTCCTAGAGAACCAACCCCCTCAAAGGAGGGGTTACAAGACTATATATAGGGAAGGAGTAGGGCAACACTCCCTTCCTCCCTATCTAGAAAATGAAATGGGCTTAAGGCCCATGGGCTTGCTACATAAGCCTTAAGTTATAATAAACATACAAGCCTTAGCAACCTATTACAAGTAAATGACCGAGACTTGATAAATAGTAAAACTACGTTCCCAAAAATCTCCCCCTAAGGGTCGGTCATCAAGGTTGCTTGACGTCTTCGTCTTAATCTTTGACTTTCAATGCTTTAGACGTCTTCTAAATCATTTATCATTCTTTGTTCTTAGTTGATGTAGTTGTGATCATCTTATTACAAAATGTAATGACCGAGACTTGAATAAATATAAAAGTACGTTCCCAACAATCTCCCCCTAAGGGTCGGTCATCACGGTTGCTTGACGTCTTCTTCTTTGTCTTTGACTTTTGACTCGTATAACTTAAGACGTCTTCAAAAAAAGAGTGGGTGTTCTTTTGCTTCATTGTTCATTGTTCGTAATAGATGTGGTAGTGATCATCTTATGAAGTTATCTGCCATGCGTCACTTCTGCGTCTGTGGTGGTCGTCGTCCATTCCAACATGCTCATACACCTTTGAACTTAGACATTCACATGCACGTAGTTCCCTTTCATTCACATAGATCTTTAGTCCTTAAACTTTGTAGATTCTTCTTTTTGGCGTAGAATCTAATTTTGAACATTGTGTTGCTTAGATCTTTGAGGGAGCTTTTGTTGACTTCAAGATGTATGTATGAGCATGCGGAATCAGTCTCCATGGAGATGATATGTCCCTGAAAGTAAACAGTTAGCAATAAACAACCGGTACTTACAGATAAGAAATTAGAGATTGTCAACAGCATAGTGTGAAGACTCCTTCTAACCCTTATCAAGGCCGTTCCCATATCAGATACTCCCGAAGGAGCTTACGAGACCTACTAGGTAGCTCAATGACTGGGTGAGTCGCTGGGGATCACTCCACGACTGTAGACCGTTAGAAACCACCGCAAACACTAAGCGTAACTCATGAGGTGTTACCAAAGTGACCTGTCAAGGCTATTAGATGATGACCCTGACAGGAGTTTCAGTTCAATCATTGAGAAACACTTATGCAATTCTCTCATAAACGTTCTAGGCAGATTGCTAAGATCTGCAAAGGACTCGATAATTTACATCTGGTGCCCATTGATGCAGAACACCAGTTGTAGAAATACTAAGTGTTCCTAAGAGATCTTTGATGTATCTCATGGCTTCTAGACTCGATAAGTGCTCACTTAGGTTTCCTATACGGAGACTAAGGAGGGGTCTCCTGCTTCAATATCAACTATCTCTAAGAGATAAGTCGATAGATTACACTGGTTCCCCGTGAGAATGAAACAAGCTCTTTTAAGAGAACTTGAGTGGTTAAGAAGGTTTAGTGCATTGCGTCACTGGGTCCATGACGACTTTATCTTCAATACCGGTGTTGCCTTAGCAACAACCAGTAGCATACGAATTGAACCCGGTGTCTGCCCTAAGGTTGAACATATGGAGGGCTATTTCTTTTCACCCTTTTCTTTACTTTTCCTTTTAATTCTTCAACCCCTTCTTTCCCTTTTCATTCTTTTCTCCTTTTTTTTCGTATCATACCTAAGGACTTCTAATTCTAACTGTTGGTGATGTCCTTGGGTAGATCCCTCCGGCTCTGGCGGATCATAGGACGGTTTTTCCTATCTTAATCACCTTATAACTCCATGATTATCCGACAATAGCCAAGAAACCTTTGAAAAATCTCTCAAAGTGTTTGTGATTATTAAACATTTTTGTTTAACACTTTGAGAGTTTTGTGTATACTTATGAAGGGCTCCCCCTTCACATGTGCTCTTAAGTATTTAATAAATTTGCACATGCGGGAGGAGCAAGCACTTTTAGAATTGATCCACTTTCAGTGAACAAGACCGATTCGAGACACGCTTACATCACTAGTTAGACTAGCTTGAAGTTATTACCCGGCCTGGTCAAGTCCACAGAAAGTTTCTCGAAACGGTACATTTCTACTAAGACAAATCCTTTTCGAGACACGCTTACGTGGCTAGTTAGAGAGTTCCATTGCCAGCTTTTAGGTGACAACTAGCTCTAGTAACTAACTTGATGTTATTACCCGTCTAGGAAAAGTCTTTTCAAATTTACTAACTTTTATGTTTCATCAATTCCTGAGTGAATCTGAGTCTAGCTAACATGAGATTTGACTTTTAAGCAACATTTAACTTTTATATTTTAATCACTTTTCTTTTCTCCCCCTCAAAAATAGCATATTAGATGTTGTTTTTGAGAAACATTTGATTAGAATATGCTTTTTGAGTATTATGGGGAGAATTCAACAAGAACTTTTGTTTTCAAAAATAACGATGAGTTTTCAAGTGCTCCCCCTCAACAAGTGAATACTCATTAAGGTGAAATACTTGTCTTTTGAGCAGAATTATGAAAATCAGAAAGTGTTTGATTAATTCTACTCAAAAGTAAGAAGCCTTCGCTCCTTATATAAGGATTGAGGCACTGATGCGTACCTCAGGGTCCTTTAATTACAAGCTCGGGTTGTACACTGTTATGTGTGCAAAAACCATAAACATGATTTTGACAAAGCATTTTGATTTCAAAATACTCCCCCTCAAAACGAGCATGTGTTTTGACATTTTTTAAACTGTGGATCGAATTGGGGAGTAAAGATTTGAAAAATCTTGAGCAAAATTTTGAAAAGTTTTGAAAAACCGTTTGAAAAATTTTGAATAAATTTTGCTCAAGATTAAGAGAGTATTTAGATAAGCTTAGCATGAGAACTACTTCTTGTTTTCAAGGATAAGTGCACGTTTTGTTTTTAAGAAATGGTTTAGTAAGGCACTTTTCTTTCTTTGAAAACAGAGTTGTACACTGAAATGAGTGCACAAGTCGTTATTTTTATACAAAAATAGTTTTCTATTAAACAAAACACTCCCCCTCAAATAATGAACATTATTCGAGAGATAGTCTTCTTGAGCAGAATTTAGAATCGTATTAATGAAATACTTTTTGAAAAATTCGAGAGATGATTCTGCTCAAGGTTTTAGAAAAACGTAATCAAGTATTATACAACAAAGAATGCTTGAAATTCAAAAAACTCTTTTACTGTTGAAAGTTGTTTGAGACTCAGAGTCTCACTTTTGAGTTTTAAAATCTGAAAAAGATTTCCATCTAAAGTTGAACCTCATGGGTTCTTTTTTGAAGATTTGTTTTTGTGATGAATGGAAAACTTTCGGTATTTGGGATGTACAGATCAGAGACATTCTTTTATTGAAGCCAAAGCATTCCAGATTTTGAAAATATGAAAGGTTTTGAATGACTTTGCTTTGGTCTCCACACTTGCTTTACCAGTGTAAGACAAGAGTGTAGAGTTTGGAAAATTAATTTTGTTTCTTACCATTTTGAATCCATTTACCAGTTTAACCTTTAAACACATTTTGTCCTTTGACCTCAAAATATGTTCCATAAGAAACATTTTGTCGAATGTTGAAATTTTGACTTTCAATGGGATGACATGTACTTGCACACAGAGAAAATGCATCAGGCACAAACAAGTATAAGATGAATAAAAAAATCTCATTCTAAATCAACCTAAGTGCTCAGAATTCTCAGATTAGCACACAAAATCACAGATAAATTCATTATTTCACTCGAAATTTTCCAATTATGATTATGGTTTGGGGTTATGATAAGAGTCTAAGCACACTTGTTAGCATCATAATGCCTGAATATTAAACAAACAAACGTCCTAGTAATAGTAGCAAAGACATCGACATCTTAAACCCTAAATCACATGATTCTAAACCTATGTTGTTCCTAATCGAGCAAGTACACCAATCGAGCATTCTTTAGTGTTCTCTAAAGCAATATATAAACTAGTTAATTAGACTAAACACATAAAAAATTAAAGCCCTGATTGATAACCCTAGTTTCTGATTATGTCTTTTTGACCGTTGAAAACATTTGAAACACTTAGGGAACGATTAGACAACAACCATAAAAAAATTTGAAACTCACAATTTTGTATAAAATCGAGGAAAAAATCGTTAGTCTGATTCGTTGAGGTTTTAATCATGTGTGCAACTTTTGAGAACATATGTGAAAACATTGATTAGAGCCTGTTTTATTTTCCATGCAAGGTCCTTTTACCTAAGTTTAAGACTTTTGTGAATCTTTACTCATTAAAGGTTAATTACATTTCCATTTGAAGTCCAAACTAGATTAATTTGGGATCGTTGCAGAAAAAATACCTTTTCTCCCCCTCGAATTAGCATATATTTTGTGAAACCTTTTTGTACATTTTAATTCGATAGATGCTGAAAGTTTTATAAAATGAGATTTTAATCCGAATGATGAAGAAACATTTTATCCTTGAAGAATTATGATGAGGTGTGCAAACTTCATGATAATGTGAAAAGATTTCTCCCCCTCAAAACATGTTCCATTTTGACAGAGTAAAGCAAAATTTGTTTTAATGAAGGAACATAGTTTTGAAGTTACGAAGTTTGTACACAGAGAAAGAAGGTTTTTTTTTTTTTTTTTTTTTTTTTTTTTTTTTTTTTTTTTTTTTAATATTTAAAGATAAGAGTTAGATGTTTGACTCACTTAGTTTTAAAGAAAATTGTGCAAATCATCTGGAGTCAAACACCGCATACCAATATGGTGAACTAAATCAACAAACCTTGATGGAGGTAATTATCTCGAATGTGAGCAGGATCCAAATTGCGTGTAAACGACTCAGTAATGTCAGGAATGAGTTGAGCCAGTGCAAACGGATTAAAGAATGCCTCTGGGTCATGCTCTGCGGTTTGTGGAACTGATTTAGGTATGGAGTCTTCAGCTGATTGTCGTGAGTTGGACCCGGTTTGTTCTGTGGTTGTCGAAGATGCAATTGGAGGACCGTCTCTCCCAACAATTGTTGTTGTTTGTGAGGTGAATCAGTGATAAAGTCGTATAATTAAGTTCCGAAGAAATAGCTCGTGAAAGTATTTCCCGGGTCGTTCTCCCAGCGAAGGTGAAATGGAATCGTGAATAACCGAATCGAGAAATCGTGTCGAGAAAAGCGGGAAAGTGAAAAATATGATTTTTTAAAGTCAAGTTATGCTAAGAAATGATAAACTATGAAGAATTTACGATCTAGATATGTACGGATGTTAAAAACGTGAAAACGGGAATTCAAACGCGAAAATAAACGTAACGTACGAAATAAAACGCGACTTATATACAAAAAATGATCCTACGAACGTGAAACAAGTTTCTAAAAATCTTAAATGATAAAAGAAAATTTCTAGAAAAAGAAAAATATTTTTTTGACTTTTTATTTAATTTCTAGAATTAATTTTCTATTTAATGAATTAAAAATAAAAGAAAATACGAAAAATAATGGGAAAATTATGAAAACTATTCTGGAAAATCTAAAATATTATAAAAGAATTTTAAAAACTATTTTTGTATTTTTCAGGGCTTTTTTCTATTTTTTATGGATTTTTGGAATTTAAAAATGATTTAAAAATGATTTTTAACTAAAAGAAATTAAGAAAAATAGCAAATGACCTCAGAAAATTATGAAAAATTACCAGAAATTCTAAATTAATATAAAGAGCTTACAGAAAAATTTTGGAATAAAAATATTAAGCAGAAGTGCTTATACAGCCAAAATCAGCTTATGGCAAGTGCTTATTAATAAGCACTTGCCACAAAACTTTACCAAATTGATACTACTACTGTATTATACTACTATAAGCTCAAAGAAGCCAAGAAATGCTCAAAAGAAACACAGAAGCATAGACAGCAAGTTAATAAGCACCAAATGAAAAGCTAAATAAGCTAAGACCATCACAGAATAAGCTATGAGATAAACTACCCATGCACTACACTACAACTACCCCTATTAAACTCAGTTAGACCAAAATAACACAAACACAAGCTAAGAATAACAATTGCAGCCCAATTATCAAAAACAGAATCTATGCTAAACTACCAATAAGCTAGCATGAATAAGCTATCTAAATAAGCTGAGAACAAGAAACTAATGATGGAATTTAAGAGACTACCAACCATAGGTGAAATAAACACAAAAATCTAAAGCTAAGATTATAAGCTACTCATTAAGATGATGCCATGAATGTAAGTACACAACTGTGGTGCAGGGCACATAAGTCCCCACACAGTCAGCTTTAAGCAACTATTCAAATAAGCTATAGAGATCTAAACCTAAGTTTACTTGCTGATTATAGTAATTTAACTATAATAGAACACAATTCAACAGATTTTATCTATACCTAATCACTAATGAAGCCTACAAGATCTATCAAAAACCCATACTGAAAACTCAGTACCAAGCTACATTGACTATACTAATGCAACTACAAGTTGACTTTATCCAAATTCTATTGCTAATTTCTACTTCTAGTTGTAATATTAAGCTGTAATTATGCTAGATTAAGATAGTCATAACAGAAATGAAGCTAAATCCACAAATAAGCCTACTGAATTCAACATTTACCTAACAGTTAAGTAAATCTAAAGCTAATTTTGACTTTTGATAATATAATCTACTAAGTTTATGTTCTAATTAGCTAATACTATCCTTAGTAAACATATTCAAACCAGAAAAACAGCATTCACATCACAATCATACACAGTAACTGATGGATCCAAACACCCCCTTAACTATTGTTTACACTATAACTACTTGATAAACTCTTCAAAAGACCACAAATATAATCACTAACAGTCCTAAATGACTAATCAAACAGTAAACTAACAATAATATCAAACTAAATCACACAGTAAAACAACAACTCAGATTCACTAATCATGCAATAATGAAGTAAGAATGAAAAAAACCTTGCTACCTTGTTTCACCTCAGCTCAAAAAAAGGTGTTCACTAAGCTTGCCTATCATTAGATAGGCTGATTTCACATGGTTCTGTATCAGCATATCATCACCACAGCATCTATGAACTTATCTTTGTACTTGACTGATTAATGATCAAAAACTCAAAAGCATCTCACTATAAGCTATTAAAGCTTAAATGAGATGAATAAAAGAAAATAACTCTTACTGTGAGCTTATACTACTAACTAACATTGTATTTTTTTATTTTTCTATTTTTCTGATTTTTTTATTTTATTTTTATTTTTTTTATGAAAATGAAAGTTAAAGGCTGCATAAGAGTAATAAATGGAAATAAGGTTTAGCTAATTGAGACAGAAAATAAGCTGATTGAAACAAATTTAAGCTGAAATAAGAATACAAAATAAGCTGAAAATTAGATTATAAGAAGCTAGTTATAGGCTGAATTAAAAACAGATTAAGCAATAATAAGCTGAAATGACATAAAAACTTTTATTAAAAGCTGAGATTACAAATACTAATCTAAATTACAGCTATACTATACTACTCCTACTCCTAGTCTAGCCTAGTCTAACCAGTCCAAATGTTGGAGGAGAGGAGCCATTTATAGCCTTGTGGTGAGGAGCCTTCAGAAGGTCCTAGAAACAGCATCTCTATACGAATATACTCCTTAGATCCTTATGACACCCACGAACCAATCATAGCTCTCAAATCATTGTGGTGACACATTCGGTCCAATAAGCAGCCTCCATGTGGCATTCCTTGTGTCAGGAGGTGTCAGGGTGTCAGGGGTTTGACCATTATACCCTTAATTGGGTAAATAATAATGGGATTGGGGTAATTGATGGTGAATGGGAATTAGGGTTCTTAGTAACTATTCATTGAATAGTAACTTCTGGGTAAACGGGGTAGATTTGGGGCGCGGGTAACATTTTATATAATATTTTGATTAGTACGGGCCGGGTTGTGGGGTAGCAGGCCGGGCTTTTTGGTATTTTATTGGTGATGGGCTTGGGTTTAAGTATAGGATTGGGCTTTGCATCTTGGACTTGGCAGATTTTAGTAACAAAGTTACAAGGACCATAAGTGAATTTTGTGAAACTTTGAGGATCATTTCTGCCATTTCTGAAAAATATGTTCAAGGACCATTCTTGTCAATTGGATATTCTTCAAGGTTGACTTTGACGAATTGAGCTCAAATAATGATCCGAACTTGAAAACTGCATCCCGGCACCGGCTTTTGAACCTTTCATACTCTCGTGCCCGTTTTTCCGGGTTTTTGCTTGTTTTCCGTAATATCCGTACCTGCACATCACAAATATAAAAACACGTGTTTTCTTGGCATTTGTTAGCTCAAATAGTCATTTTTGGGTCGATATTTGGTAATAAAAAGGTGTGTAATTACTACACACCAAAATCCCCCCGACTAAAGTATTGCCGTGTCCTCACGCAATGTGATCAATTCACGCTCTCAGGATAAATAATTTTGATACTCTTTTTACTAACTTTGAAAAGTAGCAAAGAGGTTCAAAAGAGATTACAAAATCATTTATTCCCGTAAACGCTCCGTTTTCCAAAATTTTTCCTTTATTCCACTTATTCTATTTTTGGACTTTTCATACTTGATACTTGTGACGGTTTGTTGAACTTTCATTATTTTTGCAATAATTTTTAGGGTCGACAAGTAGAAACACTTCTATTTACGAAGTGACCATACGGATAAAAATCGTCATCCTTGATTTTTCACAAGTCCCCAAACTAAGCGTAAAAACGAGATCACAGCTTATCTACAAATTAGATGCTAACACTACTCATAACAGTTACTAGTGGATACTCCTTACTCCCATGTCCTAGGTTTTGTATCTCAATATTTTATTTTGTTGAGAAATGAATTGCTTCATATTTTCTCGTTTCGATAATTTTTAAGTCCGATAGTGACACCTAAGTTTAAACACTAAGTAGTTAATCATTTTCTCTTAAAAACCACTGCAATAGAAATTCGGTCCACGTCAAGGAACTAGGGGTACATACAATATCAAGAATATAAGTTGCGGAGTACAATCACGTGCACCTCATGTGACTGATTACTAATCACTTATCACATGCACCTCACGCGCCAACAACTTATTGATACATACATAACTTTATTCAACAATACTACAACTTTCATATTTTTCATTTCTCACTTTTTTTCATACTTTTCTCATATTTTTCACTTTTTTCTTTGATTTTTCTCATAATACAACGGAAGCTTATCGGGTAGCTCCAAAACCACATGCATAGTCAACTTTGACTTTTGATTTATTACTTTTGGCTCTTATTTTGGTGTTCCTTGATATGTACCCAACTTCTAAAGCAAAAATTCTCTTAAGAAAATAAAGAACTAAATATTATTTAAACCGAAATACCACTAATTATCCTAGAACATCTATTATATATCGGTGACGTATCTAATGGGAGTAAAAAGCCACGAGTACCTCCTATGAGCTCTAAAGAGAACCACTTCTCCACGTTTAGCATCTAACTTCTAAATAAACTCTATCATCTCTCGTTCTCTGCGAATTTAAAACCTCAAATAATGAGATTAGCAGATGCTTAGCCAATAATCAGCCACGCATATATAAAGTCAAAAACGGGAGCTTGCAAACTCTTGGAAAGAATTCGCGTTTTGTAGCTCCTAGTGTAAAAGACTAGCGAAAGCTTTTCAAGTTGTGCATGTATAAAGCCAAGTACGGGAGCCGACAAAAGAGTAGCTCCTAGTGTACAAGACTAGCACAAACTTTTATGATCATCATTGGTTAAGGGAACAAGCTAGGGCTCAACACGCCCGGTCAAGTCAAAATATTTATTCCTACTCTCGCCAGCAAGAAAGTCAACAAGGTGTCAAAACACTTATTCAAACTTTATTCATATTTTTGCACCACTTTTTCTACTTTTTCTCTTTTTTTTTGTGCTTTTTCATGACATTTTCTTCATTTTTCTTAAAATTTTCAATTTTTTCAATTTTTTTTATTTTTGGTGGAAAAACGGAGTTGCAAGAGTACACGACATGTGAAAAATGCAAGGTCTAATCGAATCGAAGATTCACCCTCCCCCCGACTAGAATTAAACATTGTCCTCAATGTTTTGTGGGTAAAGGCAATCCTAACAATAATCTAGGGCCGTTTATTAATTATGCCAAAGAAAACGTTAGTCGATAAGATTTACGGATATAGGATTTCCAATAGCACCGATGAATGAGACTCCAAGTGAAAAGATAACGAGCACGAGAGTCATCATAAATCACGGACAATCCTGAACAAACATCACAAACAACCACGGAACACAAGAGTAGAAGAGGCACCCCCTCCTCACATTAGGTGTTAGAAAATAGAAATAAGAAGATGAAATGATAGGCATGGGTTGCCACCCACGAAGCGCTTGTTTTTGTTCACCGAGTCACATTAGCTTGACTCGATCCCCGCATTACTTCGTCCTTGGGGAGAGCAGAGAAAACGGCCACATGGCAAAAGAGATGCCCGGATCAAAGACGGTATCCTCACTCCCGGTGGAGTGAAGGATAAGAGAAATCACACCATATGTGAAGAATGGAAGAAAGATTTTTATGAGAATAAAAATCCATTCTTCATCATCAAAATCAATTTTAACATCAACAAATACCACGGGAGGGAGGGTCGGGGTTAAATCACCAATAAGAACATTCTCACGATTGAGAACATCTCCCCCCGGGTCTGGATCTTCCACAAAATAAAAAGGATCATTCTCCGTTGGAGGGATAATATGAGCAAGTTCATCGGAGAACTTCTCGTGAGGAAAATCAAGTGAATCATGTGAGTCCTGAACCTCGGGTTCCATTTCGGACTCATCACTAAGAAGATCGAAGAGCGGATTATTTGAAATTTGATTAAAATCCGATTCAAAATCAAACATCGGATTCGTGAAAGTCTTATCGAATACTTCGGGAACCCTCAGAACGAGATCATCATCATCCTCATCAATAACGTCATCACTCCCTTCCACCGGTGTGAAAGAAGGATGGAAAGAAGAATCACCGTGAAAATTTTCCCCGGACTCACTTTGGATTGGAACGAGGTTCTCGACACTTGACGTATTGAATTTGTTAGATTCCGTTGCCGGAATAGTGTCAAGAGGCTCGTCCCCCATTATTAGAGAGTCCACGGGCTCCACGGGAGAAGAGATAGAATCATTATGAGGATTTATATTAATCGTGATTGTGGAACTATCATCATATAAGCAACACTCACAAAATTGTAGTCTTCTTTCTTCAACACGAGGTACTTCCATCGATCTCTCATTCGGCTCGGGAGTAGATGTATAACGTCTATTCACCATCTCTTTCAACTCATCCAGCATGGATTTGATTTCCAAAATTTGATTAGAAAAATTGGAAGATTGTGGGGGTTGATAAAAATTATTAGAATCGTAATAAGAATTTGATTCAAGAAAAGAATTTTCGAACGATCCCCCACAAATTTCAAAACCCGATGGATTTTGAAATGAATCACCGTTGTAGCACAAATTTGGCTCATAAAAATCATTTTGAGGAAAATTATTGAAGCTTGAGTCGTAAGCGTAAGACGTATCTGCACTCGGCGTATAGCACATACAATCGATGTATCCACATCCATCACAAAAACATCCTCCACACGGTCTTCCTTCTTCGGACGGGTTTCCACAGTTATAGCAAGAAAACGACGGTGGTGGTGGTGTATAGAAATCGGGAATATTAGACGAATTGTTGAACGAATGAGAATTACAATTCAAACAAACGCCATCACGAATATTATCTCCACATTCACTGCACGTACACCACACACACAACCCTCCGAAGAACGGTTCTTCACAAATAGAACAAAACGTATCCATGAGAATTAAACGTAAGAGGGATTGAGAAGAAGAATCAAATATGAGAGGATAAGAAGATTATTTATATTTTTTTATTTTAAAAATTTGTATGTTTTTATAGAAATATATATAAGATAGTAGAAAAACTTAACGCAACACGATTTTTCAAACCGACTATTCAAAACTCACGTCCACCCTCCCCGGCAGCGGCGCCATTTTGATAAAGTCGTATAATTAAGTTCCGAAGAAATAGCTCGTGAAAGTATTTCCCGGGTCGTTCTCCCAGCGAAGGTGAAATGGAATCGTGAATAACTGAATCGAGAAATCGTGTCGAGAAAAGCGGGAAAGTGAAAAATATGATTTTTTAAAGTCAAGTTATGCTAAGAAATGATAAACTATGAAGAATTTACGATCTAGATATGTACGGATGTTAAAAACGTGAAAACGGGAATTCAAACGCGAAAATAAACGTAACGTACGAAATAAAACGCGACTTATATACAAAAAATGATCCTACGAACGTGAAACAAGTTTCTAAAAATCTTAAATGATAAAAGAAAATTTCTAGAAAAAGAAAAATATTTTTTTGACTTTTTATTTAATTTCTAGAATTAATTTTCTATTTAATGAATTAAAAATAAAAGAAAATACGAAAAATAATGGGAAAATTATGAAAACTATTCTGGAAAATCTAAAATATTATAAAAGAATTTTAAAAACTATTTTTGTATTTTTCAGGGCTTTTTTCTATTTTTTATGGATTTTTGGAATTTAAAAATGATTTAAAAATGATTTTTAACTAAAAGAAATTAAGAAAAATAGCAAATGACCTCAGAAAATTATGAAAAATTACCAGAAATTCTAAATTAATATAAAGAGCTTACAGAAAAATTTTGGAATAAAAATATTAAGCAGAAGTGCTTATACAGCCAAAATCAGCTTATGGCAAGTGCTTATTAATAAGCACTTGCCACAAAACTTTACCAAATTGATACTACTACTGTATTATACTACTATAAGCTCAAAGAAGCCAAGAAATGCTCAAAAGAAACACAGAAGCATAGACAGCAAGTTAATAAGCACCAAATGAAAAGCTAAATAAGCTAAGACCATCACAGAATAAGCTATGAGATAAACTACCCATGCACTACACTACAACTACCCCTATTAAACTCAGTTAGACCAAAATAACACAAACACAAGCTAAGAATAACAATTGCAGCCCAATTATCAAAAACAGAATCTATGCTAAACTACCAATAAGCTAGCATGAATAAGCTATCTAAATAAGCTGAGAACAAGAAACTAATGATGGAATTTAAGAGACTACCAACCATAGGTGAAATAAACACAAAAATCTAAAGCTAAGATTATAAGCTACTCATTAAGATGATGCCATGAATGTAAGTACACAACTGTGGTGCAGGGCACATAAGTCCCCACACAGTCAGCTTTAAGCAACTATTCAAATAAGCTATAGAGATCTAAACCTAAGTTTACTTGCTGATTATAGTAATTTAACTATAATAGAACACAATTCAACAGATTTTATCTATACCTAATCACTAATGAAGCCTACAAGATCTATCAAAAACCCATACTGAAAACTCAGTACCAAGCTACATTGACTATACTAATGCAACTACAAGTTGACTTTATCCAAATTCTATTGCTAATTTCTACTTCTAGTTGTAATATTAAGCTGTAATTATGCTAGATTAAGATAGTCATAACAGAAATGAAGCTAAATCCACAAATAAGCCTACTGAATTCAACATTTACCTAACAGTTAAGTAAATCTAAAGCTAATTTTGACTTTTGATAATATAATCTACTAAGTTTATGTTCTAATTAGCTAATACTATCCTTAGTAAACATATTCAAACCAGAAAAACAGCATTCACATCACAATCATACACAGTAACTGATGGATCCAAACACCCCCTTAACTATTGTTTACACTATAACTACTTGATAAACTCTTCAAAAGACCACAAATATAATCACTAACAGTCCTAAATGACTAATCAAACAGTAAACTAACAATAATATCAAACTAAATCACACAGTAAAACAACAACTCAGATTCACTAATCATGCAATAATGAAGTAAGAATGAAAAAAACCTTGCTACCTTGTTTCACCTCAGCTCAAAAAAAGGTGTTCACTAAGCTTGCCTATCATTAGATAGGCTGATTTCACATGGTTCTGTATCAGCATATCATCACCACAGCATCTATGAACTTATCTTTGTACTTGACTGATTAATGATCAAAAACTCAAAAGCATCTCACTATAAGCTATTAAAGCTTAAATGAGATGAATAAAAGAAAATAACTCTTACTGTGAGCTTATACTACTAACTAACATTGTATTTTTTTATTTTTCTATTTTTCTGATTTTTTTATTTTATTTTTATTTTTTTTATGAAAATGAAAGTTAAAGGCTGCATAAGAGTAATAAATGGAAATAAGGTTTAGCTAATTGAGACAGAAAATAAGCTGATTGAAACAAATTTAAGCTGAAATAAGAATACAAAATAAGCTGAAAATTAGATTATAAGAAGCTAGTTATAGGCTGAATTAAAAACAGATTAAGCAATAATAAGCTGAAATGACATAAAAACTTTTATTAAAAGCTGAGATTACAAATACTAATCTAAATTACAGCTATACTATACTACTCCTACTCCTAGTCTAGCCTAGTCTAACCAGTCCAAATGTTGGAGGAGAGGAGCCATTTATAGCCTTGTGGTGAGGAGCCTTCAGAAGGTCCTAGAAACAGCATCTCTATACGAATATACTCCTTAGATCCTTATGACACCCACGAACCAATCATAGCTCTCAAATCATTGTGGTGACACATTCGGTCCAATAAGCAGCCTCCATGTGGCATTCCTTGTGTCAGGAGGTGTCAGGGTGTCAGGGGTTTGACCATTATACCCTTAATTGGGTAAATAATAATGGGATTGGGGTAATTGATGGTGAATGGGAATTAGGGTTCTTAGTAACTATTCATTGAATAGTAACTTCTGGGTAAACGGGGTAGATTTGGGGCGCGGGTAACATTTTATATAATATTTTGATTAGTACGGGCCGGGTTGTGGGGTAGCAGGCCGGGCTTTTTGGTATTTTATTGGTGATGGGCTTGGGTTTAAGTATAGGATTGGGCTTTGCATCTTGGACTTGGCAGATTTTAGTAACAAAGTTACAAGGACCATAAGTGAATTTTGTGAAACTTTGAGGATCATTTCTGCCATTTCTGAAAAATATGTTCAAGGACCATTCTTGTCAATTGGATATTCTTCAAGGTTGACTTTGACGAATTGAGCTCAAATAATGATCCGAACTTGAAAACTGCATCCCGGCACCGGCTTTTGAACCTTTCATACTCTCGTGCCCGTTTTTCCGGGTTTTTGCTTGTTTTCCGTAATATCCGTACCTGCACATCACAAATATAAAAACACGTGTTTTCTTGGCATTTGTTAGCTCAAATAGTCATTTTTGGGTCGATATTTGGTAATAAAAAGGTGTGTAATTACTACACACCAATCAGGTACTTGATGGTGATCAAGATGTGCAGCGGAAATTGGTGAGACCTTAGAAAGACAGTTTTCAATCGTATCATCAAACAATGGAGCAAACAAGTTCAACCAAAGAATCCGAAAAGTTCAGACGGTTGGATGCGGGTCCTAAGCTGTTTTGCTCAGAAGCCATTGCTGAAGTGCTTGTAAACGGTTGATTGCGGGTCCTAAGCTGTTGTGCTCAGAAGCCATTGCTGAAGTGCTTTTAAACAGTTGATTGCGGGTCCTAAGCTATTGTGCTCAGAAGCCATTTCTTTAAGCGCGGGTCCGAAACTGATTTGTTCCGAAGCCATTACATTAAGCTCGGGTCCGAAACTGATTTGTTCCGAAGCCATTGTTGATGAATCTGTAGAGAAAGAAAGAAGAGACAAAATAGAGAACATGGATCCCCAAGAGAAACTGGGTTCCAGATGTTAGAAGCATAAATATGTAGTGTCAATTATCTTCTTGACACTCGAACACACAATTCCGACGGTTTTCCTTCTTGTCTCAGGGGTAGATATAGTGGAGTTCACATTAGTTTTGGTGCAAATGTCTAAAATCTTTCCTGTAGGAATCCACCTAAGACCAATCAATTTGAAAATTCTACCTGTAGGTACCCACCTAATGTTAGATCTAGGAGATGTTTTCCTTTTAGATGCAGTGGAATGAAATGTGGGAGCATCGCTTCGTTGAGAAAACCTACGTCCTATATTGATCCACTTCTTAGGTTTCTAACTTATGACATTTGGTTCAACGGGTTTGTTTGTCTTAGTCGATTGAGCCTTTTCAAGTGAATTTCCCTTTTGAAGATATTTTAAAGCACAGACATCATGATTATTTCCGAAACTACTCTTAGATGCTAGCCAATTCCTATTAGTTTGTTGAGAACTCCTAGGTTTTGGTTTGCTACTACTAGCAGTGTTTTGCACTACATTGGAAGGCTCCACATGAGGTTTTGAACCTAGAATTCCATCCTTTTGAAGTAGCACCTTTTTCCTAGCCTTTTCTAGATCATAGTTCTTGTACATGTCATATTTGCCATAAAACTCTTTACTTTTAATGCTCGTTTTAGACACTGTTTTCGAACTAATCCTAGATGAACCAGGTATAATCACGTGTTGAGATTTGGCAGACACATATGCATTTTCCTTAGGCCAAGAATGTGGAGTGACTGGTTTTGTCAAATTGTTTTTCTCAACAACTTGGGAGGAAAACCGAGATTTTGAAAATTTAAGTCTTTCAGATTTAAATGCAGTTGGTTGTCTAGCCACTGATTGTTTTCTGTTTGTTTGAGAAGGCGGTTTCCCCAAGATTGATGGTTTTGCAAACTTAGTATCCACACTCTGGCCAGTCAGTCTTCTTAATTTGTTTTGTAACGCAGCATGTGCAAACACCTTTTCTTGAATTTGACCTTTTAAAAGCTCATTTTCTTTAACTAATGTATCCACATGTTTTCTTTAATCATTCAAAGATTGACCATTGTTGCCTGAATTTAGAGATTCGTTTTGCTATTGAAGTTCAAGCGAGATGCAATGTGCCTCTAATTTTGAAAAATCTTTATGACACTGGGCAATGGTCTTTTTGAGAAGAAGGTTTTCAGACTCAAGAGTTTGGTATGATGTCTCGGTTATAGGATTATCAGGTAAGGACTCAGACTCAGAACGTTTGTCAAGACATTGAACAGCATTCTGGTCAACCTCTCCTTCATTACTGAAGTTAGGTTGCTCAGATTGTTGTTTCTCATTAGCAGGCATAATGTGATCAACAGTAGATTGTACCTCAACCATTTGCTCTTTGTCAAAGTTCGGTTCTGTGTCATAGATGGGTATGACATCTTCCTCATCCATCTGTTCTTTGTGAAAGTTGGGTTCTGAGTCATAGGAGGGTCTGATCTCTACACAGTCTGCATCTGTATCATTCCCTAATCTACTGCTGTCATCCTGCTCTTTTAATTCTATCCCATTGATTTCCATGACGACCAAATTAGCATCCAATGCATCAACTTTATGAATTAACTCTTCTTGAGTCTGCAACTTCCTCCTTTTTTCATACTCTAGTCTGTGAAGTACTCTTTCAACAATTGACTTTTCAATAGCATCCAGGTGTTGGAGCAATATATCTTTGAAGGTTTAAGCCTCAATTCGAGTGTATTCAAAAAAATACTCGCTTACCACTTCACAGTCATAATTGATGAAATGTTGAAACTGTTTCTTGAGCACTCTGAAGGCGGCATTGGATTCACTCTCGTGAAATTCTTCAGTTTCAAGTTGCTTTTCAAGTTGATTCACATTATCGAACACTGTAGTAGTGAAAATATCAACTATTTCTCCAAACAGGTCTGGAAATACCCATTTGAATCCATACTCGGAACGAGTTTCTGCTAAGTCTTTTTTTGAGAGAAGCTTAAGGTGTGAATAAAGTAATCTTAACGATGTCATGCGTTTCTCTTTGTGTAATTTCACAAATGGATCTTCGGAATTATCAAAATCATACTCTGGGCCTGTATAATTCATGTGAAATTCCTGCATGTTTGCCATTAACATCACATCTGTTGTATCGGCTTCCAAATCTACTGTATTGGATTCCAAATCTGCATATTCATCATCACATGGAATATCTCCCATGACCCTTTGCAAAACAGCATTAAGATTACCCCCTTCAACTTCCATTTGACTAAGTGTGGCATTGTATTCAACATTATCGTCAAAGAGTGGAGCTGGATCATAATCTTGATCTTCCACATCTGCAATATTTTCTGTATATGCCAAAAATGCCATGCTCGGTTCGATAAGATCTTCTTCATCATCAAAATCTTTCATTGTGTTTAAGCATTCATAAGTTGAAGTCATAGCGCCATTGCCTTTCTTAGAAGATACTTGACTAAGCTTCACTAGATTTTGCAGAAGAGATTGCACATTATTATGTAGTGTTGCAGGATGGTACTGTGGAATGAAGAAAGGCTCAGGTGCATTCGGAGGATTGAAGAAGAGACCATTTGGAGTGTGAATTAAGGATCCATGGTCAACAGCTGGAGTTGGTGGAGCAGGGAGAATCTTCAATGGATTCATGCTTAAGCAAGATTCAAGAATTTGCTTCATTCTGAAGTGATGAAGTTCTTCTGTACGATGCATAGCTTCAAGATATTCCACATTTCATAGGCACTAGTTTGAAAGTCCATATTCATGTAAATTGAGTTTGGAACTGCTAGTGTCATGAACCATGCAGCTTGTTGGTCAGCATCATACTGAGCAAGTTCAGTAGCATTCAAATCTTCATCCGTTTGTAGTCTGATAATCCTTGTTGAGTCAGCAAGAGATATCATTTTGTATGGACCATCTTGAATGGATTTAAGCATGAGATCTGCAGCAGGACGATCTGTGAGCCATAGTAGAAATCTCCGTTTCCAAACAGTATATGTTCCTGGTAGCAACATTGGAGGCCGTGATTCATCGCCAAAGAACATCACATGATCAATGAGGGAGCTATGACTTTGTTGTTGATGATACCGTTGCTGATGAGAATATTGGTGAGGAAGGTAGTTGGAAGAAGGTCCTGTTGCTGATAACTGTTGCTGATGAGAATATTGGTGAGGAAGCTAGTTGGAAGAAGGTCCTGCTGCTGATGACTGTTGCTGATGAGAATATTGGTGAGGAAGGTACTTGGAAGAAGGTGATTGAGACGTTGTAGATGACATTGCTCTCCCCCTTGATTGTTGCGACGTAATCGAAATAATCAAGCAAAATGTCACACGCAAGGTCGAAATAGTGAATTCAGATTTTCCCTCCAAAAATTATTTGAAAAAATTTTCTCTCCCAAAATTTGAAAATCACTATGAAGTGCAATTATAAGGTTGCAAGAAAAGTTTGAGTTTCAAAAATTTTGCCGCCAAATTTCACCGAAAAAATTCGAATTTTGGCCTAAAAATTTGAATTTTGGGCCAAAATTTTCAACGTTATACCAAAATTTAAATTTCGCGTAAAAATTGAACGTTTAGTCTCCTGTAAAAAATAAATTTTACTCAAATTTTCCCGCCAATTTTTTTTTTTTTTTTTTTTTCTTTTTTTCTTTTTTTTTTTTTTTGTTGTTGAAATTAAGAAGAGAAAGATAAGAAGGAAAAACTTTGATAAGAGTAGTGATTATGTTAAACTTTTGATCGTTAAAGATAAATAAAGGTTATAATTTTAAGTTGATTTGAAAGAAAAAAAACTTGAAGAGTTTGGAGAGTCAAACTCGGTAGGAAAAGCAAGAAGTCTAACTCGGTATGTTAGGAAAATAGTCAAACTCGGTAAGCAAGAATAAGTCTCAAACTCGGTAAGTAAGGTTAGAACTCAAAGGTATGTCATGATAGAACTCAAACTCGGTATGTAATGATCAATGTCAAACTCGGTAAGTTCTAATAACTGTCAAACACGGTAAGTTATAGTAGAGTTCAAACTCGATAATTTCTGAGAATTCATCAAACTCGGTATGTTCAAAAGTTTCAAACTCGGTAAGAACAGATGTAGTCAAACTCGGTAAGATAATATTTGTGTTCAAACTCGGTAAGTCAATGAATTTTGAGCAGAGTATCCCCTTAGAAGGTTGCCACAAAGATCCTTACTCGATAAACGATAAGGCAAACAGGCTAACTCGCCAATTTTGAGATCAAACTCGGTAGAACCTAAATTTCCTAACTCGATAGTTTTAGATTCCTAACTCGGTAAGAATTTAAAATCCTAACTCTCTAAGTTTTGTCCAAACTCGATAGACACCAGTTCAAACTCGGTATGTCTTACTCCTAACTCGCAATGTTTCAACACTTCCAAACTCGTAAGGTGGCGGTGAACAGTACCGTTTTTTGACAAAAAAATTACTTTTAAAACCTAGTTTTTCTACTAAATCAACCTATATTATCCCTTGGTGAATGATACCACTTGTTAGGTCATGATTTTATAACATAATCACTTAGAAATCTAGAGAGAGAAAGTAAGTAGAGAGAGAGAGAGTGGAAGGAACCCTTGGATTGAAAATGAAAGAGATGAAATTCCTAGAGAACCAACCCCCTCAAAGGAGGGGTTACAAGACTATATATAGGGAAGGAGTAGGGCAACACTCCCTTCCTCCCTATCTAGAAAACGAAATGGGCTTAAGGCCCATGGGCTTGCTACATAAGCCTTAAGTTATAATAAACATACAAGCCTTAGCAACCTATTACAAGTAAATGACCGAGACTTGATAAATAGTAAAACTACGTTCCCAACACTTTTCATTAAAAGGTCATTCACAGAACTTGCTTAAAAAATGTTAGCAAAAAAAAAAAAAAAAAAAAAAAAAAAAAAAAAAAAAAAAAAAAAAAGTGAGACTCATCAGGTTCGAACTTGGGGTATTTCACTCACAAACACAACAAGCCAACACCAACTGCTCCCCTTAGTTGTTCTTGTTAGCATTTGTTTAACTTTAATATATATAGGTTAATTGTTTTGTTTTTTATTTAGTCAGTTTTCTATTGTGCTTATTGTCTGCTTATTGGAATTGCTTATTTCATGTTTTTATTTTTCTTAGGTTTATTTTAGGTATATTTAGTTTTCATAAAAATTTCAGAATTTTTAGAAGTAGTTTAGTATTTTTAAATATTTAATTTAGTTTATTTAGTAATTAAATCATTATAAAAAAAATAATAAAAAGCAAAAAAAAAAAAAACATTTTTTTTCCTCAAAATTTTCTTTTGCATTTTAGAACGTAGGAAAATTAATTTCGCACCCGTAGGATTTACGTAGCTCTAAATTCACTTTTTATTTTGCGCCTCGCGTTTATTTTAAAGTTACTTTTACGTTTTTAAACTTAGCTTACGTTTTAAGGTTCCCTATTTCCCTATCATGTTTCCCGTAGTATTTTAAGTAGATTTTAAGTTTAACTTTTCATTCCTTGTTTGAATTCATGTTCTAGTTTCGTCTATTTTTAATTTTCGTACGTTATTTGCAATTTAGCGTAATTCGAAAATTCCAAATAATCAAAACCATTCCTTACAAGCATTTTAATCTCAAATCTCACACGATATTGCCCATTCACACCTCGTTGGGACACGACCCGAGTAATCACTTACCCGGTATCACATATATATATATATATATATATATATATATATATATATATATATATATATATATATATATATATATATATATATATATATATATATATATATATATATATATATTGTATTCACGAGTCTTTACAAGTCTTCCTTTTCCTAAAGGTTGATCGGTAAACTCCACTCACGTCTACTTTGTGTATTAATTTGATACGCGCAAAAACGCAATGTCAAAATGGCGCCGCTGCCGGGGAGGTTGTGTTGCGACAATATCGTTATGATTTAAACGATTACTGACTTGTAAAACCTTCGTCAAGAAGTTAACGTTTTCAAAAAATATTTAAAACACAAAAATATTTTCCTTTTCTTTTGTATATATATCTATTATATAAAAAAATACAAAAACATTTTCCATTTTTTCTTGTTAAATAAAATAAACATAAAACACACCGCCGAGAACCAAGGCAGAACACCTACCAACTGGGGGTGTGAACATTAATAAGTTCCCAAACAAAAGATTAAAACTTGCCATTGTATCCTTGTGAATTGGTGTACCTTTTTCAAAGAAGCCATTTACATTGTGATTATTGGTTTAAGTTCACAGTTGTCTTTTTGAGTTGGTCTCGTTTTAATTGATGTGTTTTTCGAAAAACCCAAAAATATTTTTCCTTACCCTCTATCCGTTTGATTCTACCTTCTTATACCCCTATCATGTATAATTCTTATGGCGTCTCTCGGCTACACATGTTTTCACTGTAAAAGCCCGATTGAGAATGGCTATCGTTGTTTTCGGTGTATTTGTGAAAAGTGTGGACATAATTGTAGTAACAGCTTTTGCACTACGTGCAATTTGTTCATACATCCAAATTCTCTCGATGATTCACCGAATTCTTCCACCCACCCATCACTGCCTGAGATACGTGCTATTAATGACAAACCATCAAGAATTGATCCTAACCTTTCAGGATTTACGGTTAAAGGTTTGTCAAGCAAACGTACAGAGCATAGAGCAGTGACTGAAAAGAACGACTTACCTAATCTTCACGTTTATCAAAAACAAAAACCGGAGACCATAACGGAAGTGGTGGAAATTCCTAGCTCTCAGAGCACACCACTTGTCCCACCTCTAACTTTTATTCCTTGTGTCGGTTGTGGTGAGCCGCTTTTCGGGTTGCCATGTCGTTGGTGTACATGTGAACGATGTGGTAATGATAATCAAAACGGAAGTTGTTTATTTTGTGGTTTGAGTAATTCATTCGCTAACGATTCTAATCCGAGCTTTTGCAATGATCCACAAAACAATTTCATTTCATATGAGCATAATTCGTGTTATCAAAATTGCAATGCCGTATCGTTTCAAAATGCACCAACTTCACAACAATACGGTTGTGAATATTGTGGAGGTCCACATTTTAGCACCGATTGTCAAACTAGGAATTTTTTTCCTTGTGACAACAATTATCACGACCAACCTCCACAATACCAAACTTTTGAAACACAACCTCAATCATTTCCTCAAGAACTTTTGCAAAATGTTTTAAATACTTTAAATGACCTTAAGGATTTGGTTAACAAACCTGCTCCGGAAGAACCTCGTCCGAAGTCTTACAAAGAAATACTAGCAGAAGAAGCAGCTAGAGTAAGATTTCGAATGCGTAAAACTATCATCTACGATGACGATAGTGATGATGAAGATACCCTTGATATTCGTCAAGGCTCATCAAATTCATCAATTGTGGTTCCTTCCATGAAAGATCAATCTGTTGTTATCAAACCCGAAGTTCACACTCACTCTCTAAACATGGGGGATGAGCATCTTAGCACTGTTCCTGATAAGGAATTGGACGAATTCATAAAGTCTAGTGTTGAGAACCGTGTCCCAATCCCAAGAGAGTCATAGGGAACTTTGGATCATATGTGTGATTTACTTTCCCCTCTTGAGTGTTCAAACGATCATTTTGAGACTCTCTCAGACTTTAATGATGATTGTACATCTTATGGAGACATCGAGTATGTTGAGGCATCAGTTCCACATTCTGATGATGATCATCTTCTTGAGGAGTTCGCCGATGAACTCACTCACATCAATCCACTTCCAACGGGAAGTGACGATGATCTCGTTGACTTTGAAGCCGATCTTGGAGAAATTGAAAGTCTCCTATATAATGATCCGTCACTCACGTCTTATCCTAGCAGTCCAATAGAGAATGATACTCACTTGTGTCCCAAAACATTTAATACAACTCTCACCAATCCTTTGTTTGAATTCGACTCTGAATTCACTTTGATTTCTGATAATCCAATCTTTGGTACTCAGATTGAGGATTGTGATGAGTCTACTCCGGAACATGAGTTCACAGATTTGCATCTTGTGATTGATTCTCTTAGCGGAGTTCGCCGGTGAACTCACTCATCATATCATGACTCCTCCGGAGTTTGATATCCCGGGGGGATATGCACTCAATCATGAGAATTTGCAAATTCCCACCCACCCTCCCGGGATGTTTTTGAGCTTAACCCTTGAAATCCAGATTCAGGCTAATGAGCCTGCCCTTGAGGAAGAAACTCTTATCATGGTTTTCTTCCTTTTCTTCACCTATAAGGTGACTTCTCTTGTTCTTCACTCCTTCAGCAATGAGGATACCATCTTTGACCCCGGCATTTCCATGTATCATTCATTTGATCCAGGGTCTATATATCTCATCGGTGTGGAACTTTCACGTGCTTCAAATGTTTGTCCAAACATCTTGAATGAAAGTCCGATGGAGATTGTCTCTTTCACATCATGCTTCCCCAAGGACAAATGAATTCGGGGTCGAGTCAAGCTAGCGACTCGGTAAACAAAAACAGTAGCATGCTTATAGGGTTTTCACCCTAAGTGTGGGGGTGTTACCCTTGCTGTGGTTACAAATAAAGTGAAAAAAATGGTGTTTTCCACATTTAGCTTGTAATGTTGCCCTTTTACGTTCAAAGCGTCGGCATAATAGCCGGGACTTTGAATATTGAATACAATATTCAATTCTAAGTGTGGGGGGTATTTCGCTATTCTAGCAAATTTTATCACATTTTACTATCTAATACCCCCGTTTTTGGCAAAAATTTAAAAAAAATTTCACTAAAGTTCAAAATTTTTTGTGGTTATCAATCCGCCGTGTCTAAACGACTAAAGGATTGGCTAATCCAGGAGCTAACGGCTCTTGGTAAAGATATATCAAATCCGTTTATGGCTTACAATTTGCCAAAAATTGTATGGTTCCTCAACTCCCCATATCCCATAAAGCGAATGAGTCGGCTAGCCCGCAAGATTATGGCTTGTGGTAAAGGCCGTGGAAAATCCATAATTGGTAATCAGCTCACCAAGATATTGACTATTCCATCAAGAGCTGGCTAGTCCAGAAGCAAACGGCTTTTGGTAAAGACTAATCAAATCCGTTGACAGCTGGTGGTATGCTCAAAATCACACGGTTATCAGGTGTGCCACAGTTCTTACACCTGGCTACTCCAGAAGTGATGGCTTTTGGTAAAGAGATTTTCAAATCCATCAAGATTTTCACAAAAGATTGCTAGGGACTAGCAATACTCAAGTGTGGGGGATTGATGAGTGTGTAAATACTCATCATTTTTACCGAATTTTAACTGCTAAAACGCGAGAAAACACTCAAGAATACATCAAAATAATAAAAATATCCCAAAGATTGTGTTTTATATGTCTCAAATGCAAAATGATTGAAAATAAACGAAAAACAAACAAAGTTTGCATAATTGGCAGTTTCAGTCCCCCAACTTTCAAAATTTGTCAAAACTAGTCCCTGAGCGATTATTTTGAAAGAAAAGTAAAACCAAGTCTTTAAAAATCAAAATTTACCAAATAATGATCTTTGGGTAAAAAATCTTTCAAAAATTTACAAGTTTACATGTTTGGTCCCTCAAGTTTCAAGGCTTGGCAAAATTAGTCCCCGGGTGATTTTTCTTGGGAAAATGTATAACAATGGTCTTGTGGAATTGCAATTGGCAAAGAATAGTCCTTATTGGCAACTTTGGAAATATTACACCTCAGGCCCCTCAAGTTTGCAGCTATTACAAAATTGGTCCTTGTGGATTTACTAGTCATCTACCAAACGGACCCTTGTTATTTAGCTAATAATTCAATCCCAAAAACCAGCCCACCCAATCCATAAACCTACCCAATACTTACCCTGGCCCAATCCATTCCCCAAGCCCACCTACTTTTGATACTAAAATCCACCAGGGTCAACAACCTCAGTCAAACCCTCGCACCCTTTCTCCTACCTCCCCCATTTAACCTCTGGTCACTCCACCATCTCCCAACACCACCACTGCTACACGCCACCAGCATCCTCAAAAGTCCCCCTCCTTCACGTGATGCCACACTCTCCATCACCATGCTGGAAATCCCAAACAAGCATAAAATCGATCCACGGCTGTGATTGATTTGAGGAGTCAGCAAGCTTCATCCAAGGGTTACAATTGAAGAAAGAAAGCACAAGGGATGCAATTGTAGAATGAAACCCTACTTTTTCTATTATAAATAGCAGATTATTTGTAGCCATAAAAGGCAGTAGTTGGTAGTCTAGTTTTAAGTTTTTAGTAGTAGTCAAAGTAGGGATTTAGTTTACAATTATGTTAGTCTTTTAGTGTTCCTGTACTCTTTGTTTTTGAAATAAATTTTAAAGCTCTTTTCTAGTGTGTTTGCATAACTGCTTATTTTGCTTATTGATGATTGGTTCATACTGATCTTTTAATGTTACTGCTTTGTATCCTTAATATAGTTTAGTAACTCATTCACCTTCAAGTTCATGTTCCAAAAAGGATCTTTCCAAGTCAAACCATGTTGTACCCCATTTTAGTTTCTGTATCAGTTTGCAACAGCCCTTTTAGCCCTCATAAATGCATTTTTTTTATTTGTTCAACACCTGGTGTTTGGCACAATAGAGTTTTAGGAACTTTTCCCACTTTTGATCATACATTGAAGTTGATTCAGCCTTACTTTAATCAGTTTAGTAGTTTGCAAATCAGTTCTTACACTTTCATTTAGATTTTCAGCTTTTGTATTGTATCTCTGAGTTTCATGCTTTTCAATAAGTTTTGATAGCCTAAGTTCTTCATACATTTAGCCCAGTCCCTTTTATTGCTGCTGCATAGCTGTTTGGATTTGGATTTAAGCTTAGTAGTAGTTATATTTTTCTTTATAATAGCTGCCCTTAGGTAATTGCTTTGTTATGCATCTGTGGTTAACATTCTGTGGTCTAACCTTCAACCTTTTTGACCCATTGTAACTCAACAGTAAACACCCCCATCCAGTCCCTTTTGATCCAAAATTTTAGATAGATAGAGTAGATTTTAGCACTTGTAATTGGTTTCACAAGATGTTTCGCACTCATTAGCAGCCTGCTGACCCAAACAAACATCCGCCACGCCAGATTCCATAACGAGCTCAGTTCATGCCCAAATTAAGTGAAAGTTGACTTTGCTTGTTCCTTGGCAGTTAGTGCGTAGTTTTTGTAGCTTTTAGTCCTAAGCCATTTGGTTTCCTAGCTTATTTTCATGCCTCTGAATCACCCCCCTCGACCCACTGCTGCATCAGCAGTTGCAACCCGCAAATAAGCTTGTTTGATCTTTCTTTATGTTAAACTTTGGCTTGTAGATTGTTGTTGCTATCTTGTTAATGTGCTTGTGAATGCTTGTCTAAATTTCTGCTTATAAGCTTGTTTGGCTAGTGGCCATATTCCAAACCCATTGAAGCTCTAACTCCATACTGTTGGGTTTTTAAGATCAAACCAAGATTATTAAAGCTTTTCATTAAAAGGTCATTCACAGAACTTGCTTAAGTTTGTTGTACGAATCAGTTTCAAAAAGGAAAAGTAAAAAAATGTTAGCAAAAAAAAAAAAAAAAAAAAAAAAAATGTGAGACTCATCAGGTTCGAACTTGGGGCATTTCACTCACAAACACAACAAGCCAACACCAACTGCTCCCCTTAGTTGTTCTTGTTAGCATTTGTTTAACTTTAATATTTATAGGTTAATTGTTTTGTTTTTTATTTAGTCAGTTTTCTATTGTGCTTATTGTCCGCTTATTGGAATTGCTTATTTCATGTTTTTATTTTTCTTAGGTTTATTTTAGGTATATTTAGTTTTCATAAAAATTTCAGAATTTTTAGAAGTAGTTTAGTATTTTTAAATATTTAATTTAGTTTATTTAGTAATTAAATCATTATAAAAAAAATAATAATAAAAAGCAAAAAAATATATATATATTTTTTTCCTCAAAATTTTCTTTTACATTTTAGAATGTAGGAAAATTAATTTCGCACCCGTAGGATTTACGTAGCTCTAAATTCACTTTTTATTTTGCGCCTCGCGTTTATTTTAAAGTTACTTTTACGTTTTTAAACTTAGCTTACGTTTTAAGGTTCCCTATTTCCCTATCATGTTTCCCGTAGTATTTTAAGTAGATTTTAAGTTTAACTTTTCATTCCTTGTTTGAATTCATGTTCTCGTTTTGTCTATTTTTAATTTTCGTACGTTATTTGCAATTTAGCGTAATTCGACAATTCCAAATAATCAAAACCATTCCTTACAAGCATTTTAATCTCAAATCTCACACGATATTGCCCATTCACACCTCGTTGGGACACGACCCGGGTAATCACTTACCCGGTATCACATATATATATATATATATATATATATATATATATATATATATATATATATATATATATATATATATATATATATATATATATTGTATTCACGAGTCTTTACAAGTCTTCCTTTTCCTAAAGGTTGATCGGTAAACTCCACTCACGTCTACTTTGTGTATTAATTTGATACGCGCAAAAACGCAATGTCAGGTTCGCCTTTTGATTTGTTAAGAAAAGCATTCATTATTAGTGCTTATGAGTGTACTGGTAGTACTTAGATTCTAGAACTTGCGTTAGTGATGCATCCCGAGACCGCTAGTGAGACTACATTCATGTAGTTAGGATTTACTACATGATAAGAGGCATTAGGATCACCCTTGTGTTAAACCCGTATCATAATTACTTGACCATTTAAGTCAATTACCTTGAGTAGTAAAGTCAATTAATTTTTCCCACACATTTGCGTTGTACTCATTTTTAGTACACAATACCCCTAGTACACCCCTCCGAGGCTATCTTTTTCGTTTATAACTTTAAGCATTTTACTTAAAGGAAGAATTTGTTTATAATCCACCCCAAATGTGCAAACAAATCGCCTTAGCCTTCCGTGTATGCACTCATCTTTAGTGCATTATTGTTATTTGTTTAAACCCTTAGTTAATTATCTAATTGATTACATGATTGCTAAATCAAGTCATATCTTGTACATATTGTTTTGGGACGATTGGGACTCATGGGTAAAGTACTTGTGTTATGGAGTAATGGGGAATAACATCATATATTACCCCATATGTGCGTTAATCTTAAAAAGTACTCCAAGTGTTTTGATTATCTTAATTCGAGTCATTAGAATAGTTGATTGTAAAGTATATAAAAGTTCAAGTTTAAGGGGAATGCAAATTCCCTATGATGTATTATTTTGGATGGTAGGGCAAGAGCGTATGCAATATATATATATATATATATATATATATATATATATATATATATATATATATATATATATATATATATATATATATATATATATATATCGAAAAAATCAAGAAAAAAAAGAGAAAAAACATACGGACTACCATCCCGTTTCCTTTATGTTTATTTTATTTTTTATTAGTTTGTGATTAGCTTAAGTCGAGTCGAGTCTTAGCTTAGCAACGCCGTACTATACATGTAATTAACCAAGATGATTAACTCGCCACCAGTAAATATTGCCTTTATCCAACAAAACTGTGTTTATCATATCCCTACACCTCATGTTATAGCCCTTTAAAAGACATCTTTGATAGTTTATCCTAGGTTCTTACGCCAAGTGGTGGAGGTTTGATCCTTTCCCAAACCTATGGTAATCTATTTGCTATGACAGGTGGTGAGAGATGTTTTCCATTTTTCTTATTGTGATATATACATTATTACACCCGAGAGATGTGAGTATCTAAACACTATTTGTGAGGTGCTAGTGTATAACCTCCGTGCTTGTTTTTGGTTTTAAGTGGAATGATTATTTGTTGTAATTACTTTTATCTTAGTGTTAAATGACCCCTAACTTGTATTTTGATTAGAATAAAAGCGCATTTGCTTGAGGACAAGCAAATCTCAAGTGTAAGGGTATTTGATAAGGTAAAAAGTGTACCGCTTTTGGGGGGTCATTTAAGCCCGAATTCGTCATTATCTGATCAATTATTGCCCTAAATCGTTCCTTTTGTCATTTTAGGTACTTTTGAGAAGAAATCTGGAAAAGGAATCATTTTGGACGTTTTTAGAGCGATTAAGTGAAGAATACGGCAAAGTCTCAAAATCCTTGCGGGGAACAGTACCTGACGGCGTCATGGCTATACAAGTGGCGGCGTCAAGCTTGGCAAAAGAGGTGGATATCGAAAATACACATGACAGCCCAGAACAATTTCAAGGCAATTTGGCCTGACGGCATCACCAAGGCCGTCAGGATCAGAATACATGTGACGGCCCAGAGTAAAATTACACATGACGGCGTAAGAAGTGAATCTAGGCAATACGAATTTTATCTTGGCGGCGAGTTGACGGCGTCACAAGCTATAACGTGACGCCGTCAAGGTATAAAATCTATATATAGTTTTATAATTTTCATTAATTAAGTGTGGAACTTTTGAAGAACTTCTTTGTGAAAACCCTAGACGAATTTTCTGTAATAATAAGGGTTTCAACCATTGTTCCATCCATGTTCAATTGAAGATAAGTTTTCCAATAATCATTCAATATGTCTATGTGTTGTTTGATTCTATCTTATGCTTGTCTTCTTTTTAACATGCTAGGCTAGTTTTTTATTGTGTTTGTTTAGATGTAATGAAACCTAGATATTGATTATTGGTTGATGGTTTGTTTATAGTTGTTGTGGATGATTGTATTCGATGTTAGGCTTAAGAAAACTGGCAGATTTCCGTTTGGTAACTTGCTTGAACGTTTTAAGAAACATGATCGGAGGTGTACTACGATTTAATGGTTGTATTTAATGCATAAGTGAATTCTAGCGATCCCATGTTAGAAGCTTTTAGTCGGCTCGACATAGGAGTGAAGTAGGAGCTTATAGAGTTAGGGAATTTCGTACACGGCCCTACGACTGGTATTAAGGAATATAACCCGTCATCCATGAAATTGTAACAAGCTAATCAACCGGTAAAAGATATCTAAAGAGTAATGAAATCTAAGTAAACACATTTTCTCTTATTATTATTGTTTCCACCACACAAATTAGTTTTAGTTTATTTTATTTTATTTTGATTGCATCTTTAGTTAATTGGGTTAGTTGACTAGCATCTAATTCCGCCCACTTCTTCAAAACCCGAGATTTTACTTGCTTTCTTTAAAATATAAAAATACAAAAAGAATCATCCCTCACCTTAGTTTAGTAGACTTTTTAATCCTAGCAAACATTATTCCTGAGTTGAACGATCAATCCCCCGCTACTTGTCACTATACTATACTACAACGAACAGGTACACTGCCTGGTGGGGATTGCAAGCTTCTCAAGATCCTTTGAGAGGTAAAACCTTTTGCGTGGGTGCAATTCCACGCATCATTTAACAACCTTTCACCATTAACCTCAAATCCTATAACATAAACCCTAACTTTACAAATTAGAGGAAATACTTACTTAATTAAGAGGATGGAAATTAAGGGTTTTTAAAGCCTCTTGATCATCTCCTGATAACCAATTCGAGCTAGGATGAAGATTTAGCTTTCCTTCCCATTGCTCCCATATATGTACGACACATACATGTATAGCACACTCTTCACAATTTTTTTGGAATTCTCTATATGACACAAGATCTATATTTAATAAATTAAGTTTGCTCTATTGACAACATTAGTCCCCCAAGTCTCATCCTTTCCATATTACCCACATATCTTCTATCACATAATACTTGCACACTTATAACTTACCACCTAGCCAAAGGCACTATAAAATACTTTCTAAGAATGAAATAATACTATCATGTATATTATATAATAGTACCTTGTCGGGAATACTGGTGTAACAGGTGGGGCATGCTAATGGGGTTACGGGAGGGTTTAGGGGAGTATCGCGCCCCAAAGAGGCGCCCCGATTAAATCCCTGATGGGAATTGGTGCGAGTGTGGGGAGGGCTTTGGTAATCGGGTTTGGGGATAGGGATGACCGGCCCGGCTAAACCCGCCTCATTGTCGTTTCTATACATAACTGTTTTATATGATATTATATTATTTTTTTTTAAATATAAAAAATTTCATGCTATTAGAATTATTTTATTTATAAATTTGCAATTTTTTCAATTTAATGAAAACTTAATTTTAAATTAAAGATGTTACAAATATTAAAAGTGCATGTATAAATACATTATGTTGTGGGAATCTTTATAATACAGTGAGACCAAAATGTGAAACTAACCTCATTTTACAAAGGAAATTATAATATACCATGTTTACAAAGCAAAATCAAAACTACCCCATTTATACAAAAAAAAAAAAAATAAATAAAAATAAAATAAAAAAAAAAATAGTTAGCTCGGATACATGCATCTGAATCAAAAATACGTCCTCCTCGATTAAAATGAAAAAAATAAATAAATAAACTCATTGATTTACCCATTTTAGTTTGCATGTAATTAATAATCGATAGTAAAACATTATACTGTAATAACTAAAGTAATAAATTTTATTAGCTTTCCAGCAATCCAGCATGTTTGTCTAACCTTTTGTGTCTCCCGGACATTCTGCAGGGGTCTTTGGTTTTGGATACACAATCTAACATGTCAGTGTTTAATGCTTTCTTAATAACATCACTAACATGCATGTTCTATTTTTTTATTGTTTAAATAATATTAATATTCATGACATATTTTGCAAGGCAAAACGTAAATAGGAAAAACCATGATGCGTACACAAAAAATATGTTCTGTACATGTTTTAATCGATCGATTAGAGTGGTTAACGACTTAACATCTACGAGCTAGGACAACGATAACGTCTCATTTTGTAAGAAATGCTCACTAACATGGTTGACGTCTTTAATACGACATAGCTTTGAGATAGTTATATATCTAAATTACAAACATGAGAGCTACAAATTCACTTTAGTCGTGTGTTTAAAACCAAAAAACCTAGTTTGGGCGTATGTTCTTTAAGATCGACAAATATTACACATGTCACACTATACATAGACGGAGAAAGGAGGGGTAGACGTGAGCACGTGCCCTCTAGCAAAAAAAAAAAAAAAAAATTGTAGTGTCATTTTTTAAAAATATATAACTATTTTTTTAATTTAACCCCCAACGAACTAGTTTGCAGAGTAGGTTTTAAATTTATCAAAGTTTGTTCCCTCGATCATAATTTTCTGACTCCGCTCCTGCCATTGTATGACCCTTTTGATTATAAAATGCAAAAAAAAAAAAAAAAAAAAAAAAAAAAAAAAAAAAAAAAAAAAAAAATTGTGTACATTTACATCATGGGCTCATGGCATGGGAATCTATACATGTTTGCATTTAGATTATATTCATGCATATAAAATACGTATATGCATAATGCGTATATGTGTGTGCACGTGTCTATAATAGTGTAATACGTACTAAATGGGGAGCTATGCATGCTTGCATGTAATTATATCACTAGAAATGAGTTAAGACGAGCTCGACCTAGCTAGACTCAACGCTGTTAGAATGAACTATGTTCGCTTTGATTGCTCAACGGTTTTATTGGTTGTTGGCTTGTCGGCTTGACCACTTTGATTTGAAAACCATGTTCGACTGAGCAAACCTCTTTATATGAACTCTTACCCAACAGAGCTCGATTCAACCAAGATGAACGAGGTTAAAGCGAAAACTTTGAATTTCCGAATTATATTCGTATAACCATTTCGTTATGCAAATATGTACGTATACCATTTTATTTTTATGATGTAATAAGAGAAATTAATATGAGCAAATAAATGAAGTGTGATACAATTAATGTATGCACCTGCAGCAAAATATTTGAGGGGACACAAATGTTCCTGGTTCCAACATGTTCATTCTTTTTTATGGGTTGCCACTTGCAAATATAGTTGTTTTAACTCTTTAATTTAATTAGTTGTATACTTGTATATTAAAAGCACATCTAGAAAATTATTATTTTATATTGCTTTAATATCCATGTCAAAACTAATTTAGCATGGATCATGTTGAGCTTGCAATACATTTATTAAACCATTTTGGCCAAAGTGATAATTTTACTTGATACCTAATGCACATGTACTGTTTTTTCTTTTATATGAGTATATGACCAAAGTGATTGTGTTTCAACGGTACTTCACTGAGTTCTTGAGTTGAGTAAAAGGGGGAAGTAAAGTGAAAAAAAAAAGTTTGTGTTATTTGGTTTTTTTTTAGGAAGTAAAGTGAGGTAAGGTGAAGTAAAGTGGTTATATTTTACTAGAACGGTACTCGTGCAATGCGACGGCGGGTACCTGTGACTATATTTTGTGTTATTCGGTTATTTGGTTACACATTTCGTTGTCTTTATGCTTTATAAGTAGAGATAGTTAAGCCAAATAATTTTAGTTTGAACAACCAACATGTTTCTTAACAAACTTTCTAACCAACTTGCTTCTTAACAAATTAATTTTGAAATCTTTAAATAATAAGCAAGTAAAAGTATGAATTTTAAGTCTTTCTAAATATAGAATAGTCCAAAATGCATTATATAGTAGTATAGATATAGATTTATAAAACTTTCACTCCACTTTTGAGTGAAAGTCATTTTACTTCTTCTCTCTTACTTTACTCCCTCTTTCTTTCACTTTCATTTATTTTTTTCTCTAGAACGTAGCGATGTGTGAAAATGTTTTTTGATTAAATGTTTTTGGGTTTAAATCCTGCTTATTGCAAATATTGTGAGATAGTTAGTTGTTGCTAAAGAAAAGTTGTTTGTTTTTATTGTTAGGAATTAGTATTGCTAACACATAGAAAAAGTAGTCACTCAAACTTTTGTTTTTGAAAGGCAAATATTTATATGGAGATGAATAAATTGGCAAGGAACAAGAGTTACAACGACACCACTACACTAATGACAAGTGATTCTTAACTTATGACAACATACTCACAACAACACCAAGACAACTAAACTTACAACTATCATGAACCAAACATAGACATAAGAAAGTGAAAATCCAACACATTAAGATAAATCCCTTATCTCCAAACCCACTAAAGTCAATATCACTAACGGCAAAGTAGTCATAATTTATATTTCTCCGAGTCAAGACTGGGTTGTTTAAATGCCCATTATAAAGATGTAGCGTTGGTTCCTTACACGAATACTAAATAAATATGACATGCGAATCAAAATATTAAATTCATCTAGTTTAATAAAATTAAAACAACAATACTCAATATCATAATCATCAAACTAAACACGAGTTTTATCTAGGCTTGGATTTGGGTGGGCCGGCGCACATGGCCTAAATTTTAGTGGGACGCAATTCTATCAAAAGCCTAGTATATAAACATGTTCATGTAAAGCCTTCTTTTTAAAGCCCATTATCAATAATCATGTTCAACTTTGTTAATTTTGAAATTGTGGTTGGGATTATCATTGAAGCATTTATATTACTATAGTAATTATATGATTTCTTTTAACTATTTGTCTACTTAATTATCAGTTACATGTAAGATAACAAAATGATTTTATCAAAAAGAAAAATTGTTTTATATTAATTTAGTTGAGATGTTGATTTATTATACCTGGTATATAAGTTGAGTTCTACTTGTTCTAGCAGGCTTAATATTCAGCTTTACTTAGTTATACTGAGTTATTTACCTATTAAAATGCTAAAAGAATAACGTGTTTTGATAAGATTATTTATCTTTTTGGACTGTGAATCTTTTGTAGTATGTGAACTTGGGATTGGGATGAAAATTTCAACATATATGTAAATTTCCCATTGGTGTCGTCGTGTGGTGCTGTGAGTAAGTGCTGACACTCTAATAATTTTTTTTATAACACAAAAAATTTATCACATCACACAAAACACTCCACTTTTTTATTTCAGGTGTCATGGGACACCTTTTGACCCACACATAACTCACTAAAACACAAATGCAATACAAAAAAATAATAATAAAAAAAGAAGGAAAATACGGTATCATTTGGGTTGGTGGGGACGGCGCGAAGCACGAAAACGCCACCTACGATGTGTAGGTCTGGCGCCATCATGTCGCATTTTCAGGACGGAGCAAGACGAAAACCCATAATACCTTATCTTTTAAACATTAATAACATACAAGCCATGCACCAATTACCTACATGAGAGTAACTTTTTTTTTTTTTTTTTTTTTTTTTTTTTTTTTTTTTAACCTATAGACATTTCTGTGGTGGATAGTGGGACGACTAGTTTGGAGAGCATTGTTGTATATAGTGATATGAACGAAATACTCGTAAAACAGACGTTGGCATTATATATGAATCGGTTCGGCCAAAACTCCTCCCTTTACAGTTCAAAAAGTAAAGCGATTATGTAGATATAATTTGTTCGCAATGCAATTACATGAGTTGGTCTATATATACATACAAAATGTAAGGATGATGAGTTATTTCTCGTTGCAACACACACATTCATCATATTTTACTGTCCTCTATAGCATAGCGCACGAAAATGACTGGTCAACAAGTCGCCGATCAAGAATTCTATGTTATTAAAAAGTTTTGTTTTCACTTTTCAGGTTTTTTGGGATTCAATTTTTGGATCAAAGTTATTTCGCCATTAGAGTAATACGTAATGCGAAGAAAATGATACTCATGTCTAACTCACATAACTAATACTACGTAATAGATTTAATCAATTCATTATTTGACACGTGTGTTACACCACTTCTTTTTCCAAATTTGTTGCCATTAATTTATCCATATGTCTCATTCTCATTTTCTAGACATTTGAAATAGCATGCTAATCAGTATTCCATAGTATTTTAAACTCAATTAAATTGAATATAATTTTAGAAAAAAAAACTACGTCAATATTGACCGGTTTTTCGAATTAATCAAGACTATTTTGGTATTAATACTCACAAAATATGACCATTCTGACCATTTTTGTTATGTGAGCCTTTGGTTATAGCTTGAATTTGTAAAATAAATAGATATTATCGAGACGTAGCCGTAATGCGATGACATCCAAACAAAAGATCTTTGTGGTTAATGATGATATATGACAATAGCAATGTGGCATCGTAGTTGATGGTGATAGCTTGGGTATAGGGAGGGGAAAAAACAAAACAAACTATCGGTTCTTAGTAACACACAATAATCTATTATTTTGAAATGGTACTTTTGTTTATCATAGAGATTGAATTATCATCTCGATTACATCTTTTTTCTCACCACATCACAACCAACTTTATTTTCATCATTGCGAAAAAGGTGTTTGTCTAAACTTATGTTTTAGGCTTAGGTTTATGTTTATATAAACACCTTATGGCTTATGAATATTAAGCTCATAAACTCATTCTTAATGTTTGAGTTTGCTTCTTATAGATAACAGGGTATGACAAAAATGTACATGTATATTAAAACGTTGTAGTTGTTATAAGGTGTATAAAAGTTTATTTTTGCCATAACACCTTTTAAATAAGACCACCCATCCTTATATAAGCCACGCCTTTTGGGTTTATTGAAAACCCCTCAAAAGCTTACAAGCTTAAACAAACACTCATGTGAGCATATTTTAGTTATATAAGCCAATAAGCCCTTTGTAAAAGCCTAAACAAACACCTCCACTTAATTTGATCAATCTTTAGTAGGTTTTTGGGATTGCTTATATTTTATGCTTAACAAATACTTCTTATAAGAAAAGTATTTTAAAACCATTGTTTGGATTTTATAAGAAATGAAGTATAATTGTAACAACAAAAATTCTAATTTAAATAATTAATAAAATAATCTATACTATTATATAAAGAGTTTAGAACCTTTTAAATAAGGAAGTCTTAAAATTTTTAAAACAAAAAACATTACTATAAAAAGAAATTTCAATAGCTTGTTACATACACATATATAAAAGTAACATTCAATAATTAATTGTTTTAAATTCATAAACTTGTAACATCTAAAAAATTAATTTTCTTTAACCATCATCTACTCTAAATCTAACACATCAAACAACTTACTCAAAAGGGAAAAAAAAAAGAAAAAAGAAAAAACAACTTTCATATCCGCATCTCACCACCCGCCAGAACTCAGCTTCTACCAAAATCGCATTTCGGATCGGTTTTGGTTTTAGCCAAAAATTGACGCAAACCGAACCGTGCACACCTCTACACATAAAATCATTATCACAAAAAACATGTAATCGAAATATATTGTTCGCCAAAAAATTTAGTTACAGGGTACCCGCCGCCGCAACGTACAGGTACCCTTCTAGTATAAATAATTAATCAAATTAGCTTATAAAAAATTTAGATTAAATGTGAGAGTAAAAAGTTATTTTATTTTAATATCAAATAAGTAACACGAAAAAAACAGTTCATAAACTTCTTATGAAAAAATGTTTTTCTTCTTTCTAGAAAAACAACTAGTGTTTGGATGGAAACTTTTCAATCTAATAATAATAAAAAAAGAAAAAAAAAAAGAAAAAGAAAAACCATTACCGACAATGCTATATTTGGTAACAAACGTTAATAGCGTTTTGAAACAAGTAGCAACTAGCGGTTAGCGTTTTGTGTAAAATATAATATTTTTAGTAGTATTTACTAGCAACTAGCGTTTCGAGTAACTAATTTTGACTAATCAGCTATGAGTTGAGATCAATCTAGAACCAAAATTATCTAAAAATCCTAACCACTCATGTTTTCATCAAAATAAAAAAAATGTACTTTCCACCTCTTTTTTAAAAATAAAATATATTGCAAACGGTAAATTGTCAAGTGAAAAAAAATACACCACCGCGACGAGTATTTTTTTATCTTTCAGTAGATAGACACTTCGATATACTTTCGACGAAGTTTTTCATAACCGACAATGCTATGTTGGTAGCAAGTGTTTAGGACAATTTTATAACAATTAACAACTAGCAGTTACCGTTTTTCATATTTATGAGCAACTAGCATTTTGAGTTACTAATTATATCTATACAACTATATTACCAACGCAATTTATCAAAACAAACAACTAGAGGTCCGTTTGGTTTGTAGATGAGTTTAGATTAGAATTTGGATTTGAGTGTAAAGTTTAGATTAATGGTCCATTTGGTATAAGGGTGTAGGAATGAGGGTATGAGTTTGATACCATTTGTGGTCATTTGGTTGAGGGATTTTGCCAAATAATTTATGTGGGTCCTACGGATGAAACTCATAGATTCATAACACTTGGACTTGGTGGATTTTGTCAAACCATTCTTGTGGGCCATATTTCACTATTAATTTCACTCACCCTACTTTTTTTCTTCATATTTATCAAACAATATTCAAATCCAAATATATAAACCAAACAACATTTTTTGAACTCTCAAACTCAATCCCATACCACCATATTATTATACCAATATCCATCGTGATTCCTATAAGCAAACCAAACGCACCCTAAGATTTGGATTTGGATTTGATGTAGGAGAGATAAAATAATATTTAATAGTATTAATTATTTTATATAATATTTTTGTAATAAAAAATATTATTATTAAAAATAAATATAGAGATAAATGAGAGTATTTATCAAACCCCACCCCTTACTTTAACAAAGTGTGAGACCATTAGGGTTGAGTCCTAATTTTAAACCCTATAAATACAACTAAGGGTGGTGGCAATGGATCGACATCAAGGTCGGTATGTAGCCATGCCGAGCGGCAACACCGCCGCCACGGCTGCAGCATGGCTGCGGTATGGGCTCTTGCGGCTATAATTGCCGATTCGGTATTGAGGGAGTCATTAATGTTATTCTCCCTTTTCAGAAAAATATGGCCGTTGGCCATTATCACTAGAACAAGGTTAAATTCACTTTCCAACTATCTAGGGCTGTAAATGAACTGAACGTTCAGTAAACATTTCATGAACCATTCGATAAAAAATTCGTTTATGTTCGTTTGTTTATTAAATGAACGAACATGAACAATATTTTACGTTCGTTTAGTTAAATGAACGAACATGAACAAAAGTCTCGTTCGTTCATTTATGTTCGTGAACGTCCGATTAGGCGTTCGTTTATGTTTATTTATCTATTTATGTTCATATATCATATATTTTAATTTTATAATTTAAAAAATTGGTTTGTTTAAACAAAGCAACACTTATAATATATTGTGAAGAATTCAATAAAGTTTATGTTTGTTTGTCTATTTTCATTTATGTTCGATCGTTTATGTTCGTTTAGCGTTCGTTTAGTGTCTTAATGAACGAACATAAACGAACATGAACAATTTATTTTCTTAATAAACGAACATGAACAAGAAAATTCGTCCGTTTAAGCGTTCGTGTCCGTTTATTTGTCCGGTTAAAATTAAATGAACGAACATGAACAGGGCTCCGTTCGTGTTCGTCCGGTTCGTTTACAGCCCTACAACTATCCCTTTTGTATGGATTTTGTTGTGATGTGGTGGGGAAAATGTTGCAGGTTGCAGGTTTACACATTGTAGGCGAAGAAGAAGTATAGGGTCAAGTGAGTTGCCCTAAATACATTTTAAAAGTAACATTATAAGTTATCTTAAGGCCTAGCTTATCAAATTTATTTCTTTTATATTAGCCCAACATAATAAACATTTTACCTAGCACAAATATGAAAGTGAAATACTTTTTTTTCCAAGTATTATGTAATGTTGTTTTAAATATTAATGAAATATTTATATTTTATTAAATTGTTTATTTTATAATTTATGAAAATAAAAAATAAAAAAATAAAATTAGTTGAGGTATGGTGAATCATGATTGTTATTAAAAAAGTATAGTGAGGTATGAGATGAGGTAAAATGATATTATTGATGGGTGGTGAGAGGTAAAGGGTTTTGGTTGAATCATGGTTGCTACCACACTAAACATTTGATTTGCATTTATTAAATTCAAAACCCCAAGCAAATGCATGTGCCAAACGGGCCCAATATTTCCACCTAGTAGTTAATGCAACTGCTCTTGCTAAAAAATAAGGGAGGTGATTTGCACACTCCACAATTTTATTGGTACACTCCAATTTAGTGTGTATTGCCATTTATACCCTTACATTATTTGTACTCTTCTTCACCTTTATAAGGGCATAAATGGCAATACACACTAAATTGGAGTGTGCCAATCAAATTGTGATGTGTGCAAATCACCTCCCAAAAAATAAAGAGACCAAAACAACCACCAAATCCAAACAAACAAAATAATTTCCACTCACTCACTCCACTCCTCCCGCCCGTCACCAAACACATCCCAATTCAAAAAACCCCCAAATTCACACCTCACTCAATTTCTAGGGTTTCATATCCATGCAATTAAATCAAACCGTAAATGGACCTAATCGATCCGTTTAAAGGCGACTCAATCCTATCACTCAACCCTAAAACCTTTCGCGGCTCGAAAGATGCGGCTAATTGCAAGGATATCGAGTCCATTCATCAGTTCATGAATCAAATGGTATAATTTTTGTTAATTTGGTGCTTATTGTTACGATTTTGCTATGTTTAATGTGTTTTTATTCGAATTGTTGCTTATTGAGTTGTAAGTTAGCGCTGATTTGTGTATTAGAGTAGATAGAGTGCTTTTGTTAGGTTTTTCGGGTTGCGAGACGCGATATGAGTTAGTTTAGTTACGTTAAGTTTTTTCGTTACGAGATGCGGTATGAGCTAATCTAGGTACAATCTTATCACTCAACTGTAGAACGTTTTGTGATTCGAAAGACGCGGTTAATTGCAAGGATATCGAGTCCATTCATCAGTTCATGAGTAAAATGGTATAATTTTTGTTAATTTTTTGCTTATTGTTACGATTGACGCTATTTAAAGTGTTTGTATTCGAATTGTTGCTTATTAGGAGTAGATAGAGTGTTTTTGTTCGGTTTTTCGGGTTGCGAGACGTGATATGAGTTATTTTAGCTTCTATAAGTCGATAACAGACACACTATGAGTTAGTTTAGTTAGGTTAAGTTTTTTCGTTACGAGATGTGGTATGAGCTAATCTAGGTACAATCTTATCACTCAACTGTAGAACGTTTTGTGATTCGAAAGACGCGGTTAATTCGAAGGATATCGAGTCGATTCATCAGTTCATGAGTAAAATGGTATAATTTTTGTTAATTTGTTGCTTATTGTTGTGATTTGAGATGTTTAATGTGTTTTTAATCGGTTTTTAGGTATAATTTGTGTTAGGATTAGATTAGTGCCGGTTAGAGTGTTTTCGTTTGGTTTTTCGGGCTGCGAGACACGAAATGAGTTAGTTTAGCTACACTACTAGACGCGCTATGAGTTAGTTTAGTTACATTATGTTAGGAGATGTGGTATTAGTTAGTTTAGTTTAGGTTTTTGTGTTACGAGATGCGGTATGAGTTAGTTTAGCTACGCTACTAGATGCACTGTGAGTTAGTTTATGGTTTTTCGTTACGAGGCGCGATATGAGTTAGTTTAGTTTAGGTTTTTTGTCACGAGATGCGATATGAGTTAGTTTAGGTTTTTGTTTACGAGACGCGACAAAAGCTAATGTAGTTACATTACGAGACGCGATATGAGTTAGTTTAGCTTAGGCTTTTAGTTATGTAACTGTTTTTTCGTTAGGAGATGTGGTATGAGCTAATCTAGTTAAGGTCTTATCACTCAACTCTAGAACATTTTGTGATTCGAAAGATGTTGTTAAAACGAAAGATATTGAAGCGATTCATCACTTCATAGTGATTTGGTATCATTTGCTGCTTATTGTTGTGATTTCAGATGTTTAATGTGTGTTGATTCGTTTTTTAGGTCTAACTCGATTAGTTTGTGTTCGGATTGGATTAGTGCTGGTTAAGAGTGTTTTCGTTTTGTTTTTCGGGTTACGAGATGCGATATGAGCTAGTTTAGTTACGAGACACAATGTAAGTTAGTTTAGCCATGTTACAGTTTTTTTGTTAAGAGACATGATAGGAGCTAATCTAGTTACATTACGAGATGCGATATGAGTTAGTTTAGTTACTTTACGGTTTTTTGGTACAAGACGCGGTAGGTGTTAGTTTAGTTATGTTCTGTTTTTCCGTTACAAGATGTGGTATGAGCTAATCTAGTTACGATCTTATCACTGAACTCTAGAATGTTGTCTTTTGTGATTCGAAAGATGCGGTTAATTCGAAAGATATCGAGTCGATTCATCAGTTCATGAGTGCTATCAGCTATGGTATAATTTGTGTTAAGTTGGTGCTTCATATTGTGTTTTGAAATGTTTTAATGTGGTTTTGTTTGATTTTTAGCTTTAATTTGATTAATTGCTGTTTATTTGTGTTGATTGTTGTGTTAGGACATAATTAGTGTTGGTTGAAGTGTTGTTCTTCAGGTTATGAGATGAGATATGAGTTAGTTTAGTTACATTGTGGTTTTTCTTTTTGAGATGCGATATGAGTTAACCTAGTCACGTTAAGGTTTTTCGCTACCAGATGTGATATGAGTTAAGTTATAGTTTGCGTGTAATAATACTATGAGATTAAAGTGTTATGGTTTGATTTTATATTTACTAGATGTTAAATCGTGTATTTTTTAGCTTTAATTCGTTGGAACCGTTGTGCAGGAGTTGATTAGTGTTGGTTGAAGTGTTTATGTTTTTACTAGATGCAATATGAGTTGGTTTAATTAAGTTACGGGTTTTTTCGTTGTGATGCACAATATGCGTTTTGATTTGATTTTATGTTTACTAGGTCTGGATGATACACAATATGAGTTAGTTTAGTTAAGTTACGATAATCAAATTCCTCAAAACTTATAGCTAAATTGTTCTACTGTTTGCGAAATGTATTTTGTGTGACATTGGGTCTCAAATGAATAGAGTTGTAAAAAGGAATGTAACTGCAGAAGAAGTTAACAAAAGACACGTTTACTTTAACCTTTTTAAGAATGCATGATGGTGCACTGTAAATAATAGCAGTTTTTTTAGTTTATCTGGCTAGCCAGCATCAAATCTTATATCAGTTCCTAACTGAGGCTAATGTAATCTGATAAATAAGTCAGTTGATAGATGGACATGATGCATTTAATGTGTCGCTTCAGTTATATTAAAGTTCTTATTACGATATGGACAGAGTTTTAAATATTGCAAGAGCAGTAGAATTGCAATTCATTTAGTGATCTAACTTTGTTATTTCCTCTTCACTGTTTAGGCATTACAAAACGCTGATAAGTATTTAGAGGAAGCAAGGTCAGTAAAAGACGGGGATTCAAAATTCCCGAACACTAAGGAAAATGTAAATCCTCAAGAGAAAAGACCAGCTTTGGTCCGGAAGCGTGCTAAGTTTTCCATGAAGCCCAATGCAAGGTAAAGTTAATACATACACACTACTTTATTTTGGTCCCATAGTAAGTATTTAACTTAGAAATTTGTAGTTAAATTAAAATGCAATATTGTTGACAGCCACCCTTCTACAATCCTGGAACCAACTTTACAAATGGATCAGCTTCGCGAGCTTCGCGACCCAGATAAATTTTTTGCCGCCTTTGAAAAACTTGAAAGTACGCTATTCTTCACTAAATTTTTAATTAGATGTTCAGTGATGTTAGTTTTATCTCACTAATAATATTTTCCATGCTAAAATTGATTTCCAGATGCCAAAAAAGAAATAAGGAGGCAACGAGGTGAAGATCCAAACGAGACCAAAGTTTCTACTACTACTACTGTTAGGCAACGGCGTCCAGAGCTACCACGGTATAATTGATATTTTCAGTTTAGATTTTTTCACCAAATTGTTTTATATTATCTTCTCATGGTGCAAGCCTCGAATTCTTGCAGGAGAAAAACTAGTTATAAGCATCACGTGTACTCCAGTCAGCCCGAGAGTGATACATCATTTGCTCAAGAGACATTGCAAAATGATGGAAGCCCACCTACGTTCTATTCTCAACAAGAACCTGTCATTGCCAACTGTGAATCTCAGGAAAAGGATGTGGTTGGTGAGTTTATGCTTTTTAAAATAAATAACTAGATACAACATAGTGGAAGAAATTAAAAGGTTAATTGATCAAAAGTATTAAGGTGATAATACCATCTTCTGCTACCTCCTAACTTATGCATTGTAACTTACTAGATTTTGTTCCTTTTATGTGAACAGGATCAGTAACCGAGACTGAGGACAGAGTCGATCAGCTCTTTAATCATTTAATGGCTACTTGTAATAATGACAATCTAGATGACAAGGGCAGATTGTCCTATTTGGAAGAATGTTTGAATGCCAAACCTCCTGAAATAACCGAATTAAACCTTCCTGATTTTCATAGTATTCCTAGAGTTGATTTTGGATCTCCAGTCAAGACCTTAGTAAACCAGAGCAGATTGTCTGATACACGTCCGTTGCTTGATAATTTAAGAGGAAAAACACCCGTGATACAACAATTATCTGACAACCGTTTTTCTCCTTTAGGTTCCCCTACACCACCCAGAAGTCCATTTTTTGCTATTTCAACATTCGGAAAACATAAATCAAAACTAAGTGAAGGAAAAGATCCATTTTCTCCTCACGACATTGATTCGTCGCACACAGCCAATTCCGAAACCAATAGTGGACAATCAACGCATACCAGAAAGTATAATGAATTCTCGTTTCGAATGGGCTCGTTAGTGGATAACGAAGTTACAGAAACTGCCATTAATGATGTCACGCATACTGCTTCAGCTGAAGGTTTAAGTAATCCTCCTGATTCTGACAATCTCTCAGAACAGTTTAATATGGAAGAAAAGGAGGAGGATGACAACATAGGTGTTGAGTATGCTGCTACTGCTATTAATGAAAACGAAGGCATACAAGGAAATGTAAGGTCTCTCATACCATATTCATTATATTTTCATAGTCTAAAAGTCTGGCATTGAATACCATGGATGGCAATATGCAGGCCGAAGAGGTGGAAAAAGCAGCATCTGGTACAAAGATTAATTTAAATGTTGAGGACATTACTGATAATGGCCATCCTTGCTCTGTACAAGAAATGGAAGAGATTGTAAGTTCTCTTTACTTGCTTTGCAATAGTTGTTTTAAATTTTGAGATGGCAAAACAGTTGGATCAGCCAGTCTGAGTAATGGTTCAAAATTGATTCGGGTTGATATTTTAAATTTCATGTTGATCTGTTTTTTATAATGGAAGAGAAATGGAAGGGACTGACCGCCAAGCGCCAACGCTCTAGTCCTTTTCTTTATTACAGTAAATATATAATGTAGTCTATATGGTTGTTCTAAAAAGTATTAATATAATTTATTAAATAGAATGATTTTGGATATTGTAGGCATCTAAATACGACCCCGCTCTTGCGGGATTGGGTATGTTGTTGTTGTTGTAGGCATCTAAATACAACCCTTTTTTTGAAACCATGGTATCGACACCAGGGGTACCCTTATTCCACATAGGTGGCTTTTGACTCGTTTATACTGTTTGACCGCTTCTTATTTAGCTATATTTTCTACTACTTCAGTCACTTGGTTGGCTATTAACAACATACAACCTGAGGTTCCTGTTTCCCTATTCAAGAATTGAATTTGCCACCTATAGTTTTAAGGATTTACATTTTATCGGCACTTATGACTCCATCTGTGAACATAACAGGTTGAAGACGTGACAGAAAAGGCAGTGCCATCCACTTCACCAGAAGCAGATGTTGAGATCTCTACAATGGAGGACTTAAATGCACATTGTTTTCAGTCAGGTATTTGTTGTTCCAACCCTTTTTTTGCTAACTGTATGCTTTCTAGTTTACTGAAATTTTCACATAATCCATATATTAGGTTACTGTATTTTCTCAATGACATATTGACACTGTTCAAAGAAGATCATCTTCTGAGTCTTGACACAGGAAGTATTCCTGTTGCTCAACAGTCATCATAACATGTATCACCATGCCTGTCCATTTTATCTTAAAGTACTGATATGCTCTCACTTTAAGATGAACTCTTTTTTAGAATCCATTCATTGATCATAATACTACATGTGAATATGATCTATTAGCCTAAAAGAACACAGAGGAGGAGAGAATGGGTTATGGAGAAAGAACAACTAAAGTGGATCTAGGATCCTAAACTGCAATCTATAAACCACATCTTCTAGTAAAAACCACATCTTTAACTGGATGCTCACCTGCATGTGGTTAATCACGATAAGTTGAACAAAGAGAACTATTAATATTATTAATATTTTCTCTCTTGTTATCTTCATTACTTGGGATCTGACAATGTCAATTACTTGATTTGACAAATTTTGCTCTAGTTGCTGATGACTACATATTTGATTGCTTTATCAGCTCAAACAGATACTAACATTATTGAGGATCTCAATGAAAGCAGACCTGCTCAAAATACAGATATTGTTTCTGAACAGCAAAACGAGGTAACCCGTTTTAAGATTCTATATTTCATCTATGAATATCATATGTTGTAATTTAATAATGGGTTAACCAGAACTTGAACCCTATGACACATCATTCCTTGTTGTGACCAACACATAGATGTTGTGTTCTCGAGTTGTATCTTGGGAGAGAATAAAAGATCTCTGAATTTTTTTGGGGAGAGAAGAGAAAGGATAATTTTGGGTGATTATATATATATATATATATATATATATATATATATATATATATATATATATATATATATATATATATATATATATATATATATATATATATATATATATATATAAACCATTCCTCTCAAATGCGGGTTGCTTAGGATAGAAAGGGAAGTTAATGTCTTATAACTTTTTTTAATTTACAAAACAGTCCTTGATCTAAACCAAAATATTCTATTCTATATCAGTATTATATATAAAATTTTCAGCTTTCTTTTGTGTTATCTCCAACTTGAGAACACAAATAAAAGTTAACACATAACACCTTCCTTTTTGCTTTTCAACTTGAGATCTAATTTTTATTTTTTTAATTGTCAAACAACCCTTGATGTGAGGGTATAAATGATCAATCGTCACCCTTCGATCCATGACACCAAAAAAAGTCAAGACATCAATTTTATTGACTTTCTTTCTAATCCGAGGTCACATGATGAAATATTAGCGTTTATGTTCTTTTCTCTTTTTTTATTCTCTTCTGAACTTAACAACATAGTGCAAGAGATTGACCCTGAGAAATACAGGAACAACCCAAGAAATCTGTGAATAAGAGAAAGAAGACAACAAGAGCACCTAAAGTTGATGTTAGAAAGACGCGTCAGAGCTTAGCAGGTGCTACTATTTGTATGTTAAAATTCTCTCTTGTTATATCCATCAATTGTTATCCGGCAATGTCAGTTTCTCAATTTGACAAGTTTCCCTGTAGTTACTGATGACTAAATATCTTGATTACTTTGTCAGGTCAAACAGATGCTGATATTATCGAGGATCTTGTTGTAAGCAAACCTGCGCAAACTCTGGATGTTGTTTTTGAACAACCAAATGAGGTTACCTTTTTAAGATTTTTTATATTTATCAATAAATATAATTAGTTGAAACTTAACATTGCCAAGAACTTTCACCCTACACAATCTAGAAAGAATAGTTACATATTTTATAAGTTTTCTAAAATACCAAACAACTCATGATCAAACCAACATATGCTACTTTATATTAGTATTATTTCTAAAGCTATAATCTTTGTTTTTCTTTCTCTCTGACTCGAGAACTCAAATAAAGTTATACGGCACTCTTTCTTTTTTGTTCTTTTCAACTTAAGATGCACACATAAAAAAAAAAAAATCTTTTTATAGTTGCCAAACAACCCTTACTAGCATAAGGGTATAACTGTTACATCGTCACTCTTCTATGAGCTCTTTTCTTTTCTCTCCAACTTAAAACGAAACAGTAAAAATTTACATATCCATATATATTTTCCTAATCCTAGATCACACAAAAGTGTTACCCGTTTTGTTCTTTTCTCTCCCTTCTTTTGTTATCATTCCAGATTTGACAACATTGTGTAGGAGACTAACCCTGAGAAAATACAGGAACAACCAAATACATCTGTGAATCAGCGAAAGAAGACAACAAGAGCACCTAAAGTTGATTTAAGAAAGGGGAGTCAGAGGCTAGCAGGTGCTTCTATTTGTATTGTTAAATATTTTTATCTGGTTATCTTTGTCACTTTTATTCCTAGTGACAATGTCAATTATTCAATCTGAAAAGTTTCGCTATAGTTGCTGATGACTACATATATTGATTTCCTTGTCAGCTCAAACAGATGCTAATGTTATCAAGGACCCTGATGAAAGCATACCTGCTCAAATTCCAGATATTGTTTCCGAACAACAAAATGAGGTTACCAGTTTTAAGATTTTCTGTTTTTTTCGTATAATATTATTAGTTGTACTTTGGTAATGCATTAATAAGAACTTGACACAATATTACGGAGTACTTGTTAAGACTTAAGACCAACACTTCTTAAGTCATTTAGTGGGAGAATTAAAAACAAGGTTTGGAGAGGCTTTATTTCAGGGAGGTGATAGAGAAATGATCGATAATTTTGGGTGATTCTTTTCTTTTACCAGAACCTTCATCCCCAAATGCGGGATGATTTGGATTGAAAGGGATTGAAGGGAAGTTAATAATATATAATCTTTTAAAATACTAAACAACCCTTGATCTTAAGTAACAGTGTAACACATTTTATTTGTAAATTATCAGCTTTCTAAAGTATTAGTTGATCTAAATTCTAAAGTAACACATTTTATTGAAAGGGGAGTTAATGCTTCATACTTCTAAAATTGTCAGCTTTCTTTTGCGTTCTCTTCTACTGAATAGAATATCCGATTAAAAGTTAAAACTCTTTCTTTTCTTTTCAAATTTATATAACTTAATGTAAGAGACTAACCCTGAGAAATACAGGAACAACCAAAGACATCTGTGAATAAGAAAAAGACAACAACTAGAGCATCAAAAGTTGATCTAAAAAAGAGGCGTCAGAGCCTAGCAGGTGCTACTTTTTGCTCCTATATTTGATGCTAATTTTTTTATTGACACGTTATTACTATTCTCCCTTTTCAAAATCATGGATTTTTTTATTCCTCGTCTTTGCAGAAGCCGGAACTGTATGGACAGGTGGTGTAAGAAAAAGCAACAGAATTAAAAGGAGGCCTTTGGAATACTGGAAGGGAGAAAGACTGTTATATGGTCGAGTACATAACAGTAAGTTCTTTTCCCTTCATTTAGTTGTTGGATAAGTTAATGCACTAAAAATGCTTATTACCTTTATACGTAGTAACGACTGTAACGTAATCTTATTCACACCTGAATTACTTGGTTGGAAGTGTTAACCTTTGTACGGTTAAGTTATAATGTTTCAATTTTTTTGGTGGTTGAAAGGAAAAAATAGATTTGCCAGATTGGGTGGGCCGGGACGTCGTTGGGTCTGTGTGTTAACATTGACCCTCTCTCTCTCTCTCTCTCTCTCTCTCTCTCTCTCTCTCTCTCTCTCTCTCTCTCTCTCTCCCTCCTTCCCCCCTCACCCCTCCCCTCCCCTCTCTCTCTCTCTCTCTCTCTCTCTCTCTCTCTCTCTCTCTCTCTCTCTCCCCCCTCCCTCTCTCTCTCTCTCCCCCTCTCCCTCTCTCCTCCTCTCCCTCGATTTGCCAGATTGGGTGGGCCGGGACGTCGTTGGGTCTGTGTCTCTTAACATTGACCTCTCTCTCTCTCTCTCTCTCTCTCTCTCTCTCTCTCTCTCTCTCTCTCTCTCTCTCTCTCTCTCTCTCCCCCTCTCTCCCTCTCTCTCTCCCTCCCTCTTTTGTCTGTGTGTGCGTGGAATGACTTTGACACTTGGTTTTTTTTATATCAATGAAAGATAATCAAAATACATGTAAATTTTTCAGGTCTACCAACGATTATCGGAGTAAAGTATATCTCTCCAGCTAAAGAGAAAGGAAAGCCTGAATGTTTCAGGGTCGAATCGTTTGTATCGGATAAATACAAAGATCTCGTCGACTTAGCCTCATTGCATTAGAATCTCACTGTAAGCTTTGTTTTAGTTTTACGATTTTACCATATTTTACTTGAGCAAGAAAATATGGGTGCGTTCAGTTGTTGAAAAAATTATTTAATTTTCTACTTTGATTTTTCTATAAAAAGAAGGGGTCCTTATCCTAGAGAAGTGTTAAAACTTTAGAAACGTGTTTAGATGGTATTTTTTATAAAAGGGAAGTGCAAGGGAGTAAGGACATACGAAAATGTCCAAAGAAAAATGTAAAGAAGTGTGAATTGCTCTTTTCAAAGTTCCTACTTATAATTTAAAAAGTGGATTTCATTTTTAGTAAGTGACTAAACAAATTTTCTATTTTTAATTTTTGTTTAAACAAACTTTCCTAGAAAAGTGGGGCATCGAGATGTAGAAGTCTTGAAAAGTTGTTTGATTACTAAGCCTGAAATCTAAAATCAACTTTTTTTATGATTTAAATACCGAATTAGAACATGTTACATCTTATACAAATATGGGTAATAGTGAAATATGGGGATATATGTATGTAAATTATCTTTCAAATATTCTTTTTAGTAAATTGCTAGAAGTTTATGCCTGCTAAACGTTGGGATTCTTCTTTTAATTGGCAATTTACTTTTTCTTTTGTAGAGTGCGGTATTGGCTACGTATGGGTCACTAATCCAGAATCAGCTGATAGAGGCGTACAGTTTGTAAAAACCTTCTAATCTGTAATGTAATTGCCAAATCAGGGTCTACTATCCTGAAAGTTATTTGATTAAGTGAGGTTGTTGATATGTAGAATTAAACATACCGAAGGTCGTTAGCATGACATTTTAATAGCTGGACAAAAATCTGCCGACGTAATTTACATTCATATCATGTGGTTTGTGGAACAAGTTTAAATGAACTTAACTAGAACTGAATCTGTCAAGCTTCTTGCAGACATCGATCATCGCAAGCTTTAGGACTTAAGGTAAAAGGCTAAGCTTAAGTGGGCGGTCGATGGTGGTGAAAATTGTAACTTTTTTCATGAGATTATTAACACTAGGCATAATAAATCAAGAATAAATGGGCTCAATATTCCTTGGACGAAAATTTTAACTTTTTTCATGGGATAATTGACTGTAGGCATAATAAGTCAAGAATAAATGGGCTCAACCTAGGGGTGTTCATGGATCGGGTAATATCCACAATAACCGAAAACTGAAACTGTATCGAACCAAAAAAAATCGAACTGAATTTGTAGCCGAACCGACTTGGTCAAAACCGAATTGAACTGAACTAAATATTCGGTTTTCGGTTTGGATATGGGTTTGACAATGAAAACTGAAAACCGATCACTAAAAGTATTTTTTAGTATAAATATAACATTATTTAAGCTTTAAAAAAAAATTTGTTCAAAATATATATAATTAAATGAAAAATTATGTAATTCTGGTTATTCGGTTCGGTTTTCGGTTATAGGGGTTCGGTTTTCGGTTTGGTTGAATCAAATTTGAATTTGGTTCGGTTCGGTTTTCGGTTTGACCCAGAAAAAAAATTAACCGAACAAACCGAACCGAATAACCCGATAACCAAACCGATGAACACCCCTAGCTCAACCGCTCAATATTCATGGTGAGTTTAGTAACAGAACCTGACTATTAAGAACCACATCTTGGACTTCTTTAGCAATTGCTTTAAAGAAGACAACCTTTTTGGACCTTCTTTCACTAGTAATCACTTTAAACAACTCTCATCAGATGATATTAACTTTCTTGAGTGCCCTTTCACAAGCCCTAAAAAAAGATGCGGTTTGGAATTGTGGTAGTGACAAAGTGCCGGGCCACGATGGCTTCACGTTTGAATTCTTCAAAAAAATATTGGAACTTGCTTGAAAATGATGTATCTTATGTTATAGAGTTGGAAATTTTGGCTTATACCTCGCAAGGTTGCAACTCTTCTTCTAGGGTGGGTCATTGGATGACAACAAGATCTCATGGATTGCATGGAACAAAGTTATTTCTCTGCGTGGGTGGCCTAGGAATTGGTAGTCTTAAAGCGAGTAATCATGCTTTATTAGCTAAATGGTGGTGTAGATTTCTTTCTCAGGATAACACTTTAAGGAGTATGGTAATTCGTTCTATTCATGGACCTATGGGTGGCTTCTTTGATAACTCCCCACTCAAATATACATGAGGTCCATGGTATCATATCAAAAAGTTAAAAGACGACTTAATTACCCATGGGATTGATTTACCGACGATCTTTAAAAGGAAAATTGGAAATGGCCAATCGTCTAGTTGTTGGCACGACAATTGGTTGGGTGGATCACCACTTTTTGAAACGTTCCTGCGTTTGTATAGGCCGAATACCAACCGAAACTGCTATGTTTCTAATAAATGCCCAACAATGATGTTTAGTTCAGGTTCCGAGTCCCTTTTTGGGCCTACTGTCTCGACTATGGACCTTGTGCACCCACCTCTTCTTTTGGGCTTGGAGAAGGGAGCCAAGTTATGCTCCTGTAAGTAATTGCTGAATTAAATGACATGGTGAGCCTCTTATCTCAACTTCACCTATATGATATGCCAGACACTTGGACCTATTCAATTGATAACTCAAGATTGTTCTCAGTTAAGAGCATGTGTTCCCTTATCACCCATATGTCAAACTCTTTCTGGTGAATCAATCGATCAGATGGAACATTTATGTGCATTTATTCGTTAAATGAACGAACAATAACAAGGTTTTATGCCCGTTTAGTTAAATGAATATCATGAACAAAAGTCTTGTTCGTTCATTTATGTTTATGAACGTTATTATACATTTGTTCATGTTCGTATATTATATATTTTTATTATAAACGTTTGAAATCGGTATACTCAACCAAATAAACACACATAAAAACACAATACTTTGTATATATTTTTTGTTTGTCATTTTTTGGGTAAAAGGGTTATACCCCGGTAAATATAATTTTTGTTTGTCTTTTTACATTCTTTTATGTTCATTCGTTTACGTTCATGTAATATGTAATGAATGAACACGAACAACCTCATTTCTTAATGAACGAACATGAATAAAAAAATTTGCCCGTTTAAGCATTCATCTCCATTCAATTGTCAAGTTAAATTTAAACGAATGAACATAAACAAAGACTCCTTTCATGTTTGTTCGGTTCATTTACAGCACCAGCTACATGATAGTAAATCTGGTATGTCAGTGGTTCAGATTTTTCCTATGAGTTGTGTGGTAATAAAAGCTAATTAATTTAGCATCCAACTTATGTCGAAAAATCTTACTAGTCTTCTTATAAAAATAAGGGCAAATTATTAAAAAAAAAAAAAAAAAAAAAAAAAAAAAGTATCATACTTGCCATTGTTTCATTTTCTGGGTAGCGAACAATTTTTTATTTTATTTTGAGGGTAATTTTCTTTCAAATTCATCATCTTTAGGGTAATATATGACATTTTTGCCCTTCGGGAATTTTTTTTTGTATTAGTTAAGAGGGGCAAAAATGTCCACAAATTTCGCAAAATACCCTAAAGATGATAAATTTGAAAGAAAATTAACCTCAAAATGAAAAAAATTGTTCGCTACCAAGAAGATGAAACAGTGGCAAGTATAATATATATATATATATATATATATATATATATATATATATTTTTTTTTTTTTATAATTTACCCTAAAAAATAATTGACAACTGGTTTAAATTTTTCATTTTAATTGATTAATTGTAGTACCCACAATATAACTCATATTTAAAACAAAAATACCATCACCATCAAGAACAATTCACAAGAAAAGATACAAATGAAAAAACCCAAGAGCAAAGATACCACAAAAAAACACTTCAGCAACGAAAAACTGCAAACTCCAACATACTACCAGCTGGATATTTCCTTGTTCATGAATTTCCAGAAGATCACCAATATTTGGATAGAAGAAAACTTTTTGAGATATCAAACCTGGAATTAAGAAGTATAATAATCATAATGTTAAAAATAATAAATCCAAAATCATCATATAGATGAACACACACACACAAAGGAAACCTGGAAACTAAATACATAAAAATGCAAAAAGAAACACACATGAACACTACCAACAGATTTCGAGATACGGAAAAGATCCGGTTATGTGGATGCTGTACAAATTATCTCGGGAGTGTTTTGTTAGCTTAGTTACAAGGGTGAGAGATAAAGATAAAACTATGACATTTTCTTTTAGCTGTGTTTAGAGATTGAAGAAGGTGCAGTTCAAAGGCAAACATGCTTGAGCGAGACGGTATATATGTGCATATGTCCGTGTAAAAAAATTGTTTTAAAATTTCGATCTTTTAATACTAAGTACATACCTTTTTAGAGATTTCTGGATGGATCCGCCTTGCAAACCTATATATATGGCCTAAACTCGATGCCCTCTATAATCATTCCGTTTACGTTATCATCTATCGGTGATAACTCTATCCGGAGATGGCAGCCATTTTTCTGATCATGTAACTTGTTTGTTAGTTTGAACAATATGGCCTCCATCCAGCCATCCTTCCTTTCGACAATCCTACTATACCCAAGATGCTCCGTTCAATCCTTTTTCATTGCAAGTCCTTCTGGTTAGCATAGTTGTACTTAAGCATAGCTTAAGTTTAGAGTGGAGATAACCACACTAGTCATTTCAAATTTTCAATCCCAAATGTTATTCCGCAAACACTTGGGTATAGATTCTTTGATTAATTTCTAATAAAAAATTAAATGTTGATAAAACTAGTTATAATGCCCGCGCACGAGCGGGTTTTTTTTTTTTTTTTTTTTTTTTTTTTTTTTTTTTTTTTTTTTTTTTAATTTTTTGAATCATATATTTTTATTTATTAAAAAAGAAATAATTTAATATTCATTTTGTTTGATTTATGATGTATAATTATAGTTTTTTATTATTAAAGATAATTATTTAAAAATTTTAATCCTATTGTTAATTGCATCTTATCTATATTTTTTGTATTTATCTTCTACTTGTGTTATGAATAAATATAAAATGTTACATAATAAGAAAATAATCTTTTTTTTTTAAATAAAATTATTACTAAATAAGGTATGGTTCCAATTTTTTGAAATGAAAAATTCCCAATAGTGGTTTTGTTTTATTATAGAGTAAATATCATAATTCGTCCCTATGGTTTGCCGGGTCAATCAAGAATCGTCCATGAAGTTTATTTTCATCGGGTTTGGTCCCTGTGGTTTACAACCCATACGGGTTTGGTCCCTTGACCGTAACTTCCGTTTGTTGACCGTTAAAATGTTTGTTTAATGGTGTAAAATGACAAAAACACCCTTATATATATATATATATATATATATATATATATATATATATATATATATATATATATATATATATATGGAAAACTAGAAGGGGAGTTGAATAGTTTTACGTCAATTGTATTTTAAAAACTTTGTTTTATAAAAACTTCGATTCTTATTTATTTGAATTTCAACACTTGCACAACACAAACAATTTAATCTAACTAACTAAACAATTACAACGTAAATATGAAAGTAAAGAAAAGATAGAGCTAGAAAGATCAAACCATAACACACGGTATTTATAGTGGTTCGGCTACGAAGCACCTCTTCGCCCTACTCCACTCCTCGAGTCACCTACTTCACAACTAGAGCACACCAATTTGGCGGAGAAATCTTACACAACTTTCGTTTACACCAATTAACGACACTAAGCTAGATGTAGAGTCCTAATAGTAGCTAGAACCAATCTCACGACTTCTTCACGAATAGACACACCTTCTTCACGACTAGACACACCTTCTTCACAACTAGAGCACACCACTACTTCTTCACAACTACACACTACTTCTACTTCACACCACAACTTCTTCAATATTAGATTTACAATCCCACCTAGATCTATCAATTACAATCACTACACAACTTTACAATAAATACAAGCTACACAACTAATCTTCAATACTTCTTGATATGAAATGAAAAGAGTATTCTTCTTTTGCACTTTGAATAATGAGGGATTATATCACTTGAAAAAATCACTAATATGTTTATGATCAAAGGATTTAGGAAGATAATTTGAGAGGATTTACACAGAAAGTTTTAGTGCAAAAGGTGAGGAAAAATTACAGATTTAAACTAGTATTTATAGGTAAAAAATTCTGACAGAGGAGCGTATGCCGACCCCCTTAATTCATGGCCGGCCCCCTTAAAATTATGGGGGCCGCCCCTTATAATTAAGGGAGCCGCCCACTGTAACGGCCTGAATTTTTTTGTCTTTTCTGGGGAAAGTTTATTTGGTGTAGATTTAACTGATTTTGGTTAAAAATTTGAATTCATATATTTCTTATGAAATAAACATTTTCCTTTAATAACCAAAAGTGTTTTTCTTAAATATATAAAATGTTTATACCATTTTATATAATTTGTAATTAGTAAATAAACCTTCCTTTGATCATAAAATGTATTAGGCACTTGTTTGTTCATACCTTAAGTGAATTAGTTGGATATAATGATATTTTGTCACTAAATATTTATTTAAGTAATGATTTTACGTTTAATGATTTTACATTTTGTGATCGTCAAAACATAGGGATATCGAGAAATATTAATAATGTTTTTACGCATTATTTATATCAACAATCTCCCCCTTTTAGATGATTACAAAATCTAAACTCATTAAATCAAAAATTATTATATAAGCAAGTATTTAGTGAGTTTATATCACTTCTCCCCCTTTTGTGAACATCAAAAAGGTTTATCCCGACGTCGGATGAACTCCCCCTTAATGTGTACTTCCCCTTGTTATAAGGTTACAAGACAAGTTGAGATATGGAATGCTTGCAAAAATATTTAGAACATACAATATATATGCATGCAACAAATATATATATAAATAAAACAAGCAATATAAGCATGGAAGAAGACACTTCAATAAATTGATGAAAATACAAACAACATGCATCCAAGATGCATGAACAATACAACTAATAAACTAAAGCCTTAAGGATTTACAAGCAACAAAAACTCTAATAGAAATATTTTTCCTAGAGCTTGCCATCAAAATGGTTTAAACATTTTTATTTTCCAAATATGAGCCATGCTTAGTTTGGGAGGAGCAATGTTGTAGGTGGAGATGGTGGAGTTGATGGAGGTGTGTTTGATGTTGATGGAGGTGGAGGTGTGGTTGATGTTGGTGGTGGAGGTGTGGATGTTGTTGGTTGAGGGAACAAGCTTTCAATGTACAAAAACATGTAGTGAATTTCATCTCTTAACCCAAATATGATGGTGCGGTTATAGATGCAACAAAGGCAAGTATCATCATGGGCTTCAAGCAAGCTCCATGGGATGGGATTGAAGTTTGGTGGATTGAGTGGTGATGGTGAAAATTGTACATCAAGAGGTGTGATGGGTGGTAATGAAATAGTGATGGGTAAGGATGAATTTTCAAGAGGTGGTGGTGGTGGTGGAATTCTTGGTGGAGGTGATAGGTGAGTGTTGATGTAGTCATTGATGGATGATGATGATGGTATGGAAGAGGTGGAGGTTCCATGAGTTGATGGTGTTTTGGAGGGTGCATTGGGAGCACTAGGAGATGAGCATTGAGGAGGTGGTGATGGAGTGGTATTATCATCATTTGTGAGATCAATGAAAAGTTGTTTTGGTGGTATGATAACAAGCTTTTGTTTCTTGGCTTTGTTGGAGGTGGTGGTTTTTGGTGATGACATGATGAATTGGTTGAGGTTGATGAATATGATGATGATGGAGTGTGGATGAAAGGTGTATAAGGTTTATATAGCATGGAATCATGTTTAGAAGTGGAATTAATTTGAAATTGCATTGTTAGATTCCAAAATCGGGAAATGGTAGCTGGGACTAGCAAAAGGAGTCACAAGTTGCAAAAGAAAACAGTGTAAAAACTGTTCCAGGTGGCCGATCCCTTTAATTCTTGGCCGTCCCTCTTAAAATCAAAGGGGCCGCCCTTTATAATTAAGGGGGCCGCCCATCTGGTAAAATTCCAGACGACCAAATTTCAAAAATTTTCCAAAAATGGTTTATATCTGTTTTGTGTTTGCAACAAGCTCTATTGGAACATTTCATTTTAGTTTTGGTCTATTAGAGAAGCATATATATAATCATAAACTAATCATGCAAACATAGATCAAAAGCAAGTATAAAAACATGCATACATGTAGAGCAACTAATAATAATAAGTCAACGATAATATAGTTCAAATGTACCTAAAAACATAGCAACAAATATTAATTTCCGAATATATATGATGCGTGGGAATTGCACCAGGCTTTACCTCTCGAGGGATCTCGAGAAGCTTACAACCCCCACTAGGCAGTGTACCTGATCGTTGTAGTATAGTATAGTGACAAGTACCGGGGGATTGATCGTTCAACTCAGGAATAGTGTCGCTAGGATTAGAAAGCCTAAAAACTAGGTCTAGAGGTAAGGGATGATTCTTTTTGTATTTTTATATTTTTATGAAAGCAGATAAAATCTCGAATTTTGGAAGAGTGGGTGGAATTAGTTGCTAATCAACTAACCCAATAACTACAGAAGCAATCAAAATAAAATAACAAAAATGTAAATAAACTAAATTAAGCTAGTGGTGTGAACAATAAATGGGAGAATTGTGTTTACTTAGATTTCACTACTCCCTAGATATGTTTTACAGGTTAATTACTTGTTACAGTTGCGTGGATGACGGGTTATATTCCTTTATACCAATCATGGGGTGGCGTACTTACTTCCCCAATTCTATAAGCTCCTACTTCACTCCTATGTCGAGCCTGCAAGAAGCTCCTAACATGGGATCACTAGAATTTGCTCATGCATTAAATACAACCATAAAAACCTAGTACACATCGGTTCATGTTTCTTAAGACGTTCAAGCAAGTTACACAATGGAGATCTGCCAGTTTTCTTAAGCCTAACACTGAAATCATTCATCCATTACAACTATAAACAAGCAATCAACCTATAATCAACATATAGGTTTCATTACATCTAAGCAAACACACAATAAATCTAGCCTAGCATGTTAAAATCAAGACAAGTGTAAGATATATTCAAACAACACATAGACATATTGAATGAATTGAAAGGATACTTATCTCAATTGAACATGAAGGGTTTCAAGGGTTTAAAACCCTTGAAAATACTGTTACAAACGAACTAGGGTTTATAAAGTTCGACCCTAAAGTTCACCACACAAGTTCCCCCTTTAATGAATGAAAATTAGAAAAGTATATATAGATTTCATGAGGTGACGGCGTCAAGAGGAAAGTTCTGACGCCGTCATCTCGCCGCCATTAAAATTCTCGGACTGCCTAGATCCAGAGCTGACACTGTCATGTGTGTTTCTGCTCTGGGCCGTCACCACTTTTACTCTTGACGGCCTTGATCTGACGCCGTCACATTTTCTCTGGGTCGTCATCCATTTTCCTCTTGACGCCGTCATCAAATTCTTCTTGACGTTGTCATCTACTGTTCCCAGCAAAGAAAATTAAGACTTTGCCTTTTTCTTCACTTTTATGCTCCAAAAACGTCCAACATGCTTCCTTTTCCAGAATTCACTCCCAAAGCACCTAAAATCACAAAAGGAACGATTTAGGGCAATATTTGATCAAATTAATTCCAATTCCGGCTTAAATGACCCCCTAAAAATGGATCATTTTTCGCCTCATCAATATATATCGGAAATAAAGCACACAAGAGACAATTATTCAACAACATACTAATAGTTCAACAAACATGATCATCCAAAGCAAATATAAAGACCCCCATCACTTCTTCTTCTTGAACAATCCTCCAATTGTCATAGCAATGGACTTGAATCCTCCTCGCATCTCCTACGTATCCTTCGGTTTTGATTGAGCAAATCGGTTTGTCACTTAAATAGTACTTGGTTAGTTTGAGAGGAAGGAGATGGCACTAGGTAATTGTCTTCTTCAAGTTCTTCTAAGTCTTCAAGAAATGTATTGGGAGAGGGAGCACGATGAATAAATTTATCCTCTTCGTCATCCTCTTGATGAGATGATGAGCCATGGAAACTATGACGACGAGATTTACCCTTATCACTACGAGGTTTATGGGTTTGTTTAAGAATGAGAGGACGTAACGTCGGATAGATGGACTCATAGATACTACCATCAAGATCGGGATAATGTTCGATAACATGACGATAGAGACGAGTGAGGAACATTCCACACGGAAGATTGGCTTTAGGAGTAGTTCTTGCACGTTCAATGCGCTTGATAAAGAAATAAGCCAAATTGTAATGTTGTTCGGCAACAATACAATACAACATATGAGCAAGGCTAGCTGGAAGATGGTCACGGTGGCCTCCGGTACCAAACACATTCTCACAAATGAGTTCTTCCCAACGCTTCATGTCGGGGCTTAGTTCTTTGAGTAGAATTTGGTTTTCGGAAATATCGACATTTTTGGATTTGATTTTTCGAGTAGTAGTTTCACGAGTTAAACCAAGCATTTGACGAATATCGAGTGGAGAAGGGATATCGGAGAAATAAGGACCAAAAGTTGGACGAGAATATTGAAGAGAACCAAGATCCCATTCGTTTGAGAAAACGGATTGACCGGTGAAAGGAATTTGGAGGATTTGACCAAATTGTGCAGGAGTTAGAGTAATGAATTCATGTTGGATCATGAATGAGATGAGAATGGAGCCAAAATCATTGGTTTGGACCTTGACTTGGCTATAGAAGTCGAGAATAAAGTGAGGAATAATGGGTCCATTTATTTGGAAGAGACATTCAAAACGGATATTTGTGAACATACGATCGATGAAATCGGATTGATAGTAAGTGGGATGTACGACACGACCTTCATGAATATTTCTATCTTCAATTTGACGATAGAAATGTGAAATGGACGGAGAGGTGGTGGGAAGTTGAGAGAGTTTGGGAATATAGTTTTTGGTTAGGGAAATATCTTCGGTAATGACTTTGGGCATTTTTACCTAAATAAAATAACAAGAAAAAATCAAAATAAAGTTAATGTTGAAATGTGATGCTTATATTTTTATGACATATGTGGAACGTAAACGTACTTCGACTCTAAGGACCTTTAACTTAAGAAGTAGTTTACTATGTTCCTTATTTTTATTTTTAACTTGTGTTAGATATATTTTATGATGCTTATCAAGTTGTTATGGGATAATCCAAATGCCCCTTTAAACATCTTAGTATATCATGAAACTTTGCTAGATGTACATTAGATTATATAACTAGCTATTTCTAACAAGTTTCTCATGCAAATGATTTGTTTCGAAAAGAATGGTTTATATTTTGACTCAAAAATACTATTTTTCTAGTTAAACCAAACGCTTCCTTATCTAGAAAATTTACTACCAAAATGTCAATATATATATATATATATATATATATATATATATATATATATATATATGAATTATATATCTTGACAACTCTAAAATGCTAGTTTTATACTTATATTCATGACGATGTATTATAGAGGTTATATTGGATAATTTTCGACACTATTTGGACATGATCCAAACACCCTCTTATCAAACAACAAAATGTTTTTACTTCACCGAAAAATTTGTTTTTGTGATTAATAATTTATAAAACCATAATGTGATATGTTTTAACAAGTTCTTGTAGTATTATTCAACAATGTCTATATAAAAATTTTGAAAATGAGTGTATGAACTTTTTCAAAAATTTTCGACAAAAGGGTTTGTGATTATTAGTTTCTAGTGTTAATTATACATTCTAATACTAAGGGAAGCATTTAGTTATGAAAATCCTAGACTCAATTTGAAAGAAAATTGAAATTGAAGATTTTGAAATAAAAAACTTAATTTTGATTATGGCCAAATTAGATGAAATTAAGAGAAATGTGTTATGAAAAAACTTACAATACTTGTTGCTAATTGTGTTATAAGTATTTGCCCCCTGCGAAACAAGATGAATTTGATGATTTGGAAGTGGGTTTTTGATGGTTTTGGGTTTGTAACTCGTTCACAGCAGGTAGATGGAAAATGGGGAGTGAAATATGGAGTGTTTGGTAAGTGGAATAAGGAACAAAAACAGGTGAAAATCGTCAGATAGCCGGCCCCTTTAATCATTAAGGGGGCCGCCCCTTTTAGCACTGCCGGTCCCCTTAATTTTAAGGAGGCCGCCCAGTCAATTTTGGATTTTTCGAGGCTTTGACTCTGAAAATAAAAATAAGTAAATATATATATATATATATATATATATATATATATATATATATATATATATATATATATATATATATATATATATATTAGATTTATTTTTAATCAAAAATACGTTGGAGAGAGTTCGCACGAAGAGAATTACTTGACATTTTATTTGATATTTCGTCAACTGAAATTTCCTTGATAATTTTGGATAAAAATAATCAAGCTGTTAAGTTGACGATGGAAAAATGTGGAAGGTATATATGTATGTATATATATGTATATATGTAAATAATATAGGTTTATAGGACGAGAAAAAGAGAGGGAGACGGATGCAAATGATGACGGGAGTTTGTTTCATCCATAGATTTTTTGACTCATTTCTCTACATCAACATGAGTATATTTGAACATTAAAGTTCAAGAAGGCTAAAGGAGGGGAAAAGAAAAGGTTCGTAAACGAACAATTTCTAGTTCTAGAAAATCAACTAATGAGTTTTCTAGGTTATGAGAGCATATAGTATGTATAATAATAATAATAATAATAATATGTATACGTATATATATATATATATATATATATATATATATATATATATATATATATATATATATATATATATATATATATATATATATATATATATATATATATATATATATATATATATATATAGTATGTATGTATATGTTATATGAAAATAAGTATATGTGTATATATAAGAAAAATAGCCAAGGGTAATTACAAAACAAGCTATAATAACAATAAACTAGATACTAGACTAAGCATGCAATCTTGACATGGAAATTTAAAAGAGACGTGTACCTTTTTGTCTTCAACAAGCAAATCTTCAAGGTCTTCAAAAGATTGCATGATCATGTGGAAGCGGATAGAAAACCAAGCTTGCCAAGGTATGACGTATTCATCTTGTTGGTCCCCATTGTCTCATTTGACCAAAGTTGTCTGGTCCAAAGACGTTATGCATTTGACTTGGGTACATGTATGGTGGAATCATTCCCCAAGGATTGAAGTTCCACATTTGATGATTGTTGTGAAAGTTTCGTCTATTTTGGTTTACTCTAGGTTGAGGAGTTTTAGACCTAGGATGAGGACTATTTGGTTTTCTAGGTGGTGGAGTTTTAGATCTTATTTTTTACTTAAGGGGTTTTACTTCGGGTTTCAAAGATGATTTACGAAAGCTTTTAATATCTTCATCACTTGCAATAGGTACTAATCTATCTTTCAAAAGTATATACTTTGGTTTTAACTCTAGAGGTTTTAGTTCACTAGTTTCACCTTCAAACTTTACATTTTTAGATTTGCTAGTTGATGCCTCAGTTGAGTCGTATCCTAAACCGGTTTTATCTTTGGCAATTCTTTGAGAGCTAATTATTTTACGAAGTGATTGACTACTATTTTCAAATTTCTCAAATCTAATAATTTCTTCCTTAAGTTGTTTATTCTCATTTTTAACAACTAGACATTCTTTGCATTCTATAATACTTTCTTTTTCTAGTTTTTGTAGTTTCATTTTTAATTCAAGTATTTCATCCTTTAATTTATTGTTAGTATGTTTTAGTAGTTTATTTTTAGCTATGACTTTTTGTCCTAGTTTGCATAATCTACTATATTCGCTATCTAAATCTTTTTCATCTAACAATAAGTTATCATCACTATAGTATTCGGTTTCGGAACGTACCTCATCGGAAGACCTTGCCATGAGACACTTTTCTTCTTTTGTTGTGTCTTTTTCATCATTGTCACTATCACTCCATGCTCCTCCTACAAAGGCCTTGTGGTTTTGACTTCTTGACAATTTCGGATATTCTCTTATAAAATGGTTTGGATCTCCACACTTGAAGCACTTTCTTTTATTCTTGCTAATTTTTTCATCCTTGTTTCTTTGGAATGTTTTTCTTTCATCAAACGGTTGTCTAACATATCTTCCTTGTCTTTTGAAGAATTTCTTCAAGTCTCTTACGGCCATGGCATACTCTTCATCTTCACTTTCGGAGGTTGAGCATTCTTCGTCACTAGAGTCCCTTTTTGCTTTCAATGCAATTGACTTGGTTTGCTCCCTTTTTCCTTTGACCATTTCAGAGTCTTTCTTTATTATCACCTCATACACTTTCAAGTCTCCAATTAGCTCGTCAAGTTGTAGAGTTGATAGATTCTTTGACTCCTCAATAGCCGTCACTTTAGCACGCCACTTCGGATGGAGAGCCCTAAGAAATTTCCTTACAAAATTTTTGCTAGAAAAATTCTCATCAAGTGCTTTTAAACTTGTGATAATAGTGTTAAATCTAGCAAAAACATTATCAATTGATTCTTCTTCCAGAATCATAAATTGTTCATATTGTTGTACAAGAAGATCTATTTTATTATCTTTGACTTGTCTATTACCTTGGTGAGTGATTAGTAAAGAGTCCAAATATCTTTTGCGGTTTTACACATAAAAATTCTTTCATATTCTTTGCGTAGTAACGCATTATAAATAACCATTTTAGCCTCATTGTTTTTATCAAGTTTCTTTTTCAAATCATCGTTTTGTTTTTCAAAAGGTACAATTTCATCCCTTTTGGTTTCGGGATTATTTTGTATAGGAGGAAAATCATCATTAGTAATAACATGCCAAAGATCTAGATTTTTTGATTTCACATAAGTTTCGAATCGATTTTTCCAATAAAGAAAACCATCACTTTCAAATAGTGGTGGTCTTTACATAGATTGACCTTCTAAATATTTTTCAGATTCCATAGATCGTTTCAAGTTTTAAAATACAGTTTATTTTAAAAATTCTTGTTTAACGTAGCTCTGATACCAATTGTGAAAAACTAGAAGGGGGAGTTGAATAGTTTTACGTCAATTTGTATTTTAAAAAATTTGTTTTATAAAAACTTCGATTCTTATTTATGTGAATTTCAACACTTGAACAACACAAACAATTTATTCTAACTAACTGAACAATTACAACGTAAATATGAAAGTAAAGAAAAGATAGAGATAGAAAGATCAAACCACAACACACGGTATTTATAGTGGTTCGGCTACGAAGCACCTCTTCGCCCTACTCCACTCCTCGAGTCACCTACTCGAGAGTTTTTCTTCACTAAGTCAACAAACTCCTTTTTGGCGGAGAAACCTTACACAACTTTCGCTTACACCAATTAACGACATTAAGCTAGATGTCGAGTCCTAATAGTAGCTAGAACCAATCTCACGACTTCTTCACGACTAGACACACCTTCTTCATAACTAGAGCACAACACTACTTCTTCACAACTACACACTACTTCTACTTCACACCACAACTTCTTCAATACTAGATTTACAATCCCACCTAGATCTATCAATTACAATCACTACACAACTTTACAATAAATACAAGCTACAAAACTAATCTTCAATACTTCTTGATATGAAATGAAAGGAGTATTCTTCTCTTACACTTTGAATAATGAGGGATTAGATCACTTGAAACAATCACTAAAATGTTTATGATCAAAGGATTTAGGAAGGTAATTTGAGATGACTTAAACAGAAAGTTTTAGTGCAAAAGGTGAGGAAAAATTACAGACTTGAACTAGTATTTATAGGCAAAAGATTCTGACCGAGGAGTGTATTCAGGCCCCCTTAATTCATGGCCGGCCCCCTTAAAATTATGGGGGCCGCCCCTTATATTTAAGGGGCCGCCCACTGTAACGGCCCGAATTTTTTGTCTTTACTGGGGAAAGTTTAGTTGGTGTAGATTTAACTGATTTTGGTTAAAAATTTGAATTCATATATTCCATATGAAATAATTAGTAAATAAACCTTCCTTTTATCATAAAATGTATTAGGCACTTGTTTATTCATACCTTAAGCGAATTAGTTGGATATAATGATATTTTGTCACTAAATACTTATTTACGTTTAATGATTTTACATTTTGTGATCGTCAAAACATAGGAATATCGAGAAATATTAATAACGTTTTTACACATTATTTATATCAGCATATATATATATATATATATATATATATATATATATATATATATATATATATATATATATATATATATATATATATATATATATATATATATATATATATATATATATATTAAAAAAAACGCATCTCTTTCATTAGAAACACAACAATAGGATTACAAGAAATTAGTGGGGAGCCTCGAAACTATCTAAGCCCCCACACATAACACATAACATAATCCATACTCCTTCACAAATAGATCCATCCAGAATTCCAGATTTTTTCTTTTTCTTTTAGCAAGAAAATATTCAAACAGTCCCAGATTTTGGACAAACAATGAAACACAAACAAATCCAGATTTTGGTTCACATTAAATTTGAGTTAATAAACACACAGTGAAATAAATATAATCCCAAAAATTTTCATATGCTTTTGGACAAACAAAACCATCAGCATTCAATCAAACACATCAACAAAAAATTTCATTACAAATCAACACATAAGCTCATCATTTAACCACCATCAGCACAGTAGCTTGTCAAAAGCTAATCTCCCATGTAGCTCATCTTCACACTTCAATATCAGACAAACACAAACCTTTCATCTTACAAATCATCACCATCCTTATAACTCCTCAAAAAGACACACGAATGTTGGGATATAAAAGATCAAGGTACTTCTGTATGTCAAAGTACTGCTGCATGAAGATAAAAGTCAAAGTACTGCTGAAGATAAAAGTCAAAGTACTGCTGTTTACTGAAGAATGTTCAAAGTACTTCGAAGGAAACAAGGACTTATGTGCAATATTAGTTAAAGGATTAATGTGTAATATTGAAAGAATATTTTAGAATTAGTTAGGGATAATGACATATCGTTCAAGTTATATGTTGTAAACCGACTTAAGGTTATCTATATAAAGAGCCTTAAGAGGTTTAGTCGATATAAGTTTTTTTGAGTTGTTCAAAGTCGATATTTGTTAGGGATTGTTAGTGAATCTGTATAACTAAGCAGGTTCAAAGTTTGGTTAATATAAAAGTTCTTCTTAAGCTTTGTGATAGTAGATTCCGCATACTTTACAAGGTTAAACAGTGTTTCAATATTAATAGTGTTAAGTTTACTTAATATTATTAAACCGTTACAAGCTACAAAGTAGTTTGATCAGAGTACATCGATCCAACAAGTGGTATCAGAGCTCGTGTTGAAAACTCTGATTAAGAAGAAAAACCTTGTTTAATAATAAAGATGTTTTACCTATTCCGCTGTGCATGATTGTTGTCTTTATTATTGTTATTAACCCTTGATGAGCTATAAACGATCTACACAATTGGTATCAGAGCTTGTGTTGGAAACTCTGATTAAGAAGAAAAACCTTTAAACCGATATTACTACAAACCCTTTAAGATGTCGACAGAGGCTGCACCTGCTCCATCAATCACTGCTGTTAGAATTCCAATTGTTAAGATGGGAGAATATGACTTATGGGCCATGAAGATGAGGCAGTACATTGCCATCACAGACCATGCACTATGGGATGTGATTGTCAATGGTAACATGCAACTTGAAGAACCAGTGGAGATTCCTGGACAACCAACACCACCTAAACCAACCATACCAACTGCTACTAAAAGAAATCAAGACAAAGCTCTCAACATACTGCTCTCTGCTATTCCTGATGGTCACTTATTAAAGTTTCATGATGCCAAGGATGCCAAACAACTATGGGTTGCAATTAAGAAGAAGTTTGGAGGTAATGATGCTTCCAAGAAAATGCACAGGAATTTGCTGAAGCAACAATTTGAAACTTTCACTGTTGGTGAAAAAGAAGGTCTTGATTCTGCTTATGAAAGATTCCAAAATCTTCTGAGTATGCTAGAACTATATGATGCTGAGGCATCAGCGAAGATGCTAATTTGAAATTCTTGAGAAGTTTGCCATCAGCATGGCATGTAGTTGCTACTATGATCAGAGGACAACCAGGGCTGGATACAATGGACTTTGATGATCTCTACAAAAATCTGAAGGTGTATGAGCATGAGATGAATGGTACTATAGGTTCAAGCACACATCAGAAACCTCAAAACATTGCTTTTGTCTCTTCTGAAAATAGAAGCAGTACTTCCAACAAAGGTACTGCTTATCCTGTCCAAAGTACTGTGACTGAAACACAGGTTCCAGGTACAACAATGGTCACTACCACTTCATCACAATCAATTACCTCCACCTCAGATGAAGTTCTATGTTCATTCTTTGCTCAACAAGCATCTCTACCTGTAACCTATCAAGAGGATGTATTGCAAATAGATGATGATGCTTTGGAAGAAATTGATATCAGATGGCAAGTTGCCATGCTCACTGCAAGGATCAAGAAGTATGTGAATAAGACTGGAAAAGGCATCAATTTCAGAGCTAAACAGGGAATAACATTTGATAAATTCAAGATTGAGTGCTTCAACTGTCTAACGACTGGTCACTTTGCAAGGGAATGCAAATTTGCAAAGTATCAAGCAAACAAGATGATTGAACCACCCAAGCCTGAAAGAAAAGAGATTCCAATTACTGAACCAAAACCAAAAGCTTTGGTTGCTCAAGAGAATCTGTCAGAGATTGATTGGTCCAACGAGTTTGATGATGAACCTGTAACCTATTCAATGGTTGCATTGGAAGACTGGAGCACAACATTTGATGAAGAGCCTGGATATGCTGCTTTGGAGTCAAGAGATGGTCTAAGAAACTTTGATTGGAGCATGGAGTTTGAAGAAGCATCTGTTCAGCTTGCTATGGTAGCTACTTCACCAAGTTCATCCACTAGCTCTGAGGTATGCTCTAAGTGCAATGATATGTATCAAAAGTTACTTAGTGAATATGTAGGTGAAAGAGATAAATTTCAAAAGGCTAGGGCTGAGATAACTGGCCATCAATTGACTTTAGAGTCAATGGAGGCCAAAATAATTACACATGAAAATAATGAACTAGTATGGGCTAAAACATATAAGCAACATGAATACCTAGTTAAGTTGAGTGAATGGAAACTAGGATGTAAGGTGTTTGAACTAGAGAAAGTAACTGCTGAGAGAGATAAGTTATTAGAAAAACTTGCTATTTGGAATGAATCACGTCTGTAACATGTTTAATTTGTTGAAAAGCAAAGAACATCAAATATTAAAACTAGCCTAGGTTATGATAATAGTAGCAATGAAGGCATTCCATTTAAGGGTAAGGAACTAAATCTTATAGTAGATACCTCCACTAGTGATGAAGAGTTCATAAGTTTAGATGAAAACACTTCTAGTGATGAGGAATACCCTAGTCCAACACCTCCTGAATTTAAGAAAGACAAGGGATATAATGCAGTTCCTAATCCCCCAGGTAGCTTTCAACCACCTAGAAAAGATGTTTCTTGTTATGGGGTAGATAATCTAGAGTTTAGGAAAAAGCTTAAAAGTCAATCTAATCCTGAAACTTTAGAAAAATCTGTTGAAACACCTAAGGTTGATGAGAAAAAGTTTTCAAAACAAGCAGTACCTTCAAACACTTCTCAAAGTTTTGCTGATCACGCAACAGTACCTCCAAGAAAATACTTTCAAAATACTGCTAATTTTAGAAAACCTTATGGAAAGGGATTTGGTGATTTTGGTCCAAAAGTTTGTTATGTATGTTATAGTCATCATCATTTGATTAAAGACTGTGACTATCATTCAGAATACTTAAGTAAATATCCAAAGACCAGAACTGCACAACCAAGTCATAGGGAGAATAAGCCAAGGGACAACAAACCAGTTTGGAATTACACAAATAGGGTTAACCATAGTAATTTCTCAAAAGACTATAGGTACCCTCATCAGAAAAGATCATACTCCAAACCCTCAGTACCTTCACAAAGTACTGATAGAAAGTTCCCTAACCAAGATACTTCTAGCAAACACTCAAGTGTAAGACCTAGGAGATTCAACTACTACAAACCTAGAAGGCCTTACAACACAAGAAAAGATGCTAGAACACAGAGCCCAACTCCAAAAGTAACAATTAAATGGGTTAAGAAAGAAAGTACTGTTGGGGAAGAATCAGTACTTTCAGAAGTTAAGGGTGAAAAAGGGAAAATTGATCATGATAAACCAACAGTTTTGGAAACAAAAACCTTAATTCTTGATCATGTTTTCAAAGAAAGTGGTGACTACATACTCAAAGAATTTGAGTATGTCACTCCACAAGGGGAACACAAGTCAGTAATGGCTTGGGTTCCTAAAATTAACTAACCTTTTTCATGTGTATGCAGGGCAACCTAGCAGAGGAGCTTAAAAATTATCTTATTGTAGATAGTGGTTGCTCTGGAAGTATGACAGGAGAAAAGGAGCTCTTGTCAGATTTTAAAGCTTATTTTGGAGAAAAAGTTGCATTTAGGAATGATCCCTGATGGAGGAAGACTAACTGGAAAAGGAACTATCAAGGTAGGAAACATTGATTTTGAGGATGTTAGATATGTGAAGGAACTCAAATTCAATCTTTTGTCAGTCTCTCAGATTTGTGATAAGAAGTACCCTGTGTTATTCTTTGACACAGAATGTCTTATACTTTCTCCTGATTTTAAGTTAGAAGATAGAAACTTGGTGATGCTAAGAGCACCAAGAACTAATGATGTGTACAGCATAGATTTAAAGAATGTCAATTCTGCTGAAAGATCAACATGTTTGATTGCAAGAGCAACAATGGAAGAAGCACATCAATGGCACAGAAGATTGGGGCATGTAAATTTCAAGAACATCAATAAGCTGGTCACAGGAAATTTAGTTAGAGGTTTACCTTCTAAAACATTCAAGAATGATCATTCATGTCTTGCTTGTAAGAAGGGTAAACAACACAAGGCTTCCTGTAAGAAGATTGATGAGAAAACCATTAAAGAGCCTTTGGAATTGCTGCACATGGATTTGTTTGGACCTGTTTCTGTTGCTAGTCTGAACAAGAAGAAGTACTGCTTGGTTGTAACAGATGACTATAGCAGATTTAGTTGGGTCTTTTTCTTATGCTTTAAAGATGAAACTTGTGATGCTATTCATGATCTTATAATAGCACTTGAAAATCAGTTAAGACTCAAGGTTAGAGGCATTAGATGTGATAATGGGACTGAGTTCAAGAATCAGCTAATGGATGACTTTTGTGCCAAGAAAGGAATTAAAAGAGAGTTCAGTATTGCTAGAACTCCTCAGCAAAATGGAGTTGCAGAAAGAAAGAATAGAACTCTTATAGAAGCAGCAAGGACAATGCTTGCAGACTCTCAATTACCTATTCCTTTCTGGGCTGAGGCTGTAAGTGCTGCTTGTTATGTGTTGAACAGAGTATCAGTGACGAAACCTCAAATGAAGACACCTTATGAGTTACTCATTGGAAAGAAGCCTAGTATCAAGTTTATGAAACCTTTTGGATGTCCCCTAACCATTTTAAACACTGCTGATAATTTGGGCAAATTTGATGGGAAGTCAGATGAAGGATATTTATTGGGATATTCTACCAATAGCAAAAGATTCAGAGTGTACAACAGAACTACGAAAAAGGTTCAAGAATGTCTTCATGTTGATTTTCTAGAAGAGCAAGAAAATTCTAAAGGTAAAGGTCCTGATTGGATGTTTGATCTTGATTTAATGTCTTCATCAATGAATTATGTACCTATAAGAGAAGAAAATCAAGTTGTTCCCACTGAAGAAGAAGCACAGTACATTGTTCATGATGTTAATTTAAGATCTGAAGTTAAGCCAAGTGATAATGCCAATGATGAGAAGAAGAGTACTTCTGAGCCTCAAGGTACTGCTGAACCTAACAGTACTGTTGATCCTTAAAGTATTGTTCCACCACAAATACCAGTATCTAATGAATATCAAGCTATTCAAGATGAACTTAGTAGGATGGTTTTTCAAGAAACAATGGCTAAGTCTTATGAAGATGAACAAAGGAGAGCTTATGAAGCAGAAAAGAAGAAGGCTAAAGGCACTGACAGTACTTTACCCCAAAGTGCTGGTAATCCATTTGAAAGTACTTTTCAACCTTTAGATACTTCAAATTGGATAAATACTGATGCTGTGAATGATCCTAATATGCCTGACTTAGAAGATACTGATGATTTGAATGATCCAAACAAGATTACCTTAGAAGATACTGATGATGAATTGGATCAAGAAGGCATTTTCTCAGATTCTAATGAAGATCCTGATTTAACTAATTTGGAAGATAATCTTGAAGTCTCACCAACTCCTACTCTCAGAATTCACAAAACTCATCCTGTTACAAACATAATTGGACCCTCAGCTTCAGGAGTGCTCACAAGGACTAAGGCTAAGAATATGTCTCAACAACATACTTCTTTACTTAGTTTTATCTACAAACAGAACAGGGTGAATCACAAGGATCAGAAGTTGTGTTTATTTGCTTGTTTTCTATCTCAAGAAGAGCCAAAGAATATCAAACAAGCATTAAGCAAGGAGAGTTGGGTAGAAGCTATGCAAGAAGAACTCTTATAGTTTAAACTTCAAGAAGTATGGGTATTATGTGATTTACCTGATGGTAAGAACCTGATTGGAACAAAATGGGTCTTCAGGGTAAAAAGAGATGAAAAAGGAAATGTTATCAAGAATAAGGCAAGGTTAGTGGCTCAAGGATATAGACAGGAAGAAGGAGTAGACTATGATGAAGTCTTTGCTCATGTGGCAAGGACTTTCTAATTTTCTATTACAACATGGTTATAGGAGAGGAGCTATTGACAAGACTTTGTTTATCAACAGAGATAAGAAGGATATCATGCTTGTCCAAGTGTATGTAGATGATATTATTTTTGGTGCTACTAAGCAATCTATGGTGACGGAATTTGAAGATCTTATGCAGAAAGAGTTTCAGATGAGTTCAATGGGAGAATTAACATTCTTCTTGGGACTTCAAGTGCAACAGTCAAGCAGTGGAATATATATTTGTCAAGATAAGTATGTTGCAGATATTCTTAAGAGATTCAATTTCACAACTGTTAAGCCTACATCTACACCAGTGGATACTAACAAACCTTTGGGAAAAGATGAAGAAGGGGAAGATGTTGATGTCACATTATACAGGTCTATGATTGGCTGTCTCATGTATTTAACTGCATCAAGACCTGATATTACTTTTGCTGTGTGTTTATGTGTAAGACATCAAGTTCATCCAAAGGTATCACACATGAATGCTGTCAAGAGGATTTTCAGGTACCTTAGGCAACAACCTAAGCTAGAATTATGGTATCCTAGGGATTCACCTTTCCATCTACAAGCCTTTTCAGACAGTGATTATGCTGGAGACAACTATGACAGAAGATCCACAACTGGAGGTTGCCAGTACCTTGGAAGCAGGTTAGTCTCATGGCAATGTAAGAAGCAAACAATTGCAGCAACCTCTTCCACAGAAGCAAAGTATGTAGCTGCTGCAAGTTGTTGTGCACAAGTACTTTGGTTGCAAAATTAGCTTTTGGATTATGGATTCAACTTCAAGAATACTCCTATCAATATTGATAATGAGAGTACTATCTGTATTGTGAAGAATCCAGTTTATCATTCCAAGACCAAGCACATTCATATTAGGCATCATTTTATTAGAGATTGCTATGAGCACAGGCTTATCAATGTGGTTAAAGTTCATACTGATGATAATGTAGCAGATCTACTCACAAAGGGCTTTGATGTTTCAAGATTTACTTTTTTAGTTGTGAGTATTGGCTTGATTAATATGTAAGCTATTTTTTAGAGGAGGCATTAGTAGTTAACAATTAGTCATTATTTGAGGGGAGGCTACATTAGTAGTTAGCAGTTAGTCATTATTTTTGAGTTGGAGAAGATGAAGACAACTGTTAATGCTCAAGCTGCATAAATCAAGAAGTTAAGAAAGAAGTTCAGAAGGTTGAAGAAATTTGTTTGGCCTCTTGTTCAGAATTTTAGGCTTTATGTGAAAGAAAAGAAACAGTCTCAAAAGCCAAAGTCTAAATCTTCAAAGAAGACTTCTAAATCCAAGAGGAGGCATAGGAAGTCATCATCTATCAAATTGGGGAGGAATCAAGATGATAATTTGGATAGAGATGATGATATGATTCAATATTCTGAAGAAACCTTAATTTCAAAGAAAAAGAATGATGAAAATGAAAATATTGCTCAGGACAGTACTGAAAGAAAAAGTGATAAGACAGAACAAATTAATCTTGAAATTGAGAATGATGATGTTAAAAGTGGTGATACAGAAGAAATTGATTTAGAAGGAACTAATGTTCAGAGTACTTTTGTTGAAAATACTGATCTGCAAGGTACTGCTGAACAAAGTACTGTTGTCATTGGAACTTCTGTAGCTGGACCTTCTACAATAAATTTTGAAGATGAAGCTGGTCCTTCTACTTTTGTACAACAAGAAGAAGTAAGAGTGCATACTGAAAGTGATGATGAAACAATTGCTCAGATTATGATCAATATGGATAGACCTGCAGGAGGTGTACATATTTCTGAGCCTGCACAACAAGTTGCTGAAAGTACTTCTGAATCTGAAGAGTTAGATCCCAAAGATAAAGGGAAAGGGATCAAGGTTCAGAAAGATATTAAGAAGAAAAAGAAAAAATTTACTCTTGCTCAGATCAGAGAATTAAAGATTGCAGAGGATGCAGAAGTTGCTAGAAAGCAACAAGCTGAGTATGATGCGGAGTATTTGGCAGAAGTTAGTAGGCCAATTACAAAGAAGCCAATGACTATTGCTCAGGAAAGAAACTGGATGATAAGTTTCTTGAGAAGAAAAGGATACAAGAATTTACACAAAATGAGGTATCCAGAAGTGAAAGCTTTGTGGGATAAAGTACAAGAGGATATCAGGAAAGAAGTAGAAAACTTTGTACCCATGGAAGTTGAAAGAAAGAAGAAGTTAGAAGATATTAGAAAGGAACATGCTGAGCAAAGAAGATTGAAAAGAAAGAAAGTAGTTCAAGATGATCAACTATCAAAAAGACTGAAGATGATTCATGAAGATATAGTTGATGAACTTAGAAACTATTTCAGAGTAGTAGATTTTGAGAATAAGAAGACTGAAGATTCTGGAAAGAAGTCCAAGATAATCTCATTCTCTGTGGTTGAATCAAAAGAAGGAAACTACCTTATGTTCACCAGAGAAGATGGAAGCTTCACAGTATTCAACATGTTATGGGATGTTTTGCATTGTATCACAAGAGCAGACCTCTATGACTTATATATGCAAGTGCAGACATACTATGCAGAGATTGAAGCATCAGGAATGCGATTAATTTTGCTTGGAGACTTAATTACCATCTGGGAAACTGAAGAAACAAGTGTTGATCCTCTGTGGAATGATCAAGAGAATTGGGAAATCACAAGATGGAGATTCTTTGAGTCATCAGGAGTTCATGCACTAGAGATGGAAGATGGTACCATGATTCATATGCTTGCTGAGAGGAGATATCCATTGGTTAGAGAAATTATGCTCAGAATGCTGGATCATGGAATGAAACTTGAAGATGAATTTGAGGTAGCTTTGGATGTTATCAAGCTATTTATCAGATGGACCAAGTCTGAAGAGTAATATTGCAAAATACTGGTATGATTTGTTTTGTATAATAAGTATTTTTCAAAGTACTGCAAAGAAAAATAGTACTTTATCAAAGTACTGCTTGCTGATATAAACCAGTATAAGTCCTTTAAAATAAAATAAAATATTTTGATGTTTGAAAGAGAAGTAAAAGGATTTGAAAAGAAACACATGGTGTTAGTATTTATACTGCACAACAAATGGTAATCAACTCACCATGTTTAACAGACAAGAAAGAGTTTGACTCATCATGAGGGTACGACTCTGATGCGATAATCAAATCCATTTTTAGTTGACAATTTACTAAAAATTGTATGGTTTCAACTCACCATATCTGTATAAGTAAAGAGTTGGCTAGCCCACAAGTAAAAATGGCTTGTGGTAAAGGCTGTGGAAAATCCATTTTTTGTAATTAGTTCACCATGGTTGATATCAAAGAACTAACTAGTCCAAAAGCAAACGGCTATTGGTAAAGACTACTCAAATCCGTTGATAGCTGATGATTTGCTAAAAATCATAAGGTTATCAATGTACCATGGTTGTTCTAACCTAAAACATTGGCTACTCCAGAGTTAATGGCTTTGGTAAAGAGACATCAAAATCCATTAATTTTCAATGATTCACCTCTCACGGGAGTTAACACACCTAGAAGTGATGAGAATATTATGAAACTTTCAAAGATTTGATGACTATTGTACCAAAATGTTGCTGAGTAGCTGAGCAGATTTATTACAAGAGAAGATGCCGATAAAGAGTACTTTGACACATGACAGATAGAAGATAAAAAGATAAAGAAACAATCTTTCTGAATGATTAAAGATTTTGAAGATCAAAGATAACAAAGAAACTTGAAATCAAGCAAGTGGAATTCAAGTTAGGGGAGGATTGTTGGGATATAAAAGATCAAGGTACTTCTGTATGTCAAAGTACTGCTGCATGAAGATAAAAGTCAAAGTACTGCTGCATGAAGATAAAAGTCAAAGTACTGCTGAAGATAAAAGTCAAAGTACTGCTGTTTACTGAAGAATGTTCAAAGTACTTCGAAGGAAACAAGGACTTAT